>JABVXV010000005.1:0-600000 GCA_013365325.1 Dipetalonema caudispina | reverse complement strand
TGGCAACAGATCAAATAGTTAGCCAAACTGAATATGTTCAGGTCAGAATTTCATTCATAGGGGCATGAAGGGAAATTACGAGATTCCATCAATTCTGACCCAACTGGTATACCTCTCTTGGTAAGCGTTTATTCCTAAAGAATTAGAACAGAACGTTCCTGGGTCTGTGCCTCTGAATAATAATGCAGATCAACAAAAGTATTGTAGGTGCTTTAAATTATATTCAGAAAACTTCCTATCAATGAAACACGTTGAATTAACAGAGAATGTAAAAAGTGAATCAAAAATACCGTGTCTGTGACCACGTTCGATGGTATATTTTCTCCGAAGCAATAAAGGTCCGGCTGGTTCTGATGTGACAGGTCTATGGAATAAGGATTGCCATACAAGTTAGCGTTTGTAAATGGATTCAGATAAGCGCCCGATGATGGTGTTGTCATCGATCTGACAAAAATGTAAGACATCCACTTCATTAGCGTAAAAGTAAGGAAATTCGACTGTGAAATTATTATGACATCTAATTCCAGTAACGTTGACTAATAATAGAACAACTTTAGTTTCATATGGGCAATCAAGAAGTGTTTGATATCAAATTGCTTTAAAAATAATAAAAATGAGAGAGGGAAAGAGATAGTTCGGGTACCAAATGTGACTCGAAGTAAATTTCACACTACTCATGCCAATAATCATTAAATTCAATTCAAATACTTTATCTTGAATATCGGAATGAAAAGTGAGATGATTTGAGAAACTGTTGTCAGCATAATTAATTAAGCTACCAGCTCGAAAATCAAAATAACCAACTTGACCTTTGCAAGCCAAGTAATACACCTGACCACTCCTCTCCTTATAAAAGAGCCAGGGAATTTTCGAGAAAAGTCCCGAACATCTCTTCTCCATTTCAACTCTCTTTTTTCATTCTCCTGCATCTGCCTGTCTCTCACCAGTACCACACTATTTCTATGTCTACTCGCTCCCTTCTTTGAATTGATATCAATTCGATAGGTCGAGGATTAGCAATACTGGAGGAGATATTTGACAGATTGTTGATTAAATTGGTCCAGTTAGCTGTCTGGGAGTAGAGAATAAAGTTAGGCCTGTGAAAGAAATGGCTGAAACATCCGAAGTTCAAGTTCTTCATCACATAAAGGCATTACTGCTAGGTTGTTCCGGAAGAGTAAATTATTTCTTGGTCAGTAAATTATAAGAAGCTTATTATGAACGCCAGAAATTTTATGAACAAACCTTCGGGAATCAATTTTTGTTGAGTAAATAAAAGAGAAAAGGATATCTAATGTATGACATCATCAAATAGATTTAAATATTACTCTAACAAATTGATTGATAAAACGGGAATAATATTTATGGAAGAAACTATTCGTGAATGAAGTAAAATTTGAATAGTTACCGGAAAGTATCAAAATTTGCATTCCAAATTAGTCTACAAATATTGTTCAAAGAGTTCTATCGTCATTTTATTGGACATAGTTTTCATAGTCAATACAGTTGTTTGCGGTAATTGCTCGTAATAAAATGTCTGTAATTGCAATTTTTGTTTTGCTGCTTATTGCAGCTTTCGCGTATTTTAACTTTGCCAAGGTAGGCTCAATAAATTATCTTTAACTTTATTAGGTTTGCTTCAATAATTACCTAAACTGTAACTTTAGATGGACATGGATATTTTGGTATTTTTCAAATCTTTTTTTTATGTAAGTGCCCTATTGCAAGTTGCACTCTCGGCTTTATTGTATAATGGAATTGGCAATTCCTAGGTGATGTTGCAAAGCAGTCCTTGAAATTTTGTTGAAAGATAAGGATACACATTTGTTAAGATCACGATCAACCTAGCCAGTAGTTAAATAAAATGGTACAATTTGACTTAGTGAGCCACTTTTAAGGATATATTCTGATATGAGATCATGTTCGAGAGGCGAATGAACATAAATAATCTTTCATTCTGTTATCAGTTCTTGAAATAAGTGATTGAAATGAGAAATTTCACTTCAATGGACCAATTAATACTTTGGAAATAAGCGTACTTCATAACTTCTAGATTTGAATTATTTTAGCTTAGACGCGAGACTGATGTAATCAAGTCAGAGAGTGTCGTACAATCTACCGAAACGCAAGAGGTGACTCTATAATATTTGTTAAATTGTTACGAAGTCAAGCAGAAAGATAATATAGTGCTTACTTTGATTCTAGCCACTTACCTGTTCTACTTCGCTCTACATCTCCGACGTTTTTTGGACGGTGAAATTAACGACAAGAAGAGCATTGCTAATTATTTTAATTTTAGCTTAAAATTTTTTTCTGCAGACTGCACCACAGGAATCCGCAGAATCATCACCGTCAGCACCGCCTGCTGAACCATTACTTCCACCACCGCCACCGCCACCAACTCCATCGCTACCCCCTGAACCGCCGTCGTCACTACCCCCGCCACCACCACCGAAGCCAGAGTTACCACCACCACCACCACCACCACCGCCACCACCACCACCACCACCACCGCCACCACCACCACCACCACCACCACCACCACCACCGGCAGAGCTACCACCACCACCACCACCACCACCCCCAACGCCACCATCCTCATCTCCAGCACCCGAACCGCCAACGCCATCTCCGTCACCATCTGCTTCTGTTGAACCTCCACCATCGCTACCACTTCCATCTTCTGCTCCAGGATCTGCGGGGCCTGAATCAGCAGGAACATCGAGCCAACCACCTCAATCAGCTGTACCGATTACATCGCCAGCAACTGATATGTATACTGCAAAACCTCCGTTTCCGTCGCCAACTGATGCGCATACTGCAAAGGTTAAAATGATTCTCCAAATTTGAAGATGTCAAAACTTGAAATCCCTATTAAAAAACTAAAAATTTATATTTCTGTGTCTCATTTCAGTTGAATTTTAGGAATTAATATTATCTAAGCCAATTGTATCAACAAACAATTCACAGAGGTTTTGTTTATTCATTTCGTTTACCTTGAATACAATACCAAGCAATATATTGGGTAATGCATTTCTTTTGACAACGTGTCGATTCAATATTCATTATATATATTCTATCGAATCAAGAATTTCTTTCAAAAAAGATGATATTTGATAATTTTTAAATACTTCTACCAACAGACAATGGTAAACTTAATTACAGTGGAACGGTGATAACAGAATCCAGCACTCCATCTACAGAATCCAAAGATAAAGATAAGCCTAAGAAAAAGAAGAAAAGTAGGTTTCCTTTTTTCTTCCCTGCTGAGTTTTCTTCTCAACTTGTGAAATCAGTCGAAATGGCGAGATTAATTTATTTTTCAATTAAAATTTTGAATTAATAACACGGCTATAAAACTTGAGAATTTCATTTGCATGACTGCTTGGAAATAATTCTGTTTCAAGCCCCTTTCTACGTATTTCCGGTAATTTTGTTTTTGCAGGCAAGAAAAAGAAAGGATCCAAAAAAGGTAAAATCTTTTATGAATACCTGTCACTAATCTAACGAGCCTTATGATGTAGTTTATTAAATGTGTTTCAGATAGAGGAAGTTACTAGTTTGACCTTAGCAAAACTTTAAGTAAAACACTTCAATCATTTTCTATTTCCGTAATGATGATGTATCTATTGAAAATCTCATTTATAGAAATAGTTCACCTATGATTAATTATTTAAAATTCCAGGTAAAAGGAAGGCATGAAGGATTGATGCAAAAAGCGATGAATCCTTTTTTTCCTTTGTGAATAATTAATAACCAGAACTGATCTAAATTACTCGCTCCACATACATGGATATACATTACCATCCATCAATAAAACTTGCTTCCTGAAAAGGTTATAATTAGGTTGGCAGAATGACAGGAATAAGATCACACCGTAAAGTATTGTATATATGAGCTAGTACCTAGTAATGTGACATCATAGTAATCCTAATAATTCCACACCTTTGGCTAGTATTTGTTACCAGGGAAGTACCATATCATACCTTCTTTATTTCTACAATTTTATAAACAAATGGAATAACATCACACATGGTCTTGTGGTGTAGTGGTTATCACGTCTGCTTCACACGCAGAAGGTCGCCGGTTCGATCCCGGCCAAGACCTGAGTACTGCATCATAATGTTTGGTTGTGATGAGGGTAGCGATTTCCTTTGCTAACTGATAGGAGGAGGTGAAAAGGACAAGTACCGACAGCTTTGTTTGTTAAGATATCATTATTGGTTGGGAAGTACTTTACATCGAACTAATCGACATTTTGAGATCTGAAACTGTCACTATACCAGGAGATATGCATCAATGAGCGATTTAAATTTGCAATTTATTTAGGCTTCTAAATTTAATTAAAAAACTGTTATAATGATTAGTATGAGATCCAATATTCCCGGCAATAATACCAGATTATAAGTCTCACTATCACAGTTATCAAAAATCGTGCGGAGCACACAAATTAACTGGGATAGGCCGTATAAATTAATCAATCACATCTTATCCTTGAAGTTGTCAAATCAAATAATCTAATTTATGCAGGTTTATTTAGTCTGAAATGATAGTAATGGTTTACTAAATACGAAAGGTAGTGAATTGTTTTTTTTATATTGAACCGCTCAATTTTTGAATATTCCCTAAAAACTTCGAACCTTTCTTGAGGGACAAACCTGAATAATAACATCATCCCCTCTACCAAATTTCTTTTTTTAATTTTTGCAAATTACCGAAGTATATTTCAAACATATCTGTGTAATATATCCATAAATGTTTCACACTGAAAAAAAATCAAAATTAGATAGCTTAACATTAGTAATAAGAATTTGCACGAGTAAGAAGACTAATACGTATTATTCAAATCCAAATGAGTATAGACAAATCATCGACATGGTAAATTCTCTTAGCTTTCATTTCTCTTTACAATAAATGAAAATTAGAAACACTGTAGTTCATCTTATGCTTTTACTTAGTTCATAAACACATGCATTTCGTTCAAAAAAAAAAAGAAAACCCATACAATATCCAGACGATTTGCATTTAAGCAACTTTATGCTTCCGTCGAAAAGTATACTGGCGAGCCCCGTGAGCCTTTAAATGAACTTTCACATGTGCTAACACTGTACTAATCAGTAGTCAGATTTCAATTAAACGAAGAAACATCTCTATTAGATGATTGGAAAATTTTACAGATGGTTTTCTAGAAACAGCAAAAATCAGAATACCAACGTTAAAAAGCGATTCTCACGTGACTCATGTCAATTTCAGCTTATGTGAATAGAACTTTTCCAAATGAGAATTATTTTGAATTGCGCAGTGGTGTTATAATAAAATTAGAAGCATAAGAAAATGAAAAAATTTAACAAAGGAAAATCGTTATAATGAAATAGTACATACTATCTACAGCAAAAATTAGGTACAATTTTTGAAAACACTGGGAAAGCTTTAGAAGGTTTGAACACTGATCAAAAACAGAGATAAACAACCAAAAATGAAATGAACTCAAAAAAGCCAGCTCAGCTGCTACGTAACGTTTGAATATTATTAATCACTATGTTGAAAGAAGATTAGAAAGGATCCACCTTAACATTCGCCCGAACAAGAAAATGTAATACGTTAACTGCCTGGATGGATGAAGCTACGACTTGAAGCGTTACGGATAATGAACGTGAGACAAAGTACAATGATGACAAAAAAGACAACAACAATATTTAAATTTCAAAAACACTGAATGGAAAGAGTTAAATACTTCCCAAACCAATCAGCAACATTCACGGGAAGTCACTTAATAAAGTGAGGTTTTCTTCATTACAGCGTAAAAATCATCTTCGCAAACATTACCACTACCGTGAGTATCAGCTTCCAAAATCATTTCCTTTAAAATATAAAACTAGAACTTGAAGAATAGTATAGTTTGCTTGCAAAATGAACAATAAGAAATCCAACCAATAACACAGACTTGTAAGAAAAAGACTACTACTTCGTGATTGTTCAGACATGTTAGTGAAACTCAGGTAAAACTAACTTTAGTACCTAAGTAATCGTCTAGGAGTATGAAGAGCAACTATTAATATCTTATTCTTTAGACGATAAAGTTTATAATATCGAATACTTAACTGCCAGTTGTAATAGTGAAGTAATAACAGAAGAAAAATATGAGCAGCATCAATTGCCGTTTATTATGGAACGATATAATTTGAATCTCACATGAAGTGCACTTTTCAAAACGCAGATGAGTATTTTATTTATGAAGAAATTTAAAAAAAAATTATCATTGGAAAGAAAACTAAAACGGTTTCCTAGCATTGGGTTAACTTACTTTTAGTTGGTCTTCTGCTATGGTTTCACCCAGTTCTTCAGCAACTCTTCGCAAATCATCAATTGTGATATATCCTTTGAAATCAGAATCAAATAATTCAAATGCAGCATGCATTTCTTTGATCCCATTCCGTTCATCTAATTTTTCGCTCAGCAAATCACTTAGCTCTTTAAATGTAATTTTATCTGAAATAGCAAAGCAAATACTGCAAATTCAGCAAACTTGAAGAAGTCTTTCTAAAATATCGAAATATTTCGTCACTACTACAATCTTACAACGTAGACCAAGGAATGTCTTATCACTCTTATTTGCCGAAGTACCATACCCGTCGAATTTCAATATTGACACAAACACAAACTACCTTTTTGTTGTTGTCCATTTTCTTCAATTTTTTCTGTTAAAATTCGTATTTCATCATTTCGTGGCTCAAAACCAAGTGATCGAAGAATTGTCTGAAATGAAACGATTTTCTTCCAGAACAATAGCCAATTTCGTCAATAAATTCAAATCTCATTGAAGCCTTATTAAAATACATTCATTTCCAAAATGGATCAATAATGATATAGCCCGTACATAGCACTCGCAAAAAAAAGTTAACCTTGAGATTTTTAATAGATGTTACTCCAGTACCTTCCGGATCAAATTTTGAAAATGCTTCCTGCAATTCTCGTCGTGAATATTCACTGATCGTTTGTTGAGATGCTGCCGTACATTGAAAACCAACAATATTAGCCATAACTGACAGTAACTAATCGTTTCTGTTCGTAACTGTAAATTATACTTAATTAACTTATCAGGTAGAGACAGATAAATATCAATAAATTGTACAAACATTTTTCCTTTGCTAGTTCTTTAGATAAGTATCCAAAATTAGCAAGTTGTGTGTAAAAATTTGCGATCAAATGAAATGAAATGAAACTTAATGCATTAATCGATGTTAAGGAAACGAAATTAAATTAAAATGAACAAATTTTTGTTTCAATTTCTTGGAAAAAAATAATAAAGAAAAGCAGTGAATTCAACCACTAACACTTCAATCTTTTACTAAATTTGATGAAATTCCTGAAATCTTCCCCGCACCGGTAATCTCACCGGACATGTCCCATCAAAGTGATGAAACGTTGAGTGACTTCATTGGTCTCTTTTAGGATGAATCCATTACACAATCTATGTCTCATTTGTCAGCTGCCGGAAAGCTTTCCGGCAGAATAACCTGTGGATCTTCGAGTATTTGTTGTCAACCGGGTTGTTCGCCAATTTCAGGAAAGTCTGAACTTCTCCATTCCAAATTTCATGGATAATAGACTTCCTAACGACAATTATGTAATCTTTCATAAAGGTCATCCTTGTGAACTTCCGGACGTTTCTGGACAATTAGCAAGAAAGGTATGATTTTATTGTCCCATAGGATGATTTACTTCAATGATTAACAAACTTGATCGTATCCTTTCTCGTTCTTATATATTCAACAATTTTAGGAAATAGCGCAATTTGTGCGAGAATATTTTGCCTGTGCTACTATTAGCCATGAATTGCTAAATGAAATCGTCTCATTCTGCGAGGATTCATCTCAGCAACAATTTCTTGGCGATATTCTTTGTACGATATCGTCTCGTTTCAGAAAGTGTCACTTTCGGAAGTCACATCGTAATGCCCTGAAATATATCATCGAACAAGTAAGTACGTTATCATATCAGAATCTTATCAGCCAAGGAAAATGTAAATATTATTCTAATCTAATTACTACTTTATTTTCTACCATGACTTCTTTCATGCATTTGCCTTGGAATTTTGAAATGAGTGAAGAATCCCTCTCTTAAATGTTATTTTTCAGCTGGAAATGCGACATGTTGAAATTGATTGGCAGTTGTATACTTGCTTGACGAATTCTATGATGGACAATATAATGCATGTAGATAGAATTTATTTTGATGAAGCTTTCTCAAAATATATCATTGTACAAGAGTGCCGCTATCAGTTATCACAAGGAACTACTGGTCTCTCTTGTTGGCAGGTACTTGATGCTCACATTTGGTAAACTTTTAAAGCGAATCATTGTTTGCTTCCACTAAATACGATCTGTTAATGAAAGTTAGATTTCCATTCCAGATTTTTAAGTTAGCTTTAGGACTATTTTAACATGATTTTCGGTGAAGAAGAGATTATTGAAGGGAAAGATATATGCTCTTCAAAGTAATGAGCTTCATGGATTAAAAAGGATTTAAAAAAGCAGAAGTATCTAAGAAATTAAATGAGAGGGAAAGAAAGGGAAAAAATAGAGTGAAAAGATGAATGAGGAAATAAAAAAAGAACAACATATGCTGAGCCAAATTGCTTCTAATTTGTGCAATGACTTACTTGCAGGCATCTTGTGATCTAGCGAATTATTTGTTGAAACATGGTCGTGCTTATGTCAGCGGAAAAAATATTTTAGAATTAGGTGCCGGTTGTGGATTACTTGGTATTGCACTTGCTGCTTCTGGTTTTGCCAAAAGTATTACACTTTCTGACGGGAATGATGATGTGTTGAATATAATTCGCGATAATATTCGATCAAATTTTCCGAAGGTATTTACTTCAAAATTTTGGGAATAAAAGTACTCAAATAATATTGGTATTATATTAGTTTGTTGAATTGTATTCTTCGCCTTTACTCCTGTAGTGATAATTCCCTTGCTGAGTACCGCCATTCAGATATGAAAATTTGTTTCGTGGAAACAGATGTAATACAAAATACTGAAAACGGCATATAGTTTTTAAAGAATAAAATCACAAATCAGTTTGAGATATTATAGCCCATTGTTGATAAATGTTAGATTATTCGTACTAAAATTTAGATGCGGATCTAGAAAGCATCTTTTTTCAGAATTATGATATATTCAACGTTATTTTTCTTGAATGGGAAACCATAAATGTGGAAAATATTCGTGTTATACCAGATGCTATCTTTGCAGCAGGTTTAGAATTCATACTAGCTAAATTAAAGTTTTGAAAAGATTTGGTTCTGTTATTAGGCGTGTGTTCACAATTTTCCATTTATAATTAACTAACTCAATATTCAAAATTAACTTGACTTTTTAGATGTTGTTTACGATACACTGGCAATAAAACCACTTATTCATGCCATCAGAAAACTTCTTATTGCATTTACAAAAGAAATCAACACTGGTCCTTGTTGTCTACTAGCAAATACAATAAGAAACCAAGAGACTATGGATAAATTTATGGCTTGTTTAGGTAGAGTTTAAATTGATAATTTTAACATTAATTTGTTGTTCCATTCAAAGCTTGATCACATTCATAATCAAAATTATCCTTTCATAGAGGAAATCAGAGAGTTGTTTATAAAAATGCAGCTTCATTCGGTGGTGGTGAACTGCACAGTGGGTACAAGAACTAGATTAGATTCTTAAAAAACACTGTTTTTATTTCATTCGAGCTATTCTGTTTTAATCCACCCAAATAAGCTACTGATGATTTTGTTAAGGTTTAAATAATTTCGCTGTTTCTGTTATTCGACACTTTTAAGGCGAAAACGGACTTTCAATAAAAAATTGTTTCACTTATCAGAACAATATCTTTAAATTTACTACTGGAAATATGGAAGATCACTCACTGTTCCCTTTTACGAGCAGCATTCAGTGTCCCACAATATTTCATGAACTGATATTGAAGGAGTGAAAATAGCAGAAAAATGGTTCGTTGGTTTACTAATGTCTTTAAATTAAACGCTTCCTTAGTTTAGGGACCTTAAAATAATAATGTTAGTGATGTGGTAAACCTTAATATTCTATCGGTTCGTGCTTAATATAGTTCAAGTATACATTAAGTTTATTTTAATTAGTAAGGACTTGATTTGGTACTATGTTTCAGGCAATATTTACATACAGAGTGCGAAGATTCATTCAGAAGTCCTTCAGAATATATGAGCGCTCTAAGAATGAACTGAAGAAGACTTAGAGAATTTGAAAAGATGAAAAAATATTTTTGATTGTCTGTGAATAAAGTTTTGTAATCCGCTTATTTTTCTTCAGTAACAATTAAGATCTGACTCTTGTGTTATATCTTACTGGATGTTTACGAGATTGGCTATCGGATGTTATGAAGATAGAAGGAGTAAAGCCGAGAAATGTTGGATTTAACTATCATTAGTAATGATGTAATTTAACTGCATTACCATTAGGGTTGTTCCTTTCAAATCTCCATTATCATTAGTGGAGCGCTGTATGATCTGCTTTATTCGAACTTATTTCGAACTTCACTATAAATCCCAAAGCATGAAGTTTTTATTGCATAAGCAGTTCTTATAAATAAAGTCTCAAGAAGTGAAACCCTTAATGAGTCAGTGTATCATTCATTCATTCATTATGTTTCATAAGGCCCAGCAACATCCAGTCCACTTCTAACTACTTCTATTGAGATTGCCAGTTGGTTGCTCAGTTGATATTGCTCGGACTCTGTTGTATGCTTTTTCATTTCAAATAATTCTACAAAACTCAACTAGTTAGAAGTTCATACTTCCGAAATATGAGCTTCACTTACTTTGGATTAGTATTAAATCGGAAAAGATCCAAATTTTGGATCAGGAAGGTTATAATGAAGATCACTGTTTATGTTGAAAAATTGTTCGATTATATTTTGATGATGTTTATGCCCCTGTACATATACCCCATGCTTCCTGACACATGTTAGCTTTAAGGACGACGTTTTCCAACGATTTTTTATTGGAACTAATTCATATTTTGGATTATTTCCAGCCTTCGACAACGAACTAACCAAGAATGTTTGTACCACGTGGACTTGAAGCCGGCGGTGATGCAGCTGCACAAGTAGAAGAACGCCGACGAGCTCAACTGGAAACTAGAAATGATGCATTACGTTTTCTATTAATTCCGGTTGCTTTGGAACTTGGTATATAATAACTTTGAATTTTCGTCAGTAGAACCATACTTAAGTTTAAGCTGATAGTGTCTGTTGATGAGAATTAATGAGTATCTTCTTTTTGCAAATTGTCATCCCTTCTATTATTTTAGGTGGTAAATAATGGAGTTCGAGAATATAGTTTGCCAAAAAAGCAAGATTTTGTATTAGGAATGTTTGGAAGATCGCGTTTCTCTAGTTTCCCCAAATTGTATGAACTCTGCACCTCTACATCAGTTTTCAAAAGCAAATTTCAGGAGCTCATTTCTGTACTTTTGTGCTTGGTTGGGATTGGATCTGCATATGAATTCGATAGAATTCTCAAGCGAACATGTGATTTTTGCAGATTTAATGTTATTTCCCAGAAATTTATTATTTTTGACATGATTGCCTAGTTATATCTTATATTTACTTTTCAGTTTCTGGATTATTTCTATAATTTCATGATCTGAGAAATGGTTTTTCCGCTACAAGTACGTGTTTTTTCAGTGTCATTTGATACCTTTTGAATGTCCCATTGTAATTCTTGTTTATATAAAATTTCTTCCCAAAACTAATTTTGTTATCATTTATAAATGTTCTGCACATAAGGGAAATACATCTAATTTTCAAACCGTGTTAAGAACGTAAGTAACACTGCTGAACTCACTGAATTGTCAACGTATGAACTGGACATTTTTCCAGTCGTCATTTTATTGAGTCTACTGACATTCAAGCACAAACAATGAAATGAGGTTGTATAATATCTTTGAATTGTCTTTCATCCTTGGTATATAGTAAGAAACAGTTTTTGCTAATTCATTTTTTCGGCTTATGATACTACTTGCTATTCATAAGAAGTGATGGTTTAATGAGGGAAAAATTGACAAATCACTTTTAATAGGATTGATCTTATTTCTTTCATAGCCAAATAATTTAAAAATCTAAAGATGTGGAAGAAGTATTTTCTGAAAAGAATCTAAGTGATGAAATAACGGTACTTGAAATACTAACGATAAATTTGAGTGACTGGAATATGTTGCAAGCTGTACATATACTGTCGTTAGGGACGGCTTCTTGGACTGCAAACTTTAATATATTTCAGGCGTTTTTTCCTATAAGTGCCATCTCCAATCAGGATGTCGATTTTGGCGAAAATTTCGGAAATTGAAGCCGAGGTAATGATAAGTTGTAAGTTATACAGTGAAACACGTTTTGAATATATTTAATGCGTAAATTTATATTATTCATTTCGTGTAAATTCTCATAATCGTGAAAGGTATTTTCAGAATTTTTGCAACTGACAGTGGGAACAAATCACTTTGATAAAATAGATGCTGTAAAATCAAGAGAAGGATTGTGTGAAGTATCTGATTCTGTTTCAGATGGCACGCACACAAAAAAACAAAGCTACAATGGGTCATTTGGGTATGTTAAAAGCACGTATTGCAAAGCTACGACGAGAATTGATCACGCCAAAAGGTGGAAGTGGTGGTTCAGGCGAGGGTTTTGATGTTGCTAAAACTGGTGATGCACGAATTGGATTTGTGGGTTGGTTTTTTTTTTTTTTTTTTTCTTCTTTATGTGATTTGTGTCTAACAGAAAAGAAGAAATAAAATACGAATGTGCCAGACGTTATCGATAGCTATTATAGTCACCGAATTTACATATAATCGGATTTCTCTTTGTCTCGAAGGATTGAGATTAAATGATAAAAGTAATTTGGTTTTTCTAATATACATATGAAATCTTAATGTGGTATCAAAAAATATTAAGTGTTGTTCTTTATATCAAAATGACGATATTTGCTATCAGTTTAATAATTCACTTGGAATCTGATATATCCCATGTATCGTTGTTTAATTTTTATTTGGCTGTAATACCCATAGTTGTCTTTTCACAATCTTCGCAGAACAATAAATAATTACAGCTTAAGTATTTTGATACTGCTCGAATAAGATGTTGTGGAAGTCATCTGTTCACACTATTCAGACAGTATCATTAACCTTCTTTTTTTCTGCACTTTTCCTAGTTATTATCAGCTTTTATCAGCATGAATCATTAATATTATTACAACTAGAAGACTGTTCAAGTGCCCACTGTACAAGAACTTTATTAATCTCTAGCACAATTATTCTGTTCATTTACTACATCTTTTTCTTAAAGTTAAGACCATTTCGTAATAAATTAAATAGATTTTCTAGCACATGTTTCTAACAGCTTTTCTTTCTATGTTGCTTTTTACGGAATCCAGATTTCCTTGGAAATTTTCAAGTTTATTTGGTGTAAATTTAAGCCTTACTTTGTGTTTTTCCTTTATCGTGTAATTTATTTAAGTTTACTTTAATTCCTCATAATTCACAAATATTAGAAAGTGTTTTTATTGTAGCATATGTCACATTTTATTTCCGACATTAGCAACTTTGTCGCATCAGCAACAACAATAATTAAATGAATGACAGTGATTAAATGATTGGAATATAAAGAATATATATTACTGTAGAATTAAAAGCTGATTTCATATCTATTTGATATTTTCAAATCAAAAGAGATTTTCTCGGACTTTCATACAGAGGAATGGTGGGAGAATAGATCATAATCTATAAATTGCCAGTAAAATCTGTAAAATCTAGAAATTACTAAAATGAAGTTATAAGATTACCACAAACATTGTGCCTCTCCAGTATGAAATTGATAAGAAAAGTGAATGTTTGATTTGATTGCATTAAAGCTTTGAGAAAAAAAAAATGAAATCTTTAATGACACTTTCACTTTAGATCATCCATAGGTGTGCAACTAATAAACTCTTCCGGTGTAAGCTGTTGGTAGTCAACGGCTCATCATTACTAACCTTGAATTATTTTGTATAAATAAAAAATTGCATAACCAAAATCCTTTTCATCTCGTGAAACTATAGGGTTTTCTGTGAAGTCTTTGACTGCTTCCGCACCTGTTGTAGTAACAAGTTCGGGACTCCTCTATGTTTCTGTTTCTTCTTCTGCTTCTGATAATTTATGATATACATCACCTTCTTCATTATCAGTTTCACTGGACCACTCATCTAATTGATTGGTTGTTTGCGATTTTTGGATGAAATGAATAGATTTGTCATATTTTGCAAAACAGTCGGAGTGTTCTAATTCTTGAAGATGATTTAATTGATCTTTTAGAGAAACGTTTTCCAAGTCAGCTGTTCCATTTTTGGCATAATGTTCAGTTTCCCGATTTGATTGATATAATTTTAAATTTATCGTTTTTTCATCATAACGATTCGCTGTACTGAATGATGATTCAGACATTGAATTTATCAAACTGTAAGGTTTGTCTCTTGGGTTTTTATTAGGCAACCAAATTGATTCATTCCCTATTGCAGGTTGATTCCAGGTTGCTTCTAGCTGTCCATCGATTGTCGGTCCTTTCAAGTTTGAATCCATAAGTTCAGAAATGGTTTTAGATTGGTTGCATGTTGATTGTTGTGATTTCTCATCCATCAGTTGATTACGGATTGAGACCGGCAGTTCTTTAGTCTGTTGTTCAAAAAATTCATGTCCTGATTGACAAAAATAAGTCGTTGAATCTGAGTTATAATGAGGAAATTCTTCAGCAGTTTGTTCATTCTTCATCAACATATTGGCGTATTTCTGAGGTACTTCAACAATGTTATTTTCTTGAGATGTTTTATCAATCTTGTGTGAGAGAGGCGAGTTCTTTCTTTCTTCTACCTTTTTCGATTGATGGACAGTATACTTTGGTTGTGGTTGTAGATCACAGATTTGTGATTTAGGTTCTTTAAGGGATTTTGAAGCATATATTACGAGGAAGTCATTGGAAGTTTGTGATAACGACGGTATTTCTTCAGCTGGCAGTTGTGATGGATCACACTGGAACATTCGCTTCATTTGATATGCATCCATAATAGCTATTTCTCCTGGATTTGAATTATTTGGGTAATTTCCTTCAGAAGTCCTCGTTTTTATAGTATTGTGATTTTCATAACTCCTGCTCATCTCACTTTGCGTTGGTTGTGTACAAGTACCGTAGTTTGGCGTTTCGAAAGCATTGTTCAATTTGCTGACATTCTTCTTTGTTTGTCTTTTTGCATAACAATCTCTGAAATTAGATTCTACGCAAATTCAGTTACTATTATGACACATAAAAATAACTTCGTGATCACTGAATTAATTTCTTTTTTGGAATTATCATTTTCAGTAATTTGAAAAAAATTTCGACAGAGATAGTTTGGATTAGATACTAGTTCAAGAAACCTAAAATTAAATTTTGAAAATATATGAATTATATGTCCACTATGAAAAACAGTTTACTCTGACGATTATTTTTTGATAAAATTACACAGTTTAAATGTTACCCACATTTACGTTGCATCTTGCTATTGCAGAAACTATGAAATTTGTTTAATCCTGAGGGTCTTGGCATTCATCATGATTTAGATTTTACTTTATTTAATGTTTTATTTGCATATTCAAATGAGTCTCTAAGAGGAAAGATGGAAAGAGAATGATTATATCATCATGTTGAGATGTGCTAACCTTGTCAAAGAATTAGACAACAAAGTGCGAGATATCTGCTTGACATGATTGAATAATTGGTAGGGATGACTAGAACGTTTTCAAATTTATTACATATTTCATCTAATGGAAATTTTATATTAGTAGTAGTCAGAAGAAATGATCTGTCATTCATCCGTTCTGTACAGATTTTTACAGCGGCTACAGGATTTTTCAAAAATTGAAAAGCACTGAATCAAAAAGTAAAGTAATTTCTTTCGATCACTTCGAAAATGATGAGGGTGAGCTACCGTATGCCATTAATGGCTTAGGATTGTAATATCTCTTTCCGAACGTATTTGATAGTTAGACTATTTTAAAACTTTGCCCAATTCATTTGATGCTTCTGGATATATTCCTGACCGACATCAGCATTGTGCAGTACTTGCACTTTGCATATCTCAATGAGTGGAGAAACTTATGCATAAAATTAATGATTGAAACGTGTAGGGAATGTCAGGGTGACTTTAAACAAAAAAAAAAAAAAACAGGTGGTACTGGGAATTTAACCTATTAATTACAGGTGAATTTAATATGGTAACATTTTTTAACTTTTCCAAAGAAGGTTTAAACATGTAACTGATATGACTATTCCAGTGAACTAATAAAGTGAGGGAGAAGATATCATGAACAATAATAAGATAAACTTTGGTGCATTCAGAAAGCTCTCCTCATAGACGCACTGTGAAAGTTTGTGGTGAAAAGAAATATTTTTTTATGAAGAGATTACGGTATATGATAGATGAAACTAATGAGCGTTTTCTTAGAAAATCAGTGGATATCCGGAATCTTTTAGATACGTAATGTTAAACAAGGTTGATACTGCGTGTGGATTGTTATAATAGTTTTTAGAAGATAATTATGTAAGAAAGATAAATGAAGAATAAATAAATTTATCGTTTGCTGGATGGGAAACTTTTTTCTTGCATTAGATTCTTATTCTTTTTTTTTACTACCACTGAAATATAATTTCCGCCCGCCGAAGTTTTCTGATGAATAAAAAGACAATAACATGAAGAATGAGGAATTCTTCCTCTTCAAGTAATTACTATTATTTAGTTTGTGGCGTACTGATTCTTTATCTTAGAAATAAGCTAATTCTGAATAATGAGAATTTAACCTGAAACCTAGAATTCATTTGGATATTGAACTTATTTTCTCATTTCAGAACTTGAATATGAATATATATTTTCTTAATAGTTCCGTAAATAGAGGAAATCATGCGTCATTGCTTTTTTCATACTCTTCGTAACACCAAATTGAGATTATAGGCTACTTCACAGCTACTGCACTACATTTATTACATTTTCATGGAAGGATATCTGAGTCTCAACGATAGGATAGTATCAACATGAGCTTAATTAAGATAATTGATTTCAAATGAATCACTATAAAAGTAGATTTTTATCCTAACGGGGGTAATGCTAACCTATGTTAAAGTCTAGAAAAGTCGCGCATATGGATATGCAATCATTTGCGCTTGTTTTAAAAAGTTTAAATAAAAAAATACGGAAAGCATTCATTTCTTAAGGAAAAATTTGGTATTGAGAACTTCAGATTTAAACACTTCTGTATTGATTAAGTTGGAATATGGATAGAAGGAAAGAGGAAATATGAAGCTAAAGAAAATAGTTATATACATCCATGTCAAAACTAAATGGCAAGCAGCAAATTCAATTTTCAAAGTCCATTATTTTACCGCTCATTTGTTTATATATTTGAATAAATCTAACCTGCAAACTCGGACAGCAGCAATGGTGTAGGTAATAGTTAGAAATGTAGCAACAATGGATAGGATAAGCAGAAGACCAAAATTATCCCGTTGTATAATTTCACCACCATTACTATCTCGGTACTTTTCCATAATAGCCATTTCAACCTGTTCGATGCGTACCCCACCGAGAATCCGAGATAGAGCTGCTAATTGTGCCGCTAGAACATATTTTACTTTGGTAGAATCCAGAATTGTCATAGTACTGAGAGTACTTCGTCGCTGACTTTTGGTGACCACAAAGCCGATAGTTGTTGATTGTAAATTGTTTGATTTGATACTCAGTAGTACAACATTCTCCTACAACAAGGCAATGATATAGAAACTAAGAATACAATGTTTGTGTTCGGTTTTAACTTCCTCCTTCGGCTAGATCCTAAAACCGAAAGTGGATACCATCCTTCACACAATTTATCCTCCGAAAACTTGTCTATATATAATTTGATAAAAATCACCCAAAATAAATAGTCAAGATTTTAAAGATGCGATGAAATGCATTAAGATAATTTAACAAGTGCGTTTGTTTCCGATGAATCAACTAGCTAGAGAGAGTAATAGCTGAATAAATTGAGGAATTAAATTCATTATTCATTTTTAAGTATATAAATCTTAGATTGTTCCTTCCTTCACCACTAATTACCTTTTTTAGCCTAAGCGTTGTGGCCATACATTCGTCAGCTTGTTGCTCGCAATAGTTACTTACAATGGCTGCAACCCGACGTTTAAAATAAGATTCATAGGTTTCATTGGTGTGTAATCGGGCACTTAGGTTGACACGCCTGATGTTCATTTCAATTACTGGCAATTCATCCAACTGAAAAATTCCATAATTTAATATTAAACTCAAAGACTCTTATGCCATGCAAAAATTACTTAATTTTCAAATCTCTCTTCATTATAAGTTAGTGTCAGTGAAAAGTAGTTGTGTCCGAAAAAAACAAATACAAGAAATATGTTTTTTGTAACAATCTTATTAAAAAATTTGAGGAAATTTTTTTAATCTTTCATTTTTGTGCTATATTTTTAAAATTATTCCTTCATTCATCATTCAGACATAAGCGCTTGCTAAAGCTGAGTAAACTTTTCAGTGGTATCATTTCATTCTTTATTGTGGTTTCAAAAAAACAGTTCTGATGTTCTTAAAAGCACATTACTTTCTACTGATGAACAACACCATGAATATTTATTGCTTTTTACATTAATTACCGCAAGATTACGAAGACTTATTTCTTTTGTTTGTGAAGTTTCGTTTCCAATTTACGCTTGTTCCCGACGCGTCTGACCAAGTTAACTCCATTCAACAATTGTCATATATATTTTGCTAAGAAAAACTGTGCAGATTAAAGGACAATAGGCGGAACTCATAGTAAGTTCACTCTGGCATTCACCTCATGGTTCGTTGTAATTCAATTTTGCTGACATCTGAGGTTTTGAAGTAGTGCTGAAGACTGAAGTTATTTTAGTAGCTAAAGGATTTTTGTTTTATGACATTCAATGAACTAACATTGGTTGAGTATTGAATATACTGAATTTTATAGAAATGAGAAGCAGACTGTTCGTGTTTTCATATTAAATTCTGGTTTTGAGCTAAATTCATTAAGTGTCATTATATCATTGGTCTCTGAACTTTCGATTGGGAATTGAGTATTACTTGAAGTGAATTTGGTTAGAAGAGTAAGGGGAATAAAGTTTTGCCAAGATTTCATTTGAATCAATTGTCGCAAAATGGAATCTCATTATGCCTTTGTTCATACTGATTTTCGCCGAAAGTCCTAAATTTTTTTTTATCAATCTCCTTTTCTCTTTCCCCTCCTCTTTTTGTTAGGAATAAAAAAGTCCATAAGTAATTGCCTAACCTTTTCGGAAACCCTAGTCCGGAATCTCCTTAATTTTCGGACTCCCGCAGATTCGGCTGTACAAATTCAATTTTCTCAGAGAAAATAGAGTTCCACGGTGAAATTGGTTAAAATTATCTGGAATTTTTGCTATTATGTTTGGTAGGAAATTAGAATGCACATTAGTTGTAAGCTCTTTATAGATAGATACTTCCTCAGTCCCGTTCATATTTTAATATGTTGGCATCAGAATATTTTTATTTCGTGGAACATTCATTAGAAGATCCCTGCTTAAAGGAAGTAATCCATAAAAGCTAGCGAAAACATAAATGTTCAAAAATTGTGCTGAATTTGTTTAAATTTAAAATCAAATATACCTCAATGAGTTCATTGCATAGAATATAGTGTTTTAGTAAATTACCCGCATTCTGTTGACAAACACACACAAATTCGGAATCATTATTGCATAATAGATCATTGCGAATCACTGCAGAAGTAGTGAAGGTAGTGGTATTAATAATGGTAGTAGTAGTAGTAGTGGTAGTAGTGGCAGTAGCATTTACTGCTGTCAAATGTTTATTTTTTACTGGTCGAATGAAACCAGAAGCCAATGGAGATGAGGCCACTTTGTGAGAGATGCCGCTGTTGGCTAATACTGTTTCTGCCAGAGGAAGTTCATTACATAATATGCATAAAATAAGGGATAATAATGGAATTAGGAGCATAATAAGATGGTAGAAATACAATAATAGTAGTAGTAGTAGTAGTGATAGTAGTAAAAGCCGAAGGTTACCTTAGTTTTAAGGCTGCAACCAGGTCTTACCATTATCCATGTGCCATTTTAAAACCAGTGACAACACTAGTGGAAGATAAGATTCATATGCTAGGGCGATCCCTTGTTTTTCATGCAATTGCAGCTGCACTTCAGCTAAAAATTTGAATGTTTAAGGCAGATAACACACATACACGCTCACCATATTGTGGCAAAATTTAATGCTGATGCATAGAGTGGGATTTTTCGAGCTTTCCTATCGTGTCTCAACTCCCCTTCTTTACTTTATTTGCTTGATCTTCCTGCGAACCTTCTCACCGCCTCTTTCGTGCCGGCCTTACTTCGTCCATTTATTCCTATAAATCTCCTTGGATAACTTCAGAACTGGTCTCTCATCTCCTATCCCCATTCTCATATATCATCTCTCCCCGAGCTTTCCGTCTTTCCATTCAATATCCTCCCTATCCTACTCCAAATGAAACTCATATTTTCAACGAATTCATTGCTATTGAAGTTCATCGTGGTATCGATAAATATATCTATACACTGAGCGATAGCCCTATTATTGTTGCCAGCTTTTCGCATATAGAAAAACAAACACAAACACATTCTTTGACTTTTAACCTTACTGTTATCTAGCAGTATTATAAGTGGTAAGTCTCTACATACTTCGAGTTACTGACGGAATGCGTTTAGATAATTTTTTGCAAATTACCTGTCTCTCTATCTGTCCTGCGGTCTGAATGTGCGATAATGGAACAACTGCATTATTGTTTAAATAAGGAAATAGAATCCATATCACCCTTATGGAGTAATAAAATGTACTTTATTTGGTAGGCTATTGGCAAGTCTTTAGAATTTGAAATTCACCAATATTCACCAATACTTCTTAAGAATCTAAATATTTTCAACCCAAAAAAACTCCATTATACAAGGAAAAACACGATGAGATCGAATGAAATTAATTCCGTTGTTGGGACAATGCTTTAGAGCAAATAAATAGAGTGATATTATATTGAATTAAATGTATGAGTTAAATGGACCAAATCAAAGGCCTTTGTGAACGTTGTCTAACATAAGCCTATTTGTGAAAAATGATAGAAATGATGCAAGTTATCATTTTATTGAACAATGATATACTTCATAACGAACTGCAGGTTATTCTATTGTCAAGTTTCAATCTTGTCTACTTTTTACATCACATCCATAAGGCTACAATATAGACAACTGTTAAGAAAATAAATGGACAAAAATTTAGGGAAACAGCAAGTACAATGACGAAGAACTAAAATGAAATAAATATTAAGCTGGCTGATACTTAGATATCATTCCTTCCATTCTATTCCCTCTTTTACTTTCTACATTACGTTTGATATATTAAAATGAGTATTATCAGTAAGTTAGCTCTCAGTCATGAAGTTTTCAAATATGTTACCAAAATATACGTGAAAGCATATGGAATGAATAAATGGCGATTCAAGAGATTAAACAAGAAAAAGTGGCTATGCTATTCGATCTACAAGCGAATTTTTGCAGTTACGAGAAGAATTTATTTATCATTATACTTCGATTATCTTCATCGTTGCTTATGGAATAAACATTTCACGGCTTAAGGTTCTAAAAGTTCGATTAATATATTTACTGAAATTTGAGGGTATAATTAGCAAGATAATTAACGATTACAAAAAATAAGCAACAGATGAGGTGAAAAAAGATATGAGCCAAAAAAGGAAAACAAATGAAAAAGGTGAAGAAAGGACTTCTTTCTGAAATGAAAACTTAGGTTTGGAATTGTCCCTAGTAACTTTGTCAAAAATAAATTTCGTAAGATTGATCCGAATAATTAAAAAAGTAAAAATAAATGAAGGAAACTGGTAGAATTTTAGAGATTTTCATTGGAGACTGAAAGCACTTTGTCAACATTTTCAAAGTGGATCAGTGAGTTTTCTTATCCGAATGCTAAAATTTGTCACATAAGATACATCACTCAAAAACTTCATGAAGTGCAGCTGTAGTGAAATAAATAGAAATCTTTTGATTGTTTATGATCAGACTTCATTATAGAACAAATGTTGAAATATGTGAAAGATGAGTGACCACTGAGCATCTTCATGTTTCAACCAGATCGTATACTTGTAATATCTTTTGTTAGAAAAGGAGCTCAAAAGAAGTTGGAGCTCAAGTTACGCTTAAGCTTAATTCATGCTTAAAAGTAGACATTGTCAACTGTTGTCACAATACTGATGCTTCCTTAAAAATGAATTAAATTCAAGTTTTTGGGAGTGTTAATCAATCAGTTAAACTTAGTTCAAGAGTTATTTTCCTTTCAGGTTTTCCATCGGTTGGTAAATCAACACTATTGTGTAACCTTGCTGGTGTTTATTCAGAAGTAGCAGCATATGAATTTACCACCCTCACCACAGTACCGGGCGTCATTCGCTATAAAGGTGCCAAAATGCAACTTCTAGATTTGCCTGGAATCATCGAAGGTGCAAAAGATGGAAAAGGACGTGGTCGACAGGTGATTGCTGGTTAGTTTAAAAGTCATATTCGAAGCCTTGAATTGTAATTTAAATCTCTTTTTGTAGTTTTGTCATATTTTAACAATTATAAAAGAATACAAATGTGTTATAGTTCTTTGTTTTCAGTAGCACGAACATGTTCGTTAATATTGATGGTGCTGGATGTTATGAAGCCCCTGCAACACAAAAAATTGCTTGAACAAGAATTGGAAGGTTTCGGCATACGATTAAACAAATCACCACCCAATATTGTTTTTAAACGTAAAGAAAAAGGCGGACTAAACCTAACCTGTTTGGTAAGTCATTGCATAATCTTATCAGTAGTGCCTAGCCATCCACGGTTCCCAGTGTCTACAAACCATACTTAATACTTACTTTTAATCCATCACTGGTTACTGTCCTAAGTTATAGGCTAATTCGAAATCTGCACTGTACTATTCAAATCTTGTTAATTCTTTTTATTGTCGTTTTAAGGCATTTGTATTAAACTGAAATTATTTTACGCAGCTTTGCTTCAAAACTTCATTCTTAGGTCCCACAATCGGAACTTGATGCGGAGATAGTAAAAAGTATTCTGGCAGAATATCGTATACACAATGCCGACGTATCTCTTAAATATGATGCCACATCAGAGGATTTAATTGACGTTATCGAAGGAAACAGGTATGTAGTGTATGAACTTTTCATTTTTCTGGTATCATGATATATCATTAATTCCCGTCTTTTATGTTGCTTTTCTGACTTCATATCCTGAATCATTTGAAATCTAGATTATATTTTTGACCAGATCTCTGAATTAAATATCTTCAAGCTTAGGAATTTTGAAAATTCCTGTCTATTGCAGGATTTATATCCCATGTATATATGTTTTGAACAAAATCGATCAAATTTCAATAGAGGTAAGGTTTTTTGAAATTTTTTTCGGAATTTATTTCCGCTCCCACTTCTAGAGTGAATTAGTTTTCAGGAATTAGATATAATATACAAAATCCCCCACTGTGTGCCTATTTCTGCACATCACAAATGGAATTTCGATGATTTGCTGGAAAAAATATGGGATTACTTGAATCTCATTAGGGTGTAAGTTTCACAATTTTTTTTATTATCCAAGCGCTTCAGAATGAAAAATTGGAAGTTGAAAATTAAAACGCTAAATTTAAGTAAGTTAACAAAGTCTGATATTTCATGTAGAAGTTTCAGAAACATATCTTATGAATGAACATCTATGATTCTTTGTAGCCGTGAGCAAAACAATGGTGGTAGAAGCGAAAACTATTTTAGGTACACCAAACCGAAAGGACAGTTACCTGATTATAATGCACCCATCGTACTGCCAGCAGAAACACGAACTGTTGATGACCTTTGTTTCAAAATTCACAAAACTCTTCAGAAAGACTTCAAATTGTAAGCTGTTTTCAAAATCCTTTGTTCAACAATAAAGCTGCAAGGTATGTAAAATGGAATGTTCCTATAAGTTAGTTTATCGCTTTATATGTTGGAAGACCCATTGCACTTAATTCGGGCGGTATGAATGATTGTTTATCATGTTTTGTTGCCACGATTTTTCATTTTCAGTGCATACGTTTGGGGAAGTTCGGCAAAACATAATCCGCAAAGAGTGGGAAAAGAACACGTACTGAATGACGAGGATGTCGTACAAATAGTCAAAAAGTAATTCTTTTCTCCTTAATGAAATGTAAGAGGTAATCCAATCGCCCACCACCCGGTATTCTCAGCGGTTTATTCACTCATGAAGCGTACGATATGCTCATGCACTTTTTGTGACAGCAGATAATTCGGGCTAGAACAAACAATTTGTTCTCTAGATATTACAACAGAGACTGATTATCCGCTAAGTTCTCATGACATATCCTCCAGTTCTCAATCCTGTCTTTCTGCTTGTTTAGACCTTCGATAGATCAGCTTTTATAGAAAGGTTAGAGTCTACTAGTCGGAAAATAGGGTCAATAAAAATACAGATAAAAAGTACCTAAAACGATTATGTACACCAAATTACTTTGAATAATAGACAATAATATATTATCAATTGTAGGATTTAAAAAAGAAAAGAACGTAATGCAAACTCGTCGGTTCATTCTTTTCTTAGCAGCTTTCATCTCCAGCACTTCGTGATTTCAGTTGTTCCTTAATGTTTTTTCATGCTTATTTTGTTTGAAACTGTTCAATTTTCAGGGAGATTTGAAGGCAAAAAGAAAACATTTTTTTTTTTAACGCTATATTTAATATCCAATTAATTTAACATTAATAGATTAATAGATACATACTCTGATTATTTCCTTTCGCCGCAACTTTTCTGCTTCGGAGTTGAGGAGCTGTTCAAATTTTCGTTGTTTCTTGATGTTATTAAACTATAAAATGAATGAGTTATGTGAAATAATCCTAATGAAAAGTATTGAATTTCATAGAACAGCTTTTACCATTCTTTCGATACGGACATGTGAAACAGAAACGGAGCAGAGCTCTTGATGAACAGAGAGCTGTTAATATTAATGGTCAGCTGTTAATGATTAAGGGCTCAAAATCCTGCATTTAAGTAATTCGCATTTTATCTGAAACCGAACAAACATGCGATCTAAATCAAGAAACTAGAGTTATCCTATATCAAGAAACTGGGGTTGTTTACCGATTTCTGGAACATTGAGCACCATGTTTATCAATCAACACTTTATGGACTTGTAGTGAAATGAAATATTAAACCTTGATTTCTTAGTAAGAATAAACCACTGTAATATATTCCGTCGAGTATCAGATATAAAATTACCTGGCAGCGATCCCTTTTATACCTCTCCAATATACTATTGCAAAGGCCATCGAGAATTTCTTTTATATCACCCGGTATCCGAATTTCTCTTTGTTTCATTTTTGCTACGGGAACATCAACAAATAAACTGAAACAGAGATCCGAAATGTTAGTGCGGCGTAAGCATCAAAAAATGAGAAATGCTCAAGGCTTAAAATTAAATTCCAAAAAAATAAGTGTACCTACCTTGAACTGATTATGTCTTGCAATCGTGGTAAACAGCGAACTTCTGGCAAAAATATTGAATTTAATAAAGGCCCTACAAATAAATTTTTGTGAACTACATTTTAAAGTAAATATGTTAGACTCGCTGGAAATTAATCTTCTAAAATTAAAACTTGACAAAGAAAACACTAACTTTCCTCAAAATATAAAAAGACATGTCTGATCTAAACTCTGGGATTCGGTTTTATTTTTTGAACTCAACATTAATTTATGTGAATAGAAACTTACGAAACATACGCGGTACAATGGCAAGTGCTTCATTTGCTGAGTGCATAGGAAATGTAAAAAAACCCGTAAGTAGTTCAAATATAAGTTCACCGAATGTAAACACAAACATATCCTCGAGGGTCTGAAGCAATCCCGATAATTTCCGTTTTTAAAGATTATAGCGTTATCATGTAATCTAATTTGTATGAGGGATATTCTTTCTGCAATTTAAAATTCTGAAATTCGCACTACCAACGACTATAGCAAGAGGCGGAAATGAAAATGGAATTTAAACTTCTGCCTCCTGGAAAAGGTAAAGAACAGGCTTTCTAATACAATTTTCTTAAGCATGGACTTGCTAAAATTCAATGATCAAATTTATTTTTTTTCTCCGAAATTTCTGCAAAATAATTCTGAGAAACTTACGTTAATAGCCTGAGAACACAACATTGAAGGACGTCGAAAACTTGGTTGTCCAGTTAGGACTGCAAAAATTTGGAAATTCAGAAATGACAAATAAGTTTCAAAAAATCACATTCTTTACCTTGATCCAAATCAATCAGCTCGCAACCGCATTCTGTGATAACAACATTCCCTGCATGAGCGTCGACTGGAATGAGAAATTTTAGGTAGAAATGCATAACATAATTTGCTTTGATAAAGCGAACTCATTTTAAGGAGGTTCTCCTATCATATTTATCAATATGATGCAAAAAAAACTTTGCAATGCTTGGTACACATTAAAAGGAAGTGGAATCTCAACTTGTAATATGATCTCCGTAAACAAGGTTGAAAATTAAAAAATTAATGGGGACATGAAATAAGTCCCTAAATATCAAAAGAAACGGAAGAAATACGAATAGATCACCAACAGAAACGTCACATATCTATCATTTCTATACGAAATTTGAGAAATGAAACATACGATACGGCACAGAAATCGCGTTTAGTAATGTTAATGTTTCGAGCAACTGTCGACAAATTAAGCGAATATCATACGTTTCAAATGAGCAAATCGAACTATCCATTCTGTATTTTGTGAAAAAATCGTCCTTCCAATTACTCTGGAAATAAAAATATTTTAAATACCATTACAAAAAAAAAGCCAGCAAACTTGATACATTATCTTGTACAGTTCTTTTTTGGATCTCAGGAGGTAATTTTGTTAATTGCATAGGTCTGTTCCTTTGCACAATTGTGAATGATTGAAAAATAAACTTGAATTACACTGAAAATCCAAAACAATTCAGAAAACCATGTCAACACAAAGTTAGGAAGATCTAACCTTATAAAGCCGATCACGTAGTGTTCCGTCTTTGAAAATGGGTCTAATATATACAATTCCGCCCTCAGTGGCCCAGCTCGTGACACTCTCATTTAAATGTGGACACTGCAAGGTTCGAAAGAACTCAAGAGTATTGTTAAGACTTGCTACTGCCCCGAAACGATCTGGACCATAACGGACGCCAGAGAGCATCAGCTTTGAAGAGCCACAACTAATCTCATAATGTACTTTGCCAGGTCGCCAACCACAATGTTTTCTTTGTTGCTCAATGATCCACTGACGTTTATCGCGGAATGATAAAAGTATCCATTCATGCAAACCTGTGCAAGTAAGAAATTTTATCGTGTTAATTTAAGTCTTTCTTATCTTTGATTTTTGGATAAACACTAAAAACAGAAAGACATACACTTGATCTCAGGTCTGATCTCAAGAATTTTTATTTCTGCTAATTAAGTTCATCTAAATTCACAAGGACATAAATATATGGATGGGCGCTACAATCTCCCAGTCACTTTTTTAGCTTACGACTCTTAAATTACAGCTAAATTGCTACTTTACCAACGTAAGTTTCGGTGAAGCTTTCGAGGAAATTGGCTACTGTCGGACATGCATATAGGATTGGATGAAGACAAATGGCATCCAAAAATTCCTGCAACCAGTTCTACACAACATGTTTGCAACAGAGATTTGAAACAATACAAAAGAAATTTAGAAGTTACATTACAAACTCATCAATGAAATTCATATTGCATCTTGATCGGATTCAATCCAGTTTATCCAGTTGTGTGAAGTACACTTTAAGCTGACTAGCAGCCTTAGTTTGCTTGGGAAATTGAAAGTACCCCACGCAGTGACATAATTGAACCTCTTCAGAAACTATCCGCTTGAATTTCTTAGTAACAGTCCTTCTTCTCAAATTTCTCTAATTTCCAGTACAAAAAGAATTCAGACCTGCAGCGCCAGCATGCGTTGTTTGATGAATGCTTCTTTCGCATTTCCAATGAATCTTTTCGGAGGGAATCCTAAATCAGCACCAAATTTTTCAATCTGTGAATTCAACTTCCTGAAAAATTGCTTCATTAATAAATGGAAAATAAGACACTCCTGTGACTTTAAACAGAGAAATCAAAGATCACTTCACACAACAGTTATGGTTGTAAGCAAAATGATATACCGAAACTGCGCATAACGTCGCTGGATCCGCCAAGGCTTTCCGTTCCCTAATTGATTATTCACTTCTATCACATATTCCTTAAATTGACATAAGTTTTATCAATACTAGGATCGAATTTTTAGGAACAATAAACTTGAGCTTGAATTGCATTTGAATTTGCCCAAAAGCCAGAAATATCAATTCAAAGGCATTTTTTCTACATTTTATTTTCTGCAAGTCAGAAGCTGACCTGAAATATATTTTGCTTCAACAGCTTTTGCTACGCTCTCCGTTGCAGAAAGCAAATGACCAAATCCGAAATCAATTACTTAACAAAATCAGAATTTAAAATATTTCAATCCGTAACATCCGACAATTTTAAAAACTTCATCATTACTATAAACAAAGCATGAGTACTCTTAATTTAAATCATCTATTAGTGATCTGAAGAAGGTTCAATCTCTATGAATTTATAGTTATCTTAAGTATAAATGTGTATGCAGATATCGCTCGTATATCCACTGGAAAATAAACACAAACCACGTGACCGGGTAAGCGTATCCAGTCAATTAACGTGCATTTCATTGGATGAGTAATGTCAACGGCTATTGTTGTATTAGCTTGCATTATTCATTACTGCAGAATGCTAAAATTAGGATTTTAAGTTGAATTTGAGAGTACTGACAAAGTGAATTCTCTTCAAGATAACTCATCATGGAGAGGATCGAGAAATTGCGGTAAGAGAATGGTACCAGTGTTGGTACTACAACAACCCATTATACCCGGTAATTCATCCTCCTCTTTCCATTCTTTGTCTAAGGTATACCGAATCTAAACAGTACGTGGTGTTCGAACCAACTCATACAACTCTATCATTTAATCATACAACTTATTTGTAGTGTCTGAACTTTGAACAAAGTTTGCTTTGTGTAATCTTCGGACTCCTTATATTCTCATTCGACCCTACGATTAGAGAGATTTCCCAGCCGATAGTTTTGTGGTTAGTTTTGATATTTTTTGAATTGAATTTCGTAAAGATTTCTGGTATTACTGTTTTCTATAATGATGGGATATTATTTCTACAGTTTAAGGTTTTGCAGAATGTAGCAAATGACATCATCGACGTCAACTCGTTCAACTTTCTCCGGGGCAAGTTCTCCAAAATATTACATTTATTTGTTTCTGAATTAATTTAATAATCGCTTTGAATTATTTTCTATTTCAATCTTCTTCAATTATTATTTATTTCTATTTGTATAAGAAGGAGATAGAAGTGATCATTAGTTCATTCAAAGATGAAATCCCAGAATGTTTTAAACATGGATAAAAGTAAATATAGGTGGTAGCTTGCTTATCAGAAATATGCATATTATTAAGGAATTATTCCAGCTTTCGGAAGGTTGTTTGAGTGAGGCCGGTTCTAGTGGGTTACAGATTCGGAGCAGTACGGAAGAATCGCAGGAAGATTGTCCAAAATGTGTGGCGATGAGACTGAATACCGTTATTGCTGAGGAAGCTTTAGCTGCGTTAAGTGGGCAGTTTAAAAATCTTCAGAAAGAACTAAAGGTTATTACTTCTCACTTGTTTTCATAAAATTGTAACGGAGTTAAAAGAATAAAAAATATAGTGGTGACGAGGATAAAAAAGAATAAAAAATATAGTGATTCTTTGCAGTGCTGTTCCTAGAAAGTTCTCACTCTTTTGAAGAGTATTTCGAAAACTTCTTTACAATTCTTTTTAGAAAACAGAACAAGTATCCAAAATAAATGAAGAACAGGCCAAATATATTGATGAAAGGCGTTCAAAGCTAGAAAAGTTGGAAGCAGAACACACATCATTGTATGCTGAGTATGAGAATTTGCGGGTATACCTCTAATTTTTTTCTTGTAGTCCGTTCACTTTCCAATTCGTAAATTTAAAAATTTTTGTATTTCTTCTATTATTTGAATTTAACTTTAGAGATCATATGGATTTCAGATCAATCATGACAGTTTAAAAAGACAGTATGATGAAGTAGTTGCTACAGCACGAAGAAATCAGGTTTGTACTTATCCATATTTATTTTGTTTGGAGCTTAAAGATTTACTATATATCGTTACAAATCTAAATCTGATTGATCCGAATGAGGTAACATGAGAGAATTAATACCTTTAAATCAGTGGTGAACTTTAGGATACTTTTTGTGCCTCAAAGTGAGAAAAGCATTGTGCTATTCAAATGGTTTTGAATAAATTTTAGCGTTTGATTGAAGAATCAGTGAAATATCATGAAACCTGCAAGGTGGCTATGGAAAATCTGATGGCCGAAAAGGAAGCACGTCAAGAACTGCTTGCAAAATATTTGAAAAGTGTGGAGGCCGCTGCGGTAAATTTTCTCAGTTACTGATTTTGAAGGATTGGAAGTGACAAAAAGCCTTACGACTTTCTTATTTCCTCGTTTCTTAGGACTTTTGTTTCAAATAAACCGTTGCTCAAAAATTTTACTATTCCTTTTTCCTAGAACAATAGAATGAAGCTTGAAAAAGCTAAAGATCTAATTCTGTTTGATGAGCTATCCTTTAAAACTTTTCGGTGCAATTTGTTTATCCTCATAAGCATCGTTAATTGCAGTTTATTGAGAAATGATATGCATTATTTGAGAGCCGTATAAAATAACGGTAACTGAATAACATATTTAGATAGTTTTTTTTTTTTTTTTTTTCTATCTCGTTAGTGATTGATGGGTTATCTATAAAGCAAACATCAGTCGAACGATGAAACCTACAGAAACCGGTCTAAAAAGTTTACGTACTTATTTCCAATACTTTTATTTTTTGAAGAAAATAAATGATTCAATGAAACAACTGGAAAAGAAATGTGTTCAACTCCAAGCAGTGAATGAAAAATTGGAGCCATTCAAATATCATTGTCCATCAATGCTTAGACTTCTTCTTGAGTTTGGTAAACATTCCCTTCATATTTTTGTGCACCATTATTTCAATAGTGTTGCGGGAAGTTAAGCCTTCTTGCAAAATGTAATAAAATTTCTCTCATTTAATCGTACAGAATTTCCAAAATTTTTATCCTGTGCAGTAATCAGATTTGCTTAATCATGCATCGTTATATATACAATTCCCCATAGATCTTATTTTTAATTTACTTGGGAATCGAATTTTTGTAATCTATATTCCTGTTACTTTTGTGAACTGTTAGGAATATATTGTTAAAGATTTCTAAAATGTTATTATGGAACGCGTTGCTAAAATTCAAATAGTTAGAAACAAGATTAAAAATATTGCTTGCTATTTGCAGGTGAAATTATTGAAAATAATGGTTTAATGACAAAATCACTGCAAAAACGTCTTGCTCGATATAAAGATAGAGATGATTTGCGTGAATATTTGCTTAGAAAGACGAGGAAAATGTCGAATTTAAGTGAATCGAGTACAAAAATGATCGGAGAAAGCAGTGATGATGGTATGATTTCTCTCAGATTAATCAGTGAGAACAATTCAGTCAGTCAAAATTTCTTCTTTTGGTGAAAATTCTAAAACTGAAAGGATTTACGACAGCATATAATATGTTACAAGTATCATAGGGTTTGGAATATGAAGCCATAAAATGTTTGCATCCGTGGAATGCGATGAAACCAATAAGTACTTGGTACCTTATCATTCGTCAGTTGCTCGTGCTTTTGGTACCACAACATGTTTCAGAAATATTCAAGTTCCGTTTAAATAATTTGTTTTTCAGATGAATTAGCAAAGGGCGTGGAAGATTTATTGCTGACGATTGGTAGTCCACCTCAGTTAGAATCGTCAAAAAAATCAGCATCTCCTAAGGAAGAAATAAGGAATGCTGAGGAAAGCAGTGTTCATTCGACAAACTCAGTGGAAGAAATGTTGAATACTAGAGCTTCTGAAAAAGGTTATATTTAATCTTTTTCATACATATATATATATATAGATAGATGTAAATATAGATATACAGATATATGGATAGATAGATTTTTAGAAATACATATTAAATTAAGCTCGAGAATAATAGAAATATGAATTTAACAAGATTTACATGGACGTGCAGCCTTGAGCATAACTGATTTTCCATTAGTATCATGAATGCACGCTAGTTGCTGATCGACTTGGACCTCTTCAGAGTTGGTTTTCAATTCTATTCCTTGAATTATTCCATTCAAAGCACACTTGGAGTGAATTGGGATTGAGACTTTTGTCCTTTCGGAAACCGAAGTTATGCTTTATGTGGCCACAGCCTGATGATTATATTTAAAATTAATGCGAAAAGTTTTTTTCAGGAAATTTTTTGGAGAAACAATCGAAAAGTATAAAAGCGCTTCATATTTCTGTTTCGAGGGTTCAATCTAATCCGTAAGCTTATTCTTCATATTGATATTTCTAGCTTCATTGATCACAAAATAAATGCTGGTAGAGTTTTTTTTCTAGTTTTAATTCACTAATTATTGACGTCATGAATAGATGGAGCTTATTCTATGTTGCAAACCATTTCAAATCAGTTTCTGATTGGCGAATGAGAAAGTTGGAAATAGGAAACAAAATTTTTTACGCTTGACATTTTAGATACATGATAACTTTACTGTTTCTTATTCATTTCCCAAATTCAAGCAATACGTAGCAGTACCTATTTCCGTAATTCATAACCAGAGAATATTATTACAAATAGCCTGTGTTTCAATTCCCAACTTGTCTTTTAGCACTTCATTTAATTTCGACCGAAGAATGAAAATTGTCCATGAAGTTTTATTTTGTTGATGTGGGTTTTCAACGTATTAGTGGGGGAGAAATCTTTATCCCACTGATAACATGTGAGTGGCATATATTATCTAGATTTACGGTCTTTGCCTGTGGAGAAACACTATGTGATTCATTTTCATCAAATTTTGCATCACAGTTTGTGTTTTAGAGATGTATGTATGGAAAGAACGAAAACATTAAGGCAATTGGAGACGGGAAAGCAGGAAATAGAAACATTATATACAGATATGGAAAAGGGAAAAAGTAATTTTAAAGAATCTCTTGAGATCGTTATGCACTTGCTTACGTTATTTGCATCTAAGGATTTTTATTTGGTTCATTTTCTCGTAGTTTTGGAAGATACTGGCCAAGTTTACATCCCGTAATGTAATTTATGCCCAAAAAACTAAATTTATCTTTTGCCAAGCTTCATTTTTTTCTAATTTGAACATTTCGAAAGTTGTTTTCGGTAATATAATGAGCATCGATTAATTGTTTCAGTTATGCTTGACAATGTTACGAACGTGTGTACTCCAAGCACTTCGTCTCTCTCAGTGATAAAGGTGATACATGGATGGCATGTGATTTTGTTCAGTTTTTTTTGCTTTTCAAGTTTCGTTGCTTGTGATTTACAGTCATCTAAAAATCAGAGTTCTTCAGTCTTCGGAAAGAATTGTTTTTAGAAAAATGAGGAGGTGGTTGAAAAAGATATGCAACAAGGAGAAGACCGGTTGCAAAAGAATATCTTCCGAGAAATGCATGAAAGCAACTCGAGATCTGCCAAAGGAAACGATAGCAAAAATATATCAGAAAGGGAGGTCAGTCCAGATTTAGTTTTAATTTTCTATTTTTTGTCCCATGCTTTTTCTATTTTCTGTTTTCCCTAATTTTTTTTTAAATTAATATTTCTACATAGCGGAAGAAGTTCCTGTAAGAAGGACTGCGTTAGGAAATTTGGAGCACAGTTATGTCAAATCTAAAGAGAACTGCTTTTATGCTGATGTATGGATGATTTAAGGCTGCGGATCGAAACAATAAAAAAAAACAAATTTGTGAGAGTGCTGAACGGCTTTCCAGATGGCTTAGCTTTGCGCATCTGGCCCCTCTGCTTCCAAAGCTAAGCAGACCAACGTTTTTGGATACTGGAACTTCTGAGGTATAATTTTTATATGTAATTTATAATAATTTATTGTAACTGCAGCAAGGATTCTTTTAATATGATTTTTGTTACGCAGTAATAGAATCATTCATTTAGATGAAAGGCTTTTTTTTTCATGATTTTCTGGCATCATTTCGACTATTTTCCTCTTTTTAAATGAAAATTTTCTAGTTGCCAAAGCCGCACGGTTCGGATGATTATGTAAAGCAACATGGTTCGGATGATTGTATGGATAATCTCTTTGGACCAATGTCTCCTAGTGTATCAAGCAGAACATCAATGAGCTCAACGGAAGGTTGCATAATCTCTAAAAATAAGACAAGGTCGAGGTCCGAAATGAGCGATACAACTGATGCAGTATTAACAGCGGAAGAAACTAACTGTTTGGCTGGACCTTTATCACCGACTCCCTCTATAACAGTTAATACTATGGCCACATCTGAATCATTCGAAGATTCTGGTTCATCGTGCTGCGTACCTTCTTTCACTACGGAAGCAGTTACAATCATTCATGATGAACATGCCGTGAGTTTTGTGTCACTTAGTTTTGTAAGTAATGGAATTTCTGATTATATTGAAGGGAGGAAGAACTGTCATGATTTTGGTTACAAAATATACCTTTTTTAAACCTTACAAAATGATTTTTCAGAAAACAAACGAAGATGTGTCGTTCTCTGCTCAGTTGTCGGAGAAAAGTATGCTACAAACAACCCATGGGCAGCGAAATACATATTTGCCGGAAACAGTAATTTATCTATGATTTAGAATTCATCTTTTTAAACATCTTTTGGTTAAAATGATTGGATAAAATTTACACATGAAAGTTGGATCCAAATTTTTTGAAGGCGAGGATTTTCGTGTGGGTCCATTAATCCGTTTATCATTCTTTGCAGGACAGTGAATCCGTGCAGAATCTCAAAGTCTCAGATGAAATCAAGGAAATACTCTCTGTGGAGGCACATACACCGGCAGTTAGACAAATGTTAAGGCCTACTGTTACTACTGACTCGAAATGTGTTATGACGTTAAGGTCACAGAGAAAACGTAGTGCATCTAATCCTCAAAATGAAGACGAACGTTTAGGAATTAGAATTGATTCTCCGAAATTGCCAAAAACAATTATTATGGAATCTAGTGATACCAAAGAAGGCGAATTAGAGGAAAACCGTAGTTCCATGACGCAGCAGTTAGAAAGCGAGAAAGTAATCTCAGAAAGAGCATTATTCAATGGAAAAAGGCGCTCAGAAAAGGAGGGAAATCTTGTAAGACTACCGGACAGTAAGGTAGAAAGTGTTCTAAAAATGCTTAGAAGCAAAAGTAATGAATTAAAAGCTATCCAAAATGAACAGGAATTCAGGAACAGTGCTGATAATCCGAGTTTACAAGAACAACCACTTCAACATTCAGCAAGAAGGAAACAAGCACGAATTGATTCTTGGTCTTCCAAAGATAGCCATGAATTGATAGTTGACACTGAGGAACTCATCAGTGTTCATAGTGACTCAGGAACAGAAGTTGTGCTGACGCAACAAGAAAATGTGAATGCAAAGTCAGGCGAAGCTATAGAAAATCAGATTTTAGATAATGACAATATAACAATGCTATCGGAAAAAAAGGCTTCGAATTACGCAGTTTCGTGGAAGAAGTTAGATGAAAGGAAATCATCAAAAGATAATAGAGAGATTTCGAATCAACATGAAATTCTAAGCGCTACAAAATCAGGAAATCGAGTTGCAATGGAAAAGCAAAGCAACACTCAATCATCAGCAACACAAGTAAAGCGGGAAATAACATTGAAAAGTAGACTGGAAAATGCCGAAACTGTTGTCAGGTCTTTATCAAAAAGTGTTCGACTCAAGGAACCCAAAAAATTAGCTGTGACACGGCATAATAAACAAGTGGCAAGTGAGGCAAGAAATCGAAAACTGACTGAGGAAGGAGCTATCAAAGCGAAAGATAAGTGGAAAGATGCCGATCAAACTATGGCATTTTTGCAAGAATTAAAAATGACTGAGACTCATCTTGAAAAAGAGCCAGTGGTATGCTATGATTTGTGATTATTACTCATTATAAAATTTCAGATGTAATGGACCTACCGAGCAACAAACTTACTTTTCCAAATTAGATATTTAATTTTACATCTCGATTCTTCTTAATAAATATGAATTTTAGAGTGAGGACAGTGAGAGTGCGAACAAATCAATAACAACAAATATCAAATCACTCGGTCAGTTCTTTAAATCCCTCTTTTGCATGCATTTTTGCTTATTATTCTTTCGTATTCTTTGGAGTATGTTAAATTTTTTTATCATTAGCTTGTATATGCTTTGCCAGACTTTTTCCGAATCCCATTGCTCTATTTTTAAATTTGAGCTCTCAAGCTTATATCATTTCTACAAGAACTCATTTCTACTTATTTTATACTTCTAGAAGAGTCATTAATTAGAATTTTTGCAGGAATAGAATTAAGCGATCTTGATGATGATGATGATAACCGATTAGAAATTGTTACGGATGATATTGGAGTTCCATCTCTTAATACGAAAAATACATCAGGTATTTAATTCCAAACTATTTCTATTTTTCTGGTAACTTCGAAAAGCTAAAAATAGTTTCAATAATGTAAATAGGAAGTCGATGCAGGAATTATGATTTTAGGCAAGATTCATGTTTCGAATAATTGCAATGAGTCAGAGAAAGCTAGGGCAACAACAGGAGCGACCAAGGTTCGATTTATTTCCATTCTTACATACGCATATTTAGAATATGTTTGAACCACTCCTAAAAGTTTATGAGCCAAATGATGAAATTGCTTGTTAACTCTTTTATTTTGGAAATGATTTTGTCACTTTTTCTAGAAAGCAATCAGTACAGTGAGATCAGAAATGTACAAAAAGATGCATAAACGGCTTGCAGTGCAGACATCATGCATGAAGGAACTTGGAAGAATTCAAGTACGTAAACCTGCGGTAGGTAATTTTACTTCTTTAGTTACTGAATGAATTCACTCTTTTTTTTTCTGGGATTTTATCATTTTTTTAAAGGCGTAGATAACAATCTAAATCTCAATTCTTTTTGGTATGAATTAGTACTATCTGAATTGAGCATATCTTAAGAACTTCTTGTCCACTGATCTACTGTTCTGTTGAATATCAATTTCTCGCAAAAAAATAGAGAAAAAGCACTCTGGAAATATTATTTAATTTTAGAAGTTTGTTTGTGAGATTCTGCACCCATAGATTTGAGAGCAGGTGCTCTGAAAGACTCAAGGTCTAAAATTTAATATTTTATGCTTAAAGTCACTGCTTATGAATTGATTTTCGTCGGTTTTTAGGAAAAGAAGGTGATTTCTACATTATCAGCGTCGAAAAAAATGGAACGAGCAAACATTACACAACGGAAAAGAACAGCAATAATGCTTCCTGCTGGAGGAGATGGATCGAAGAAGGCCAAAGTAACTGCTTCTAAATATGATGGAGAAATATATAAGTGTCCTTTACCTAATAAAACAGTGGCACACTATCAAGTAGCTGAAGTTTAAATTTTTTATACTGCAGGTACACCTTTTTGATATCTCATCCATCTTTAGGTTAAAATACTGTTTAGTTTCTTATTTGCAGAATGTAGGACTGCCTGCGGTTCAACATAGCGCAGTACGGGTAGGCACATCCTCGACAAAAGTTCCAGTTGGAAGTGATGAGGCTGCTGTGTTGTGTTTATTTGATCAAGCACTCTCAGAAAGCAATTATAATGATAAATTATTCGAAATAGTCCAGAAGTTCCAGACGCCAGCCATTTCAGCAATATCTTGCGATAAATTAGCTGAGTGCTGCGTTAAGGTAGTTTTTTTTACCAAAAAAAAAGCATTTCAAGTCATCTTCGGGAACATTTTTAACTGTTTATTAGAAATATGAGTGGAAATAAATACCCAGAAATTTAACAATACATTAGAATATCTATTATCAGGTGAAAGACATCCTGAATTGCATGGAAATATGACTGCCTTTAAAGAATTTTTTCTTTTCAGTTTATAAACAAACTTGATGTGGGCAATATGTGGCACAGTGTTGTGCTCGCAGTTCGCTATTGGTCGGATAAACAAAGAGACCAGTGTGCAAGTGGCAAAGTTCTAGAACTTCATCAAGTAGCATCTTCAAAAGAGCGGAATTTCATCGAACTATTACATCAGTTGAGTGGTGAAGAGCACTGGAGTGATGTTATTTCGTTTTTTCTATGGTTTGTTTGTTGGAAATTAGAAGTAGGTCCATTACATATGACTTCCTATAGGAGGTCATCATGAATTGTTGTTTTGATGGCCTTTTCAAGAAGAGTTTTAGACTGATACTTTTTTTCAGGAAGATGATAACATCAATAACGAAAACACGTCCTGCCTCCGTTGCACAGCATAGTCTCAATATTCGATGTGTTCTCTTGTGTACTCGAATACTGATGCAAGTATGAATTCAGGAAATTGCAAGCTTGATATTTCTATCTATAAATTAACATTTTCCAAAACTATTTGGAACAGAAATTATTGTTTGATATTTAATCCAGTTTCAGTTGAGAAATGAAGATTTTACATATATCATGTGATATTATTCACATTGTGTATCTAATTTTAGGATTTTTCCGAAATTTTTTCAAAATATAACAGTGCAGTATTCCTAGCCAGTATAAGCACTACATTGGAATGCTCAGTTTTTACACAATCCAATAATTTGAGTACCCAGAGTCAGTGGTCATGTAGTAAACTCTTTTTGAATCTGTTTCATAAATAAGTGAAATGAATAGACTGATCGGGCAATTTCTAATTTATTTTCATCTAGGATGGCTCAAATAATGAGGTGTTGAGGGATGTGACAAACTTGTTGCAACGCTTGATAGAACGGGATTCATCGGATAGAGTTGTACCAATGATGTGCTATTCGATAGCAATTGTTCCCGAAATTGTTGACAAACTATTACTTGAAGAAAATGAGCAATATGAGCCCGTGCGTCGCGTGATGTCCGTACATCTTGCTTCAAGAGTAAGTTTTGTCTGGCCATAAATCCTTTTTAGATTTTATTTTACTTACTGAATAATTTATTTGATACATTTCATTGTCATGGTGTCCGTTATATGTTCAGAAATTTAGGATCAACTAAAAGAGACAGGAATTGAATTTTAGAAATTTAGAACTAACTGAATTCAAATGATGCCATAATTGTTTTGATGTTTGAGGAGAACTAAATTAAACGTGTTGATCTCTTAATATTTTTCCGTGTTGCTAATAGAACAGTAGATATTAGTATTTTAATAGCAGTATTATAAAAAAAAGCTTGTCTTCATCTTTCTTTGTGACTCATCCAAAACTTTCTTAAAGTTAATTGCTTCGTATTTTACTTTTAGGATGAACTTTTTACAATATTCAATAAAGTGATAATGTCACGGCTTCTCAACAAAAGTACATATAGTGTCACATGTCTTCAAAAACTTAGTATTGATATTTTCCATCGTTGGTTTGCTGAATCTATCAGTATGATTGTTACGGACATAAGTGGCTTAAATTTGGAATCCATGGAGGTATCGATTTGAATTATTGTGTTTAATTTCTGCAGCTAATTTATGTCCTCAATTTCGGCTAGCAGCACTTTAAATGTTTACAGAAGTTCATTCATTTCTTCATCTCAGTTACTTCAGTTTATCCATATTAATATTTTCTTCGATCTTTATACTTTTTAAACAGCTTTGCTTTCATTTTTCTTTTTCCATTTTAGTTGAACCCCAGAATTTCATCAGCAGTGATGACGTGTTATGCATTGTTCAGTGTGGCAACAAATCATTTAGTTCCTGATAAGGAAGCTCTAATATTTCCAGTATTAAATGAATGTGTCCAGAAATTATCGGATCATTTTGAAAATGAAGAAAAGGTTCTTTTTGTCAAAATTTCAAATTCTTCCAATTTTCGAAAATGGATTTACCTTTCCTGTTTCCTTTGTTAACTTCTTTCTGCAGATAGTCTGAGTTTGACATTCGTCCACTTATTATATCATAAATTTCAAAAACAATAATTTATAGAATTTAACTAATTTAAGAAAAGAAATGAAATGTTTGCTGACACAGCGGGACCGCAGTCACTATCGGATGATATGCTTATTAGGACGGTGTTACGTCTTTTGCTTTTTGGACGCCTGGTAACATCATTTGTCAGAAGTACAGAGTGCTGCATGCTTCCACGAATAGCAAATTTGGTTGAAGAAATTTACAAATTACGAGAGTTTGCAAGACTAAAGCTCGAACAGGTATTATATAAATTCAAATAAGAATCCAGTGGATTTTTTATTAAATTGAATTTGAGACTGTTTTTGCTCTTCAGAGATTTTATTGTTTTAAGATAAAACATTAATTGCAGGGAGGCAGAACTGTTGAAAACCGTTTACTTTATTTTGGTTTAAATGATTGGCTTCGAGTAGTGAAACCCTGGACGAGGTATCTGCATGCAGTTTTCGCAGCGGCAAAAAGTAATTAGTAGTACCTGTTCTATTTAGAGATTTTTTATGCAAACTTGAAGCACACGTGGTTTAGCAGTTGAAACATTCATCTTGAGCTTATGTTGGTTCAAGGAATGTGAATTAGATTACTCTGATGATCTCAAGTTTGTTATATCTTCAAAGTTACTATATTACATTAAGAACATCTTAACAAAAGCTTTGAAACTCTGAACAAAAATTGAGTAAATTCCACAGTTAGGGTATGAAGGCCTAGTGTTTCGAAAATGTTTTTGTAGAAATTATATTCGAATAGGCTATTATAGTGAAAATTGAGCAGGTTGTTATAATGAAAGATCTTGTCGGTACGACGATAATAGTATGGTTCTTTCGTAAGGAAAACCAAAATTATGGCACTAATAATGCCTGTTCATTCAAAGACTCTCCGTTCCCAGTTCGTTTGAAAATTCCTTAGGAATTTAGATTGAGGTTTTAGTTTCTCAGGGAATTTGGCTGTCAAAAATCTGTGATGTTATAATCTCTATAATTTCTTTGTGTTACAAGCACTTTAACGTGCTTTTTTCATGCTAGAAATATTCAACTGAAAATAAACCTTTTTTTATAGTTTTATATGGAATTTATATTATAAGTTTAGAATCACTTCATTGTTGCATGTTTTTCATCCTAATATTCTGATTTCAATGTTTTATATATAAATAGTCTTTCATTTAATTGTAAGCGAATAAGTGTGCGTTTGCAGTTAGCTGTTCATTTTCTTTGTTAATAGTTAACCTGGTGTTGTGTGTTCCCTAGAATTTCAAGAGTTTTGTGATGAAGTGATTGTTTTGTTTGCTCTCTGTTATTCGCTGAAGATATTAATTCATCGTTCACTGTATTTGTTGCTGAGAATTTCCCGCTTTTTTTAGTCTGATGTGAGAAAAGTGTTATTTTATTGATTTTTTTTATCCTTTGAACCAAAATGGTAATAAAATATTGATAGAGCATAGTAGATTTGCCCATTCTTTTGGCTTTGTTGCTTTTCCAGTTTATATTTAAAGTATTCAAGAAATATGTACTTTTTAATCATTTTCAAGAAATGGAAATATCTAACCCTTATAGTTTCTGAATATTATAATGAGATGATTCCAAGAAATTTGTTGGTTAATAAGATAGTAGAAATAGTCATTTAATCAGGCATCATATTTAGGAACCTTTGATGAACTATGCAAATTCCGAATGCATTAGCCAATCGAGTTTTTATTACTGATCATCAAATTTTGTTGTATGGATATAGAAATCAAATTTGTGAGGCTTGAAACATATATTTAAGATTATAGAGTTTACGTATATCGGTCTTGTTCAGTTAAATTAATTGATATTGAAGGTGTCAATTGTTGATGGAAGAAAAAGTGCACATAAGGAAACGTAGCGTACCAGGCATTGTCCCATGGGAACCCTATAAGGTAAGATTGAAATTTTTTTTCCAAGCTATTTCAGTCTAATAGCTTTTTATGACTTCTCCAGTTTATTTTCATTCCTTCTTCTTTTCTATAATCAATTTTATTTAAGCTAAATGAAACGCTAGCTTGAATTTGACTATTTGAATGCAATTTTATTTTATCACTTAAGTCTTGGTCTTTATTCTTGAGATATTGAGCTTAAGGGATCATTTCATTGTTAGTGGTGTTTCTTCTGGTGAAGTATTTCTCCGCCTGCTATGGAGAGAAAAATTGATCTGTAATTGATTAAAATTTGAGGTACGTATCATCCCTCCTGCTGAAATCATGTTGTCTATGGAACTGTAGACAAGATTAATTAGTTAGTATGATGAGTTTTTTGATTTTTACATTTCATAAAATGTGGACACAGATAGATTTCTAATCAGCAGTTGCCCATAGTTGGATTAGCTGCATGTTTATTTAATATATTTACATCTTTTGGAACATTTTTCTTGATTTTATATTTAATCAGCGGTAGTTGCTGCCAAATTATTTGTTGAGCAAATAAATTATAAAATGATACTAGGAATAATAAATGATTGAGAGTAAATGTTCTCTTTTGCTTTATATTAGTAAGAGTTAGATATCATGGTTAGACTTTTCGTGGATTAAGTTAATCCTTTTAAGCAAAAGTTAAAATGGATGAATTTTGATCACTTATCATTCTCCCGTGTTGAAGTCCTAGATGAGACTGACCACTCCACTTTCTTTAAATTTTATTACTATTGAGGGTCGTAACCTTAATTATTTATGATCGCCAGAGTGGCTAAATTAATAAAGAATGAGCTTGTTTCCCTTACTTCCGTTAGCAGTTTTATGCCGCTTAAACAATGTAATTTGAGTATTAAGAAGTCTCATTTTATTGTTAGTGTTGCAATTATTGTAGCAAGTTTTTATACTTAAAATTAAATTGGTACTCAATTGTATTAGTAGCTTTAAATATTTCAGTCACCCAATGTGATCTAAGTGAGACTTTTGCAAGTTCTAATAAACTTTGGTTTCCATTGCAAGAATGCTTGATGAACATACCGTATTTTTCAGGCAGCAACATCGGCCTATGCAAAAGGAAGCCATCCTGGTGTTTTGCCACCTTTGATCAAGTATCAGTTCGTGAAATCGAATCCCACTGTATTGAAGAATAAAGCTGAATTAGAAGTTATTGAGAGACATTTTTCAGAAAACGGTATTTTTTTTTAATGATTTTAGTTTTATGAGATGTAAGCACTTGCTTATTTGTTACTTCAGACTCAGCTCAAAAAAAGGATTACTTATCTATATTTCGAATGTGCGTTAGAATTATAATTTGTGCAGGAAGATTTAAGTATCTCATTGTGACACTGAGAGGTCGAAGGGTTTCCGATTTCACATTTCATCTCATGTATTTTGAACCAGATAATATATTATTTCAAAAGAAACAGTCAAGATAGTTAGGGATATGTGCGGGAAGTAATTTTTCTCCTCATTTATTTTATTTTGCTCGTGATTTATTTAATTTTCAGTAGATCCTGGAGAGATGGAAGTTTGTGATTTGTCGAGAGTGCGCCCAGTTGGGGATGGAAAAGAATCTTCACCGGCAGGTGGAAATGTTGAAATTAGAAGGGAAGAAGATGCTGAAAATGTAGAGGAACTTAAAAGATTAAAAAAAGATCTTGAGGTAATTTGAATTCTATTATTTTTTAAGTTAGAAGATTTTTCTAAATTTTTCTTAATTTAAATGATGCAGTCTTTTTCACGACAATCTCCAATAAATGTTTGGGAGGTTTAAGATCGTAGATGGTGTTAGTCAGCTTTCTCATAACGCATTCGAATCTATATCCTTCATCAAAATGTTTGGGTTGTTTTGTACTTTTTTTAGTTAGAAAGGCAATTGACAGAAGAACTGAAACGTATACTTGTTGCTACGATGGGTGATGATTTAACATCTCATGTGAAGTCGCTTAGTGAAGATAAAGTTCGGCTTGCTCATATGATGACGAAATTTGAAGCGCAGGTTGGAGTTGTTCAGATTAATATGCAGAAATTATTTTTGACTAGATTTTTCCTTGCTAAACTTCAAATATTGTTTTCATGGTTTGCAACATGAATCACTAGTCTTCGAAATAGATTTTAGCCCCACGAATTAATTCTATGGCTTCATTAACTTTCTTAAATGGTTTGTTCAACTTTCTAGTAATGTCAGATTTCAAAGTAGATTGCTACAAATTTTGGAGTTGGCTTTACAGGATGTTTATGGAGTATGAAGTAGGTAAGACATTGGAGTATGTTCATCTTCCTAAAAGTGTTTTTTTCTTTTTTTTCAGATATCACATGATCACGATAGAGCCGAAGATTTGGCAATATTAGTTGATATGTGGCGTTGTAAATTCTTGGCAATGAGTATTCGAGCAGATGAAATGCGTAATCAACGATGTCGTCTACTTTCTTATTGTAGGCAGTTGCAAACATTGCTTAACAAATTTCTTGTTATAAACCGGGATCTAATCCACAGAAAGCCCACATCTCCGATTTTAGAAGCATTGATAAACGAAGTTCGTGCAGCGCTGAAAATGGATCTATCGACGTTTATTGAACGTTCGCCTTGTGATGAGAAAATTTGTAAGCCAGTTTCACATACGTCGAATATTACAATTACTTGTTGCAAACATTGCGTAGGTAAAGAAATTAAGTTAATTTAGGTTTAACTGTAATTTTATAGTTATTAGTAACGCTTATTCTTCAGTATTCCATTAAAATAGATTCATTAGTATAGTTCTAATGTAATAATACTAATCTCACATTTCTGTTTTTTTAGATACACATTACTTTAGTGATCATATGTTATTTTGTAAATAGTGTGTATGTCATTTATATCAAATATTAATGGGAGGATTGTCTTTATAACAAAAGGATTCGAAAAGTAGCCTTTTTTATCATTCACCACTGATGATTTTAGGGAAATTACTTATAAAGGTTTTTCCCAAGTGCTTATCCAGTCTCTACACTAATCACTTAGTGCACAGTGTTTCCTACAAATTGTGTTAAGTGCTTTGAGTAAAAAATTACATACGAAACTTCGCATGATTCAACATAGATTGGGTTGTAAGTATACAACTAACTTTTCAACTTTGGGTGTAGAAAATGGTATTGTCTACAGTGTAATGTAAATGTTTGCTGGTTTCTACGAGTTTATATTATGAATGATAGTTGTTTTTGTGATTTTTGCGCTGTGCTTTCGTTGCATTGATAATTTTCAGTAATTCTTGTACTGATATAGCGAAATTATATATGCTGATTTTTGCTTGAATGGTAACGTTTCTTTGATTTTATATGTTTTGTGTAAACGATAAATATATTTTTTATTTATCAATTTTAGACATTGATTTAACTTCCCTTTGTACATGGGATCTTCAAAATTTGAATGTGTAATCTGTTATCATTATGTACTTCCGTGATAAACAATTTTTTTGACTTGTATATCTTCAAATGATTTGTTAAATTTTATTAAACTTCTGTATGGAACATACTTGTAAACCGTTTTCTCTTTAATTAGAATGAAAATGAAGTGGACGGATAGCAATTTTATATTCGTCTTTGAACATAATTTTCTTTGTTATATGCTGGTATAATGCGTTGCGCATTTCCTTAATTTTTGTTTTGCAATTAACGCTATTGTGGGAAATTGAGAAACTTTACTGTGGAATTGTTTACGACTAATGTTTTTAATGGGATGAACTCGGAGGAGTGAATATTATTGTATTACATTTGTTTGCTCGCAAAAAATACGCCGCTGACTGAAGGATGTTCATTGCTGAGTTTTTAATATGATATGAGTTCCTTGCAGATTCGTCCTTTTTTCTTGGCATCATCAATGGCAGCGCCAACAGAACGGTTTCATGTACTTTCACAGCTTGATCATTTACAGTCAAAATATACGGGTACTGGACATGCCGATACAACGAGATGGGAATGGCTTGTCAATCAGCATCGTGACACATATGCATCGATGATCGGTAAGTTGTTGCTAGAGGACTTGATAATTTGAAGTTGGCACAGTAATATCCTTTCGAGAGCTAGTACTTTTTCGCAAGCATATAATACTTGGCAAAAAAATTTTCAGTCATAACTTCTTTTTTTTCAGGCCATCCGGACCATCTAAGTTTGATAGCAGTATGTGAAAACGAATCGCGGGCTAGGGTTCGATTCAATCTGTTGAATCAGATGATTGCGCCTTGTGGACCACCACCTGAAAAATCTCCACTTGATGAATGATCTCAATATAGATCCTTTGATTCTCTAGTATCCTTGGAATCGTACATTGCTAATGCAATGTATGAACGTTTGAGAAGTGCTTTTTCTTGTTCGTTGCAGAATTTTCCACTTGAGTTAAATTGTTTTGCGTCTTTTCCATTATTTTGTCCGCATGTCTATTCGTTTGTTGTGTTTATTGGCACCATCATTTATTGGTTTTTTCGTTATCATTCTAAAAAGTAGTATATGTGTACTGAGGCAACAAATTTTTCCCCATGTGTGACTGTTTTTAGCGAAGTTATAAATGAGAAGAAAATTAGAATTGCAACAAAGTTAATTAGAATTTCGAACAATTTTTCGAAAATTTAACATTTGGATGAAGGAAAATGTCATTGGGACAGATCGGTCGTGAAAGTGAGCCAAATTCATTATTGGCAGGAGCTTGCAGCACGAGAAAGCATGACATTTAATAAATATTTAATGAATGAAGTGCATTAATTACACCGTTCAGTGACTTAACACATTTCATCATCAAGGGAAAGAAGAAAGAAAAGTTTAGACTACTGCGAATGAGCAGTATTCTGGTTTAAGGTTTTCGAATTTTGATTATAGTATTCAATCAGATGTATCGGACGAATGTTTTGCCATTGTTCTAATGTAAAAACACAGAAAAGTTAATTTAACATTGGACGTTTTTTTTTTTCTTTTTGAAAACTAAATTTTCATTCAATCTTGGAGTAGGAAAAGGTGGTGGGCTAAAATAATGTGAATGGATTGTCCCTGGTACTGTAAGATATACCTAGAAAGGTTTATTAAAATATTGGAGTTGTGGAATTTGCCGGTTTTTTGGTGTAGTACAAATATGATTATTCGCAGGACAGGAAAAAAAATTCGCGGAGCGGAATAATAAAGTTAGCTTCCGAAAAGTGTTGATTGAGAATGTTTTGAAACTGTGAGATGAGGAAGATGTGAGAGGTTAACACTTGTGGGGAAGTCATACAGTCTGGAAGAACAGAAGTTCAGACTAGTTTTTTGATTCCAAAGTGAGTAAAATAGAGAAATTAGGGTCATCAGTGCTCAAAAACAAGTCCTGTTTGTCAAACAGGATATTGCGCTTTGGGTGCGTAAATTAGAAACATTGGGTCTTGATTCTAACTTGTTCGGAAGTGCTTAAGAACTATTTTCGCAGGAGTTCTTCCAGAATTCAACATGTGATTCATATATTGAATTCTAAAGGAAATTGAGGCAGGACAACCCGGTGAAGTTTGGGATTTTGTAAAATGAAAATGTAATTCGTAAAAGAAAGCATGACTTGTTTTACTCATTTACGTTTTCAAAATTCATTGTAAAAAGGAAATAAGAAATAGGAAGAAGAAAATACATCCAAGAAATGATAGTTCAATAATCGAAAGATCGTCTTCTTCTTAACGCTTAGAACATTGATTTCAATAATTTGAAGTCTCAAAAAAATAAAGTCTTACTAACAGCTATGTTGTTTCAGTATCTACTCATATTCGAAATTTTAAATTTAGAAGTTTAAAAAACAATCAAGAAGTCGATTCCATAGTGTTCGGAATTCCCTGAATTCACGAGTTTTCTTCAATGAGAATTTAGTATAATATATGATGTGCTACTATTCAGAATACAAACTGAAAATATCAGCTCAGATGCGATTATCTTTAACCGTCTAAAACACCTTATTTCAGATCAATTTTCCAAGATTCTAACTAAATGCACTTTCATTTTCACAAAACCCTATGGCTAATATATATTATGTTGCCATTCTAGGCTACACTTAGGTGCAAGCAGCAATGCCACCAAAGATTAAAATTTTAGTTGAAAAGAAAGAGAAGACATATAATAGTTTTAGATGTTTTGAATAAATGTCAAAAATGTCGTCGATGAATAATTTACAATGAAGAAAAAAGAAATTGAATTCCCATGATATCACAGACTTATTGATACCACAGCATACACGAAACATCGTAATATCATCTGACCATAACACTTCTAAAGTACCACAGCAATTAAATAGAATCTAAATTTTCAAAAGTTAGTAAATATAAACGGAAAATAAACTGACAAAGCTCTCACAAATCGATGATGATCGATGATTTAGCTATGCGCTTCGGAAGGTTCCGAAACTCTTTCACTTCAAACTTCTTTCTTGGAAGTGAATTTAACAGCAAAAAAAAAAAAAACTGTACTACTTCTTTCTTGTTTCCGAAAACTTCCCACATTTAAATACGATTGAAATGTGGAACTTTAGATACCCACTGAAATTCTATTTTCCAATATCAAAGTTAAGGGATATTTATCTAGTCAAGAGTCACGTAAAGGTAAGTAGAATTTGCTTCCTACATTTGAGCCAATCAAATGTTCCTGAATTCAGAACGTCATTCTAGCGTCATGATCCAGTGAACCATAAAATGAAGCCATCGTATAACTTTTTTCATTCAGAAGTGATATGTAAATTCTAATGATTTTAAAACTTTAAATGAAATGCACGATAGGAACAGCAATTAGAAGGATATCCCCGAACCCGGAATTATAATAAGATGACGTGCTACCACGCCAACAGCAATCATAGCCACAGCAATATTCGTCGTAGTTGCAGCTCCAGACCAGTTCTTTCGGCCTTCTACCATCCTGGAAGTATACATTACCCAATTGTGGATCGTCTTCTTGTATAGGCATACGACACATGTGAGTACCATAACCGCCGCGATAGTAGTTGGAACCCCAATAATATGGACGATTATTCCACCTAAAGTTTTTCACATATTACTACTGTATTTTCGAACAGTAATATCGATAATTCTCAATGGTTTCTTTATCTATCAACTCATTAAAGGTCAAAATTTATGGTAAACAAAATAATTTCAGAAATTTGAAGATGAAAAACGGACATCATTGGGGCATAAGCGCTTCGTATCAATGCTTTACCAGCCTGATAAGTGAGATAACCAGCTGCAGCACCAGCGATAAAAGAACCAATGTTTGATTTGGTAAATCTGAAGAAAAATTATAAAATAATTCCAATTCAACCTTTGAAACGAAGTTCACATAATAAATCAAGTTGCAGGTTACAAATATCAAATCTTGATGATCTTTGCTTTTTAAACTTTTAAAAAGAAATAAAATTTATTCTACTAAATCTACTTTATTAAAGTATAATTCATTTTGATAATAAAAAAAGAGCGGGATGCAGTGGAACTATTCTCTAATATGACAGTAACGTCAAACATAAAAACAAAAATATTGCGTCACTAAGGACAACGTCAAAAATGAAACTCACAAGCCGCTACCACGTGGTCGTCCCCATGAAGTGCTACGTGACCTGTCACTCCATCGACCAGCACCTATTCTGCCAGTGCTGCCACCTCCATGCATCCCCCATCTACTACCATGTGGATAACCAGATTTCACAGAGCCAGGAACCCCTCCTCTAGTCCGGGATCCGGAAACACTGCCAAATGATCCGCCTCCACTTCTACGTAAACCACCAAATAAACCACCGGACCGGCTAGCCGATGTACCACGACTGCCAGTAAGTATACCACCTCGTTTAGACCCACATTCTTTTATTTGCAGTAGTAATAATATTGATAATACGAAAGAAAGCTGTATAGGCAAAAAACGTTGTATATTCATATTTCGTTCATGTCACTTTGACCTGAAAATACAAACAATGCTCTACTTGACATTCATTATAGGTAACCTTTGAATAAAACACATTACGGTAACACTTTTTCAAATTTGGCCAAATGTTGAATAACACTTCTGATATATAAACCATTGGTGTTAACTACTTATGTGACCATATTTCACTAATAAATTAAGCACTATCAAAGATTTTTCTGAATCAACTAATTATTCCACTATCTCTCATTTCAGGACTTGAGCCAAATCAAGTTTGGATTTATATTCCGGTGCGTGTTGATTGATTACTTAAATTCATGATAAAAGATGACTGTTGACAACCAACATCCACAATTTCTGATTCATCCATATTAATATCTTCAGGTGCCACATCGAAGATACAGATCTACTATGACACACTGCTTATCACTCCTTATGTAACAATAATCAGACGATTTTCTATACACTTGGAATACATGAAGTGATAGATCATTATCTATCACAACATCAGTCATCCGATAATGCTGATCGAGTAGTAATAGTACTATTAGTGATAGTAGTTATTTCTGAAGATTAACCTAAATCATAATGTCACAATTATCAGCAGTTAACCTTAAGTTTCTCTTCGTTACAAAACATTTCTGTGCTCACTTGTCATCATTATAACTTTTGGCTTCATGTTACTTCATAGATTTAGCACAATTTTAATATTTCTTCAGCTAATCTTCTTTCCTTTTTCTACCTCAATTTTAATATGACAACAGAAATCAACGAAGAAGTATTGGCAATTCAAGCAAACCAGCATATCTTGTCAATTTATTTCTCCTTCTTCAATGAGTAATAACCTTTCCCTATTATCGCATAAATTAGTGCATGAGAGGATTTGTACAACGATGTTGAATCAATAATAAACAATGAAGAAATATGAAGAGGAGTAGCATACAGGAAGGTAAAATGGAGAAACTCGAGACTATGAGGCAACAGCTTAGGCTTCTTGTTTTTATCAATATGTGCTTTCCACTCTCCTTCCACAACTCATCTCGATTTTCATCAGATGCTATTCCTGCATATATCTCTCTCTATCTCTCTTTTCTTGTTGTTTCCATCATTTTCATTTTTAAATGAAGCTCTCTAGAATTTATGTATTCGAGGGTAACACTGCAATACGGCAACATTTATTCTATTGCTGTAAACAAGAATAGTCTAAAATGATTACCGATAGAAGTGAGTTTGAAATTTCGTATTTCAATTTTTAGCGAAATTAGAAAAATAAGCAACAATACGACGATATTGAAATTTGCATCATTTCAAGGAACCCTCCTAAAGCTAAAGATGATATCGTGCTGATGTATCCAATACTTAAATACGATTGACGTAGAATATACGTATGTTTGATAACATTGATCCGTGAAAACATCCACATGTTACACTAATAAATCTTAGCATTCTCTCATGTGATGCAGTAGTAACTGTTCATAATTTGTGTTTTCTTAAAATTTTTAAGGGACATTTGAGAATCTTACAAAGATTTCGACCCAAAATCCTCAGATGAAGTCATCCTGTTGTTATAAGAGCTGCCGAAAATTGATACTCTCAAATTTCAAATCAATTTTACCTCTGTGCAAATGTGTCAGACTTATTTTATGATTATACCATGCCTTTTCGACTAATTAATTCCAATCATAATGCAGTTAACAATGGCAAGTTTTATTTAGCAAATGAAGGAACCTATCCAATTGTTAGAAAAAAATTTGAAGGTTATTTACTTCAATTAAATAATTTGGAATTTTTCTCGAACTAAGATCTATCAAGTGATAACCTATCATGAATGCATTTGCTACAGTTTAATGGACTATTTATCTGCATATCAATATTACATCCTGCACAAAATACTGAAAACGGAAGTGGTATATTATATTAAATTCTATATATCCTATTATCAAGATTTACGAGGGCTAAAGACATGCTATGGGGATACATGTAAGCCACATAAGATATATTTAGATTTTATGCGCCGGGTATCTAACTTGTGATTAATTAGCATACTACTTACTTCATTGAAGTTGACTTTTTATAACGGTTATTAAAAGACTTAACTTCAAGCTTAATTTGGAACATTCTGTTCCAACAATGCATCTCAGCTCACGAACATATATCACAGAATTCAATAATACTGTTGCTAGCCAGCATAATGATAATAATATATCATAAATTATCACTTTATTCTGGAGATACCAAGTATAGTTGCAGCGATTCCATTTATCCTGAAAAATTAAAATATTTTTTTTTCTTTAAATTTGGAAACTAAAGTTCATTATTAAAAGAGTTAAATTAGTAAAAGATAACATTCTTTTTTATTTTCGTGTAAAAATAAATAGTACCATAAGAATATTTAATAAAATTTCATAGCCTAAAAAAAATTCAAAAACTTTTAAATTCACTATATTTATTGTAATAACCTTTGAAAGTTATGTACCATTTCAGTTGATAAATTTCGTAATGAAAGGCAAAAATGTTGTGATGTATGGAGGAAGAGCATAATTAATAAGAAAGACAATAATAATAACAACATTACATCAATGGAAGAACTGCGCCAATAATACCAAAACACTGAAAATTTTGAAATGTTTCAACTTCATAGACAAAACCTAATAAATTGCTAAAAGCGGATAGTATCATTTATTTGTTTCATCCTTCTGAAATCTCCTCATTTTACCATCCTGCATGCACTAAAAGTCTCTTCTTAAACATTCTAAAAAATTCTTGCTAACTTATATGAAATTCTAGGAAATATCTACCTTTAATTAACTTTTCACTTCACTGGTAAACGGTACATAATAAATGATGTACCTATGTTGACTATTTTAGTAGCTACCAAAATTTGATTAGCAGTTTCGAAAGAGCCTACTGCTGAGTTGAATTATCTGTAGGATTTTTCAAATTTTAAAATATCAACAAACCTAACGGAAATAAGCCATGATGGTCTTCTGTGATAAGCGAAATTATCATCACGAACAAGTTGCTGTTGTGCTGGACAGCAGTCGGTGCCACAGCATATTTCCGTACCAGTCTTACAATTCCAGGTCAATGATTTCGGCCTTGAACCATCTTTGAATTGTACCTTAAAAATCAAAATTTAAACAAATCTTTTTAAATTTAGGAATCCAAATCTAAGGTTTTTTGAATTTTTAGATCTTTCGTCTAAAATTTAAAATTCTTGACATACTGTTTTAAAGAACTGCTCTGGCGTCATAGTGGTCGAGTTTGTGGATTCATCAGCAGTTGACACCGGAGTTGAAGTTTCCTTGAAAAATGTAAAATATAAAAGAAAAAAATGAAACGAAAGTAAACTAGTCAATGGTGGATGCTTTTCTGCAGTATGTACTACACGATTTTTTCTAGATTTAATTAGAAAGAGTAATTTAATCTCACCAAACTTTTTGCACCTATCAAACCTATTCTTTGCTCCTAATATATTAGATCAAAAGGTTTGCTCTGAACGTTGAATTCTTTTAATTTCAACAACCTGCAACATTTTCGCCACATCATTGATCGGCATTGAACACATAAAATAGCCATTCTTAGACTGATGATTCCGCTCATCGAAATAATAATTGTGACCATTTGATGCTCTCAACGGCTCGGAACCAGAACGGAGAATTGCCTACAAAAAAAGAAAGGAAATTTGAGGCACATTTAAAAGAGAGTTACTAAAATCGATAGCAATTATCGTGTGTGTAAATAAAACGCATATGAAATAGTGATAAAGTGAATAGGAAATAACGAATACACCTGGATAGTTTTATGCACATGGTATAAATTTAAGTGGACAAGAGAAAAAAAAATAAACAATAAACATTGAAAATATTTGATTCTCAAAATATAATTTTGATTATTTCTACCTTATAATTTTTGTGTTCATTATAATATCATATTACAAATTTTATAATTGAATCTAATTTACTTTTTGAATTCTATAAAATAACATAAGTTGGTGAAAAGGATAACTTGCATAACTTACCTTCCCTAATTCAAAAGTTGCTAGACCTGCTGCAGCTCCAAGTGCACCACCAAGAACTGCTTTCCCAAATGTCCCTTTACCGGATGGCCTGGAATTGTTCAATTTCAGAACTATTTGATTTTTACTTCATTTACCAACTTAAAAGTTTTGATACATACAAAATGAAGAAATAGAATTCCACCAGTTATTAAAGACATTTCTTCAGACATTTTAAACCATCATACTTTCCACTATGTTGCAAAGTCAACTGAATAACTCATGGGAAACTATCAATTTAGTAAATTTTATAGAATAATGACTTTTTCCGATTCTTTTCAAACTTCAAAAAGATTGTTTCTTTTTCTTTTAAACACTTACTTCATTTGGTTGGGAGCGAAACCGCCCTGCTGATGATAACCACGCTGATAACCTCCATATCCTGGTTGATGGTAACCACCCTGTTGTGGATGATACCCACCCTGTTGTGGATGATAACCACCCTGTTGTGGATGATAACCACCCTGTTGTGGGTGATAACCACCTTGTTGTGGATGATAACCACTCTGTTGCGGGTGAGAAGCTCTAGCTGATGAATAACTGCTTAAATGAGACTGAAAATTGGCAAAAATCAAAAATTAACGAATTTTATATTAGAGTAAGGAAGAAGAACAACTTGATCGAAAATAGACTGAATGATTTTTTCGCCTAATGCCAATGATTCTTTCATCCTAATATGCCATAGAGAGAGCATTAATTACTGCTTACTTTAGTTACACTAAAACATTAATAAAAAAATTGTTATTTTAAGATACAAATAGCTTAATATCATACTCAAATTTAATAATGCAAAAAGTAAGTAATCCGGAAACTCACTGGATTGCTTCTTGCTGCACTTGAGCCACGATTTTTCCCTCCAACTCTAATTTTAAGTGCATTACCGATTCCTTGAGTAAGCAGTAATAAGTAAATGATGATTTTGTACATATTTTGCAGATCAGGAATGTTGCCGAACTGAAAGATAGAAAGTGTTGTTAGTTCTCAGAGAGCAAGTAAGCCCAAACATCCGGATATAACGAGTAGATGGACAAGGACATTCTTTGCTATCTCTAATTTCACACAAAATTTAGAAGATCGGAAATTTCTCTTACCTCAGGCAATTTCCCATATTAACAAAATAGGACGAAATGTTTCTAATCACTGATCATTACTGTCAGAATTGAGAAAAAGTTATGGCAAATGAAACTTTACGTCAAAAAACATATCTTTCTGGTCGAAATCAGTTAAGTTATTAAGTTATTAAGTTCTAAATTTTTTCAATGATCTTACATAAAAACGTTGCATAGACTGAAGAAAGAAATTTTGCTTCTATGAAGAAATAAAAAACATTTGTATTCATTGGCAAATTGTGACAGAAAACATTTCATATCTGACATTAGTAACTCATATCGGCGGAAAATACAATAGACGGCTGAATGAGCACAAGGTATTTATTACAACAGTAATATTGATAAATTCTATACAGACTCATCCGATCACAACCAGGTAGATAGATAGATAGAGCCGCATATACACATGCATGCATGTCATGCATTCAAATGTACAACACTAATGAGTTGGCATTATAACTGCAATCATTGTAGTGTATTTAATTAGTTGCAATTTGAAGTTGTAGAATGCGATCAATTTCGGAGCTGTAAGTAACAAATTGTAAGTAACAAATTCTCATCATATATATCCGGCAAGAGCTTTGCCTGCATTTCATCAGAAATTGGAGGTTTCAGAAGCGCCGGGAAATTTCAAGTAATATCGTGCAATCTAAGAATTGATTCTTGTAGAATGCTACCTTTCCCGTTCTATCATACTATTGAAAATTCTGGAAATAAAAAAAAAAAAAATTCTTATTGCCTTTGTTTTACGAATGTAGGAATCTCTTCGTAATGTCTCTTTTCATTAGCAATTTTTGAACAGAAAGAAGATTGATTTTCTCCATCAGTAAATGAATGGCGAATTATTTAAAAATCATTAATTACATTGGTGCCGCTTTTTTTTTTTCCAATTGACAGTTGCTCTTTTCATATGAGAAGTTGATAGGATGGGTTGACTATAGGGAAAGGAAGATTGGTAAGATTATGGTAAACTTATTTGTTTTTACACTAATTCTTCTGAAGGGAAATAAATATTAAATTTTAAATTGTACTTTTATTTAAGGAGGAATTTTCACATTCATGTGAAATATTTGTAAAAATTTTGGATAAATACAAGTACTTGAATGGTACTAAAGATTTGCATTATAATAGCTATTCGCATAGTAAAGCGTTTCATCTGATCTTATAAGTTTCAACATAACAGAGAAAAACAAAAATGATTGATTGGAAAATACTCATTCTTATCAAACTTTTGTAGAAATGATAATTTCACTCAAAAACAAGTTGCACCTATGGCACCTGACAAAATGAACTTCTGTAATGAGGTCAGTGAAGGGATTCATAAAAGTTCCATTAAATAGTTAAATTACCACAGTGAAGATAGAGTTTTCACTTTATTGTGCTCAAAATCCTCCAAACAAATAGCACATATGGAAGGAAATGTAACTTTCTTTTCCAAAACAAACAAAACTAAATTTTCATATATTTTTTCTTAAAATTTTTGTCATTCCTGAATGAATAGTCTTAAATGCTACTTAAAAAGTCGAAACCCAAGTGATTTAGCATAATTATTGCCAAGTTTGGGAACAAATATTCAACGACAGGAATTTTTGAAACAATAATTTTATTAGTGAGATGAATTTTAAGGAAAAATAAATATTTTCCCTGTTTGAAAGCATTATTCACTTTATGATAACAGTAAAACAGAAATGTGAAATGAAAAGAATGGCTGACTCATTTTTCAACAAATAACTATTCCGATATTGCCAATATTGAAGTATGCAAAAATATGCTTTTAACCGCCAGTTTGTCATATTTATGGAACGAATTGCAATGACTCGAAGTGTTACTTGAAAATTTTTCAACATCAAACACAACATAATACATATATTTAGGACGTTGTTATAAGAATTACTTGTAATTATTGAACGGTAATTAGTATAGAATTGAAATTAACCAACAAATAAGAAAACAATGAATAAATGTAATATCAGTAAAGCGATCTCACCTTAACAATAAGATGAATCTTTTTTGTAGTAAATAAGTTTGGGGTCGTATTGGGTAACAGTTCGTTGATCTTTGGTCGATAAAATTAAGGGATATAGAAAGATATATGGCTATTGATACATATTTTATCTGAAGTGTATCTCTTCATTTGTCACTAATGATGACCGAATCGATAATGCCTAACGCCATTCCCCGAACCGACAGTACCTAACGCTGTTTCCCGGATCGATAATGCCTAACACTGTTTCCCGGATCGATAATGCCTAACACTGTTTACCGAATGCAGCGCGATCATAAAAAGTGCAAGCAAATTCAAATCTTAATTACTGATTTTACATATGAGTGAGTCCTGTTTTACTGCAGCTATTTTGCGGACAGACATAATCTTATTTACTCTTATCAATTATTCAATTTATAAGTTACTTTTCAGCTCAAAATATTGAACTTTCTTAATTTTTTGTCAAAGCCTTCTTTCTTCGTTCCACTCTTTTATCATTTTTCTCACTTCATTTACAGTGTCAACATCATCACTTTTATGATGTGAAATAGGTAAAATAAACTAAGAGATAATTATACGATGAAAACATTTGTTATTAAAAAATCAGCAACAATCTATGTGATGAAAACAATGCAAAGTTAAATGTTAAAATAAATTTGAAACAAAGTCGTGAAATTGTACTATCCAATTCTGTCAATCGATCGCTACAATCGATATAAACTTACAATTTCCTCTACGAAAGGTTGTTATAGAAACGATGACATTATGAAGAACATGAAAGGAAAAGGATGGAACATTGTATAGAAGTGACGAATTAAAAATAAGAGCGTCACACGGGGAAATTGTCATCAAAATCCAGTTTCCGTTTTCATACTTCATAGATGTATGCACTAACATAAATATTGCTGTTTGCGATTATCTGAAGTTATAAACAAAATACAAAGTATTTTCATCTTGAGTGATTATTTGGTTGCTAATAACCACTGGAAAAAATCTTTCAAATTCATAGAATATGAACTTTCTATTTTTCAGAAAAAATGGAATTATGGAAGTTTGATTGAAATTAGTAGAAGGAAATGAATTAGTGACATCATCGATCATTGAACTGTCATTTTTTCTTAAAAATCTTCAAGAAAAAAACATTAAAAAATCTTTTCAAAATGCATGTTTAACGACTATTTTTCAACATATAACGACAAACCGGATGGCTTCTTTGTTTCTTAAATTTGGAACTGCTCAAAATTCACTTTGTGTGCGACATATAATTAAAAAGTAAACCTTTAACAGATACTGTCAAATAACGATTTTTTTTTTTTTTTTTTTTTAAAAAAAAAACATTGCCAAGTAGGAAGTAGTAAGTGAATTATCAAATGAAAACACATTCTGTTACATCTTCCTTATTCGTGTATGTTCAAAAAAGGAAAAAATTTTCGACATAAAAAATGGTATATGAAAAGAAAATACTAGAGAAGAATTCAATACAATTTAATTACATTTATCGAAATTTAAAAAACAAATACAACTTTATTAATGTCAATCAACAGAAAAATACCTTAGATATAATATTTATCGCAATGATCAAAAGATCATTTTAATCCATTTCTACTCCGCTACTGAAAATTAGATTTGACTAATTGCTTAAAACATTCGGATTTCACTAAGATTTCAAAAATATCACTTTCTTTGCAATAAAGGATCAGCTAAATGATGGAATTGCACATATAAAAAAGAAAAGCATTTTTTTTGAACAGTTACTTACAGAATATTTTTCTTCCAAAAAAATGTTTGCGTTGAACTGTTAAAGTGAGAATAAGAGTTAAATTGAAAAAATTAAATTCAATTAAGCAGCAGAAGAAAACTTCATTCTTCGTTATGAACAGCATAAAATTGCAATCAAAAAAAGAAAGCAAATGACAGGAAGGAAAACATCGCAGATTTTATTTTATTCAAAATAACTTTTAATTGATGAAAGGTATCAAATTTGTTCATACGCTAAGAAAAATTGTAAAACCACTGAAGATTCATTAAAATGTACAAAATAATTTTTACTGCTTTGCTAATCTTCTCACTCAAATTTACTTGTCATGGAATAGAAAATTATGATCTTGGTTGCAAGGTATGCCAGTGAACAGCAGGTCTCCTTGTACTTATCATTTCAAGCCATTGCTTCTGGCTAGCAATACTAACAGTAAAATCGTTGAGAGATGAAGAGCCAAGTTTTACTTCACCGATAAAGTCATTTTTACTCATCTTGTCATAGTCCCAAACACTGATGACCAAATGTACTTTCTGAAAACATTTTCCATGAAAAAGTAGTTCAGAGCTCAATAAATTAATAATTAGTAGTAGTAACAGATCGATCGAAATATTTCTATTGTTTATTAGAATTGCATATCTGAAAATAACTTAAAGTAAATCAAAATCAAACTCACTTCCAATAGCTCTTGTTCCACTTTGAACTGAAAACTTTCATTGTAATATGGATTCAGTGTTTTATATTTTCTTGTTGTCTTCTTCTTTGATATCAATTTCCGTCCATTATAAAGATGCATTTTGATAAATGGATCTAAAGCTGATCGCAAAAATTAAAGTCAAATGCATCGTTGAAAGTTGAAATATTTTAATCACTAACCTGACAGACCTCCAACATCCATTTTCTTAAGATTTCGAGCTTCCAATATTGTTACAGTTAAAATCATCGTACTTGGCCGATATCGCAAAGAAAAACAAAGGTCGCCAAGTCTTGAATCCTAAAGTATTAAGTGATCATTAAATTCAATTCAAAATTGCTTACGTAGAACTGTAGAATCGTTTTGTTCTTTCATCCAAATTATGCTATACGATTTTTACTGATGTCTTTTATAACTTAAATTGTTCTAATGTTAGAAATCTTTCTTAAACCTCTACCGAACGATCCATTAATTTCAGATTTTTAATTTTGAAAAGTGACTCACTGAATTAGCTTCATTTTCTGGTGGGTTTAATCGAGACCATCTATCAATAGTAAAACCAAAATCAATTCTTTCTAAGGGTATCGACAGCTGACCAATTCGATCATCCTTCCTTAATCGATCGAAATCATATACAATCAATTGAAGTGTCTTACATTGAAGTTCCCGAAATGCTATCTGAAAGGAAAACATTTGCATACAGGAATATGGGATGAATATGAAATTTAAAGAATTTTAAAATATTTTTAAAACCGCAATAATGCTTTTTGTAGAAAGAACTAATTTTAGAAATATTAAATAAAGGAGTCAAAATAGAGAAAAAAAGAAGGAAACAATACCCACATTAAAAGCGAATATTTCATTAAAAATAGGATTTAAACATTTCCGCTTGATTTTTGTTTCAAATTTTGGCTTTCCTTCCGGTAATAGGTATAGTTTCACGTATGGATCTGACATTCCATTTCGATCCATTGCTGGCAATCCCTCACACTCAAAAACTGTCACTGTCAACTGCAATAAAAGATTTTAAATGGAAAATATTTGCAATCATTTAAATACAGATCATTTTCATGCTATAATCGAATGTCGTGTAAGTTACAAAATCTAAAACATTTTGCAACTTTGCAAATGAATGAATTGTTGTACTAAGTGATGTTATTAGATTTCTTGAGGTTATGTTTAATGTTTTGACCAAATAATGCAATCAATTTTGCATATAATGAAGATCTAACCTTGTTACTGCCAAAATCGTAGTCTAACTTGTAATGAATTTTGCCAAAGTAAGGTATATTATCAGCAATTTTTGATGAAATATTTGGCTGTGTGGGAATCTCATGTGATATGGTTGGTATTGGTTCGTCGAGAATCGTATTTTGCACAACCCACTGGTAACATTAATGTTTGATTAATGAGGGTCAAGGAAGTTATCAGGAAAAGTATTCGTAAAACACAAAAATACAATTGGAAATAAACATGGAAAAATTTCGGATAGACAAAATCAAACTGTCAGGAAATTGTAATTTCTTGAGTTGTAGAAAATGAAAAGGATAAAAAAACTGAATCTTATGACCAGAATCTCTGTTCATTTTATATCATTTTAGGAAAGGATTTTCAAAGACCGAAAGAGACAGAAATTTCATAAGATTATTTCCGCATAAAAAGTTAAAAACTAACAGCGCGTGACTTCGATCGCTTAAAACAACAAGCAAATAGTTGAAATAACGGTGAAGATGATGCTATGATACTTGCCCACATCAATATTATTAATATTCAACAATCCTTTTCTTATTGACAGGGAACACCTTCATAAAATATGAAAATGGCTTTTATGTATTGCAAGATGAAACATAATTTTGCCAATTCATATTTAATAACAAGAAGAAAATAAAATAGAATTTCCATCCGATTTTATTTGTTTAAATCTGCTGGAAATCCTCAACAATTCATTGAACGATTAATGCGAATCGAAAGACTATTGTAAATGTAATTAAATACCGATAAATTTTACTTGCAGATATTGTCACGCTGCGAACTTTTCAGGGATGAAATTATGACTTTTATTGAAGCATATTTACAAATATATTAGTGGGTAATTATGCCATTCGAATTCCGAATTTGATTGATTTACTTTGCCTGAAAAATGAATGATAGCCAACTCTTTAAAAATGAATGATTTAATACTAATTCTTCAAGAAACCAACAGATTATATGATGTAACATTTGAATAAAAGCACATTACAGGAATTATTTGTTTACTCGCTCATCCATAGAAATTCTTAGTTATTAGATTTTTCAATTATTTATTATACTTAGCTTTCAATTGTTTGTTTCCTATTTTATGTTTTTGTTCATTTGTTCAGAAATTTCCTTAAACTATTAAAAATTTCTAGTAATTTCCATGGATAGAACTTATTTGGATATTTCACAATTTTAATGAATAATAGACAAAAAAAGATTGCAAAACTTCGAATAGAGTATGCCTAGCTAAGGTACAAATGATTCTCGAGATTGGTTTGAAGTGGAAATGTAAAACACCTGAAGATATTAATAGTACTGCGAGTTCAGAGGTTATATATATATATATATAGATCCGAAAGGTCGATGTGAAATACTTGACCAGAAGAAATATCTCATCTTTCTGTCTTGCTAAACCTTTTCAAAATTGTTATAATTTATGAATAGTTTTTGCTCTTTTTTTCTTGTTCAAATAAATTGATGCCTTATATTTTATGGCTATACACTTATATTATTTATTGCATGATGGATGCAATCTTTCAATTATTAATTTAATCATTCTTTAGCATAAAATTTAATTATTCATTCCTTAAAAATTTAATCCTTTATTCGAATCTAACTGTTCCGTAGAAATACTGAAAAAAATATTTTTGCTATCATTTTAAAAAGAATTATTTTTGCTTTTACAACTGTTTTGACATAAAACCAACGAAGAAACGAATCAAAAATGCGTTATCTTCATTTTCTTTTCTAATTATGAATCATAGAAAATGACCAGATTTGATGACCACGTGAAAACCTTATCTGTCGTCGTTTCTGTAAAACTTCCGGATTCGGAAGTATTGCTTAGGCGTTGGAAATTTAAAATAAAAAATTACTGGAACAGAATTTTAAAGGGAAAATAACGGTAAAATTAGTGATAAATAAAATTATAAAAAAAAGAGAGATGTAAAGCGAAATAATTTTAACTCTATTTATTTTAAAGAATAAAAACCCGAAAAGAAAATTGCGAGATAGCTTTGCTAATACTAAAACTTTCAGATTCTTGAACAAACCAAAATCATTTTCAGCTAGCTGATATAAATTGAAAAATTACCGTTTATCAAATTTTTCTGATACCATAAGTGTTAACGTTTTACAGAAATCACCGTGAATTTTAAGTTCTACGTATACAATGAAAGTAAATTTTGACTGGTAGAAATATCTGTATCTATATATTAATATCAACTTTTTTAGTATCTCTGAGATCAATGGAAGTACAAAAACCATTTACCCTTAAAAGTTATATATCTAAATTAATTTGCAGCATTTTACTACTTTATAAAATAGCTTCTCAAAAAAAAGGGTTTGCTAGATTCTTATTTTATTGAAAAAGTATGAAAATAAGGGTAATGAAAACGTTATAGCCCACTTGCCATTTCATATTTAATAACATAACATATATGTAAAGACGCCGATACTATTTGATGAGCAAAATAAGCATCATTAATGAGTAGATATTTGCAAATGTTAACTTAATTTGCTTAAAATAACATGTATATTTTTATGCAACAAATAAAGTATTAATAGGTTCAATTTAAAAAAGTAATTCTTATAACTGATGAATTTTAGTGCATCAGAACGAGAATACGAGAATGGAATCTACCATTGGACAAACTGCAGAAATTGCCATCCATGGATCAAAGTTATTATTAATAAGCAAAAGTTAATATTTGTATACTTCATTGAACTCACACTATTTTGATTCTAGATCGAGAATTCAAATATCTTCAGTATTACAATCATGTAAGCTTGCATAGATTCATTAGTTTTAATATTAGCGATTCGAAAGATCATTTTATTGGTCCAAGTAGTCAAAATCAAAACTTTGAAATCGTAGAGTTGATGAGATGCTATTTAGCCAAGATGAACCGAAAAAAACAGAAACAAACCTGAGAGTAGTGAAAGAGAAGAAATAAAAGATAAAAGGAAAAAGAATCGTTGAATAGTTTATTAATATGCATGAGCAAAGTTGAGCAATTTTTCACATTTATCACTAAAAATTTTAAAATTTAAAATAAGAAAGATAATTTTTTTTATTATACTTATCATCGTTATCATTATTAATATAGCTATCTTTTAAATAATATTGCAAAAAAAAAAAAAAAAAAAAAGGAAAAACTGAGGAAAAAAATTGGATAACTTTCATAAATAAAAGAAAAAAGTATAAAATTTCGTATATGAATTGTTTGCCATTCACATGAGAAAATGGCAATAGATGGAAGGACAAGCTGTATAAGCAAAAGTAAAAATCCACTCCCATTGGTTCGATTTTTTTGTTATAAGAATAAAAATTAAGTGAGAAATAGAAATGTAAATTAATTCATCTCCCCGGACAATATGTATCAGATAATTATAATTGATTACCTTGTTTGAAGATAACTTTGCTATTCATTTCATTTACAACTTTACTATCTTTTAATAATTTCATAACTGTTCGGTGGAAATTTTTTACTTTTTCTTCAGCTATACGATTATTTCTATTATTTTAAATATGATTTATTCAAAATATCAATTGTATTATACATTCCATTTTCGTAAACAGTTAAAATGCAAAATAGAAAGCAACAAAAAAAACAGTTAAATAAACAGTTAAAATGCAAAGTAGAAAAGCAAAACAAGCATTTGTTGAATGTATTGCAATGAGGATGTGATATTGAATTTGAAAAGCATTTCAGCATTTCACCGCATTTCTTCCTTGCTGAATTTTGTATTTGATCTCTGTCAAATCATGATAACACGAGAATATCTGTGCGTGTAATTAGAGATTGATAATTACTGCATATGCTTTTTTGAGATAAAGGTTGTGCAATTATAAATTGAACTTCTAAATTAGTCTGCGATTTGTTATAAAATTTTTTCAAGAGACAAGGAATATTAGAAGGTAGTATTTTGAATCCTTGAATTTATCCAGAATTTATAGTTTTTCTTTGACTATTCCAGATTTTTAGATCAGTTCAACAATTTACAAGAGTACTTATTTGATTGTTCTATATTACAAAATCTATAGTCTCTATCTTAACATGTCATTTTATTCAATTATTTACATGAATTTTTATTTCATTTCTCCATTGTAAGTACATTCGTCTCACATAGACAAGCAGAGAAGCAATGCATTCATGAAAATATGAAACACTCCAGCAGGTAACCGTTGTCAGGTAACTAAACTAAATATTGAAGGGGAATAAACGTGGAAGATAGTTGAAAGGTGTAGATGCACTTGCATATAAAAAACAAAATGAAATAGAAGTAGAGAGAAGGCATATCGCCGATAATATATATCGTAGAGAATCAGGGCAGAATGACATAGAAAAAAGATAGAGATTTCAATTTTGTTATTGGATATCTGAAAGCTTCTTCGAGAAAAAAAAGTGAAACACAATCTGTTTTTTCGCATCGAAAATGAATTTAAGTTCTAATTCAAACTTTTAAATCAAAACAGTGGGTTAATTTTTAAAAAGAACGTTTTGACTTTTTGAGTGGGGGCACTACGGTTAGCAGGAAAGACAAAATTTCAATTAAACATAATTAGGGATATCAAAATTACTCCAAGAATTGCTTCCGAAGTCCAGTGGAGTTAACTCATATTCGAATTTCCGAATTCAAACATTAGGATTGTAATAGCTGATCTTCGTACTGTTTCATGAAACATTCACCAACCGGAAAGAATTCCCAATCACGATTATCGTATTTCTCCCGCACATATGTTTCCTGTCCTGTATATTCCGTTTCATCTTTGTTCACCAAATGTTGAAGGAAAAAGCTAAAAATTTGATAATTAATAGTCGACTACACAATTTACTAAGTGAATCTTTTGATATTATCAATATGAGTTAGAAATTTGCTCACACATTTTCAGGATGAACTACTATAATTCCTCCCTTTTATTCATTATGTTTATTAATCTTGAAAAAAAAAAAAAAAAAAAAAAAAATCCCTACAGATAATTAGCAAAATTGTGCTCCTTAGAGACATGTATCTCGAAGCCACGTGGTAATCGATCAAATGTTTCCTTGCCAATATCACAAATAAAACAGGATGATTCCAATTTCTCAGTTGCTGATTCTTGTTGATCTCGCAATTCACCGAATGCATCAATAATTAAACCTGAAATACGATGAAATTTTCGTCAAATTTGTTCATTGCAAGTATTTGTTAATTCGAAATAATCGATTTTTATTTTTATAAACTTTCTTCCTAGGCGAAGAAATTATATCAACCTTGCATAATGGCAAGCAAAATAATGATAACGAAGAAGAAGAATGAAATATCGTAAAGCATTCGCCAGTATTCCAAATCATCACCATATGGAGATTCCAATTCATCACCGATACCTCCACCTGCGCGTACTCCCGCGTAGAAATGATAAATGAAACACTGAAATGACCCATTTTATTACTTTTGAAAAAAGCGGAAACTTTTTAAAATCCAATCATTTTAAGCTACCTCAACATGATATCTAGTTTTTCTCACCGTCTCTTCTTAAGCTTCGTAAATCTTTTAGCTGATATCAAACATTCATGTGCAAATTTTGATACCTTTGAGAAATTATTTCTTTGAAATTTCATGTAAATATCAACTTGAAATGACGGTACCAATGATAGCAAATGAAATAACTAATTAACCGTTAACATGTTGTGACATTTTCGATCCGGTAGTTCTTCTCCTTCACCCTCTTGCACGTAAAATTTGCGGAAGAAATTGAATGCTAGCACGGTATATAAATAGACAACTACCAATGTCATCATAATTGTCAAAATTAACTGAAATAAATTAACAATCAATTAATTATCTAATCTTTGCCAGTTTCAATCTGACTGAACATCCAGAAAATAACGACTTATTTTGGATTCAATTTTTAATTAAGTAACTTTTTATCAATAAGATTTGTCCAGATCAAATTTTTTTTTTTAACCGAAGGAAATGCAAAAGTTAAACCTTTTAGAAGAACAGACAATTACTGCCTCTATACTATACATTTATGGCTAAGGAACTATTTTCTCGGATTAGGACAGAAAGTTTCAAGCTCTGCGACCTTTACAATATCTTCCATATCTTTCAGCTCACATTTATATCTTCCATTTTGTTTATCCCTGTTTATCTCAATGAATTTCAATTTCGAAGATTTCTAACAAGTAATATTGCTGAAGAGAAATAATTACCTGTTGCAAATTATGAGTAACAGATTGCAAAATAGCTTTCAACATGGGGAAAGAAAGTACCACATCTATTAGGTGAAAGGCATAAAAGAAAGGGGAAATGAAGACACCAAGAGCTGAGCAAAGTAAATAGTGGACACGATATAAGAACTGTCCATTTGTCAAAATAACTCCAAGCCATAGCCAACATGCATATCTGAAAAAAGGAAAGTGAAATTTATGATTTTTCCTCTCTTGCTTCGATAAGTGGAACTTTAAGATTGAAATAGTTTTTCAGAAAGCAGAAAAAATGTCTGAAATTATCTTCATTTTATAATTTATGCAATTTTCTGCATAATTTACATCCAATTCACGTTTTAAAATTCGAAAGCTTCAAGAGACCAAAATCAAAATCATACAATTAAACAAAAGATTATGCAAGAAAGGTATCTACGACTACCTGTAATCAAAGGTAGTATCGGTTGCTGGTTTATCTTCACCTAACACTGTGATTAATGTTTCTTCATCAACCTGGTCACGGAACTTCTGTCTCGTCTTCCGGCGAACAAATTTATCCCAATATTTCATAGGAAATGATTTCGAACTGATAACAATGCGATCAATATACCTACGAAGAAAAAATATTTCAAATTCAGGTTGCAATTATTTCCTGCAGTAAATTTACGCAAGCTTCACGCATATAGCGTAAGAGGGGTAGGAAGGACAAAAATATCCTACCAGAAGACAGTATTCGCCAAGCTTCTTTCCTCATCATCATCTTCAGTAAGCCAACAGCCGTCGAACATTAAACGACGTGCGACCTCTTTCTCACGCTTAAAAGTTATGAGCGGAATCTGAAAATTGAATTCTGACAGAAAACCTAAACAAAAATTATTAATAGAAACGATTGGTGTAGCCTATTTATGCAACACATTCAAAAACTGAATATGTCAAAAACAATAATTGATGGTTAAAAAATTTAAACAATTAAACTTGATTATTTGAGTAAATGGACAATTAGCTAAGAAAGATTAATATTCAAGCTGAAAATTAAAGAGACAAAAAGACGTTCGAAATTAACTGAGTTAAATGATAACCTTCAATTGATAAAAGGACACCAATAAAGCAAACGATGCAACAGCGTGCAAAACACTAATCCAGTAGAGTAGCTGAAAAAGAATTTTAATTTAATTATAATCATTTAAAAATTAGAAACAATAAAGTTGACGTCATTGACCTCAATGAGTATAGGGAAATTTGATGCAGAAAATTTAAAGATAGAATATTCCTCACAATTCTTTTCTGGAAAGATAATTAAATCAATGCTATTACTAACACAGTTTTTTCGTAGAATAATTTTGACTAATTTCAATGAGAAGAGAAATCCAATACTTCATGCGCATCGACGAAGTTTTTATTATTGTGCTACACTTAACCTCTGACATACTTCTGTTAAAAATGGTAATGAGAAACCTGTGCTAGCATCCATCCGGTCACCTCATATGATGTATACGGTAGTATCACTCCACTGATATAAACTGATTCCATATCTTCATCTGCATCTATAATAGTTTTCTTGCATAAATTTTACAAGTTGATCCTTTATTCATTTTCAACGACATATATACCTATATGCAAATAATAAACAATCAATATCATCTGACAATCTCACCTACTGGTGCTACGCTATCCATTATCCGTACTCGATGGAAAAGTAAAATAACATTGATGAAGAAAGCTAAGTATAGCGTGGTTTTCTCGATTGTCTTGAAATTACGAGCCAACATATTCTGAAAATTTGAAAGGAAAATATAAATGATCAAATGTAAATAATAAAGGGCAAAATGCATGTGTGATACAGTTGTTTTAGAACAATTTCATGGAACTAAATGCAATCTGACTAATTTATCTGATTAATACTCCATTACTGAATAGGCATATATCGAAATTCAAAAAAAAAAAAAAAAAAAAAAAAGAAAAAGAAATGAAGTAAACACACAAGTAGCGATCCTCGACTACGTGATGAAATTTGTTCAGCAATTTTCGGCTCATAATAATCAGTAACGCCATATTCCGATATTGTTGGTGAAGCTATTTGATTGTACTGAGCAGCACTGCTAGTAAGGCTTTGAGTTTCATACAAACTAGAATGGAGTAGAAAATAATTTTTGAATACAAACTGATAATTATAATTACTATAAGCTGCTAGTACTTCTTCGATATCACACGAAACGGAATAAATCACCTCGGGCGCTGTTGTGCAGCTACAGTCGGTTTAAAAACGGTTTCTGACTGTTGAACTGGTGTCGGTACATTCGTGACTAAATTTTTTTCAGAAAATAATTTGATGAACAGTTGCGCAAATGTCTCTTGAAACAAACTCCTAATAGGGACCGTTAAGATACTTTCATTCATTAAATCCACCTAATTACTTATCATAATCTACCGTTATGTTTATGTTTTCTCCATTTGCATATTTACCACTTTCTACTTATCTGCTGTACAGAAATTAAAGTTAACTAAAGTCTTTAAAAAGTGATCTTTTATAAAACTGTATCAATAAAGCGACATATATATATATATATATATCAGTGGACCAGTGGTCCGTCACTTCATGATAATTAATTCGTAATAAACTATGACTACTTAGGCAAACCTTCAGTCTTCGATTGTCCCTGAGGTGTTGTTGGTGTTTGAGTATGAGTAGGTGGTAAACGTACACCAAATACATCGTAACTACAGGAATGGTTGTGCTGTTGAAAAAATGGCCAAATTGGCGTACCGGCGCTGCAAGTATATCTCGTCTCTTAGTACAGCACAGAGATAGATTATTGAGCTTTAAATGTTTTGGCTTATTTCTACCAAATGATCCAGAAATATTATCATCTTCATGTTAGAAGATTTCATATTCACAAGTAGTAACCTTTCAGGCATTGGTAATGCAGCTTGTTCCACCTCCAATTCATCATGATTCGGTGTCATCAAATAATAACCAAATCGGAAGAATGTGAAGATGACCAGATATATGAACATTCCTATTTTCATGAAAGCTTTTGCTGACAAAGTAATAATGGCAAATATTAGCTGTGCCCATGTCATTGATCTAGAATTCCCATATGAAAATTCAGATTATTGATTTATAAATATGACAGCTGCTAATATTTCAAATTATGATAAGTAGTTGATTTTTAATGATTTAATGACAGTACGATATGTTATTTTAGGTTTTGCTAAACTTCTGTACAGTTATTTAAATCTGAAAAGATTATTGCTTTTAAAGGACACTAATTTTTCAGGACATGAATTTATGGAAATGTAAGTGCACATTACCTGAGGGTAGCATTTGCTGTGTTAAACATTTTCTTCACATTTGATGGCTTTAGAGCATTTGCCGCATTGACGCCATAGTTGAATCCAGTTTTAAAAGTTGCCGAAATTTGTCTGTAAGTGGAAAAAAAGTGGTATTAAGTTTCAGTTATAAAGTAATATTCGAAATTAAAGAAAGCACGAAATCAGAGAAGAAATCAGAATTTCCTAAAAGTCTTTATTCAGTATTCAATCCTTTATTGATTTGAAATATGTCAGAAAGAATCATAAAGAGATATAAGAATGAAATAAAGTAAATTAGAAAATAGCAACAATTGATTTCGATAAAATTTTAAATAAAAATTACAATTCGTCTGTATTAATTAAATTACTTACGCTCCAGCTGAAGTTTGCTGTAAGAAATAATCACGTTGTTTCTTGGCTCGTTCAATTTTTGAATCCGCTAGATCACCAGCACTGATTTCTGCTGCATGTTGCATCTAAAATTTATTTCTTAGCACTACAAATTGTTGTAACGTAGAAATTTTTCAGGATATCGGGTTGTAAGAATCAAGAAGATTTGGAAACCAAATTGTGAAAGTTTTGTAATGAAGAAGAGGAAGAAGAATAGAGTTGACTTGCATAAAAATAACCTCAAAAATAGTATCTTCACAAAAATTAATAAATGCTTCCAGTTTTCCTTGATCCCCTCCATCATCCTGAAGTACGTTGAAGAGGAAAGAATTCTTGGAATCCCTGCAAATAATTATCAGGTTGTATTTACTCATAAATGTGAAATGTTATCGCTAAAGAAATGGAAGTTTATAGAAATGAATCTTTTTTGAATTTTCGAAATTTGAAAAGCTTTTATTTGAATTCTGCTGCTGACAGAACAAAAACTTACCAAGTTCCAACCATATAAATAATCTCATGTTTTTTTGTAATTTTTTCAAAAAATTGAAAATTTTCAAAAATTCTACTATTTAATTCAAAAACTAGCCTGATTTGTTGTTTGCTCCATTGTTCCAACCATGATTCTTGAATCTCAAAGTAGATCTTTTCTACTTTCTTGCTAGAACCCATTATCTCGATTCGACCCAAATAAGGATCAAAATACTCTAACAAACTGCTGGCTTGTTTGATAATTTTTTCCAAACGTGGATCACTCGTGATATGCTCTTTGAGATTTGTAAGCAATACAGCTATGTTGAAACCTAATTATTTCGCAAAGTTGTTAGCTTTTACTCTCAGCAGAATGATTCCAGGTTATTGAGTATCAAGAGTCTTCTTTGAAGCTAAATCAGGGCTTGATCTCTTTCAGTATTTCAATTATGCTTAGTCCTGGTAGGATAATGGAAACGTTATGAAAAATCAAAAACAAAAAACATAAATGGGTATGAAAGTTCATCGCTACTAGTAGTAATTTGTTTTTAGATAGCTATCGAAGGTAAGAGTTAGCTAAACAACAATCTTCGTAGCAATTCGAAAATCAGTGGTCCTGGATCAATAGATCTAAATCAATAATAATAAAGCAACTGAATGTTACAAACCGATATCGCGGGCAGGATTATGGAAACGTTCTGTGAATTCCATGTAATCCACTTTACCGTCATTATTCACGTCTGTACACATCATTAGATAAGTTATTTCCTCACTGAAATATAATATTTAAGCGATTTACCAGTCAGCTATGATGGAAAGCCAAATTAGTTATTTAATTAAGCCAAAGACGTTAAAAAGAACCAAACTTCCGGACAACCAACAATTATTTTCCAGCGAAAACCTCAGTTAAGAGTCGCAAGTGGTACTATCTATTCAGTTCGTTATCGAATTAATTTTATCCAAAAACTTCTGAATCTACCGTATATCCGTCTTGAATATTGAAAGATGTTTTGAATCATTTCAAAAGCAATAGAATGAACTGTAATATGAAGGATAACACATACTTCTGATTTTAAACGACTAAGCTTTCTTTAATACTTCAAAACTTACACAGAATACATCTTTTGACTTTCCATAGCTCGTTGGAATTCTTTTGGTGATATCCAACCATCACGGTTAGTATCGAAGTCTTGAAATGCTTGTGATGTTGTCAAATCTTTTAGCTTCAAAAACATATCCGAAAACTTCAATATCATTTCAACATTCTGTTCACTTTCAACTAACGCATCAACCATCTGCTTACCAATAGATCCATTAAGAACATTTCCTAGAAATTTCAAAATCATTGTTACTGAGTCGAAGAAGAACTTTTAAACTCGATTTGTTCCATCTTAGAAACCCAAAAAGATTTCGAAATAACTTTGCATTATTAATCTTTCAGAAGTAAAGGAAACAAAATTCTAGTAACCACTACTCCTTCATATCAACATTTCATCACCTTCTCTGCAAAGTAGAAAAAATATACCTTCAAGCATAGATAACATCAATACAATCATATCCTTTTGAAGATTTAAAAATTCTCTTAATAGTTCCAATTGAGTGCTATTTTTGTACAATTTTTCCATCATATGTGCGAAAAGAAAGAAGAATCCGTTGATGGCATCCCATAAACGAGAATTTGCAAGTGTCATCTGATTCCCAGTACAAGGTCCCTAAAATTCATCAGTGATCTTTCTAATCATTTAATTCTCTTGCCATCATACATATGTTTGTTTTTATTAATTCATAAATCTTTAGTAAATCTTCAATTAACGTGAAGAGTTTCTTTGAATCTCTTTACATTAGCAGAAAAGAAAAATGGAAGAAATAGGAAGTAAAAAGTAGTAAGTACCTGTATACTTTCAGTAAGTGTATTGAATACTTGACTACATACATAAATAGCTCTCAGGAAATACTCTTTACCACTTTCATCAATTACTTCTTTGCTTGAATAGTGCCAATAGAAGTCCATCACTGATTCTTGCAATCTTAGCAAATAATCGACAGTGCAGTTGATTAGATTTACGCTTGTCGTATGTCCAGGTTGAGTTCGAAGATAATTTTGGAATTCTAGAGAAATTGTTTTTTGAAATAATAGAATGTAATTAACAACTCAAGAATACAACCGATCCATGAGTAACATTTTGTGGATATACGAGGAGATGTAGAATAATTGATAATATCCTCTTCATTCTTTGAATTATTTATCTTAAATTAATGACTTTTATAAACAGATGAAATGATCACTTTCAAGTATTACCCAAGTTATGTCCTTCGCAGGTTAACTGTAAGAATCGGAAAAGGCTACACGTAAATTCAGAATCATTTAGATTTTGATTAGCGGCAGCGGCTAATTCAGCACCCATGCCAAGACCTTCAGCCTATAATTAAATTTTTTGAAATTAATGTTGAAAATTTTAAGAGTTCAGAACTAATTTAGAAAGTAAGGAAGAGTAAACCTTGATTTGTCGTTCGTACATTTCAAGATTCAGCACACTGCACTTATTCATCAAACCGGCTAATGAAGTAAAGAAGCGAACATCCTTCTTCAGTTGCAGGTAATCGATCAACATCTGCAACGATCGTAGAGATAGATACCTGGTGTTGAACGATGAACATACCAAGAAGTTTCTATCGTTACAGCATATCTCTGGTTTAACTGCTACTTTAAATAATGGTTATCTTCTTAGTTCTTTTAATTTTAGATGTAGATCGTTAATTGGTTACTATCAATTAAATATTAGTACTTGAACTGAATGAATTAGTAGTAGTGCTTTTCTTGTTTGTAGTGCACTTAAATGAAGAAGCCTAGGCTCAACATGTCAAATCATGTCATTCTCTTAAAAGGTACTAATAATCATTGATTGCAGAAAAGACATAATAGCTACCAGTATACTCCAATTTTCACAACATTCGTCGTCATGCTTATTAGATTTTATTTTATTTTATATTTAATGATTTTAGCGAGATTTGCAATTGTAATTTTATAATTTATATCATATTTTAATTTTATAATTTATATTTAGTGATATACTTTACAACTAATGATTTCCTGTAACTTATATCGAATGATTTTCCAATACAATTTGGAACATTAATGCCGGAACCTCTTGGATTTTGCTATTTCCACCATTGAGAAGATGAATACCAAGCTGTAGGGCTTCTGCTACCATATCGCTTGGTTCACCGTTACTAGCAGACAGGTACATGAGGCACATTATTGCTGCACCGCGATCTGCCAGAACTGCTTGCTCTGCACGAAGTGCTTGCGATATTTCTTCTTTTTGCTGAAAACGCAGAAATTCGTTTATAGTGGCAAATACATATGCAACAAGAAGCCAATTTCCACACAAATGCCACCCAACTTTACCAGATTCTGATAATCTTTTCTAAAACAAATCGTTTGTGGTCAGTTCTGATTTCCGTCGAAAAACTAACCGCTTGGTCAAGCTCTCCCTCATCATCACCTTCATCTTCATCTTCAATGTGTACCGATTTCGACATCACTTGAGCAAAATTTACAAACAACGAATCACTGGCAATGGAGATCGTTTGACTTTGCTCACTTGTTGCTGCACGTTGAAAGCACTGAATTAATTGCCTCAATGGATCTGGAGAAGTTTGAGACCTAGAATTAGACCTAATTTAAAAATTAGTCACTTGAAAATTTGTAATAGCCATAATCAATCAATTTCAAAATAGCTCCTTATACTTCTAAAGAAATTCTATATTGAAATTCATAAAGTTACTTTTGGAATTTCTTCACTATTAGAAGCGTTAAAAAAATACATTTCCTGCCAAAAAAGTAAAAAAAAAATCCAAAACTAATTTATAGTACAATAACAAACAACGAACTTTTCGTCTTTTTCGTCATTTAACACTTCCTCATCTCCAGTCTTATTGTGTACTTGTTCTTGTCTTTCATCCCCCATCTGCAATAAATTTAATTAATTGAATTCAATTCTACCATTTATTCGTTTATTTGTTTCATCCCAATGAAAACTCTTTGGCATAGAAATAATAATCAGTGAATAGCGCATTGAATTACGATGGAATATATGTTGCAAAAAAAAATTTTGAAATTATCAGTGTACAACAATAGTAAATATTAATGTCAACAGCCTAATAAAAATAGAGGGAAACATTTGTTAGATAACATTTGGAACTTTTTAGGATAGCATATGTTCGATTATAATCGACATCCGGTAATGATGAAATTGAAAGATGCTCCAACACTCTTATAATGCCTACACATCCTTATCGGATCCAGTCACTTACTTATTCCAGTTATGCAATGCTTTTAGATACTGCAAAAACTAAAATAACTAAAATTACTAACTGTAAGTTCTCTGATCAATGCATCTTGTCCAACATTTTCATCTTCCAGCCAAAGTTTGTTGAATGCTGGCAAGAAGAAATTGATGGCTCGATGTCTAAAATGTTACAAATTTCAATATATTATTAGCATAAATTCCAAACACCATGATACTTTAGAATGGTTGAAATGAAGTAAAGTTCTCAAGAGAGTACAGGAAGTTTGAGATATTTTTGAATTGTCAGTGGACACATTTTCTTCCAAAATTGAAAGTTTGAGTCCATCAGATTATCTAATGCACAGCATAGCTCCCACCCCTTCCTTCATCTAAAAATTTTGATGCAAATTTTATGTCGCAGGGAAATTCTGAATCTTTTCTTCAGATATAAAAAAGAAAAGCCAAAGCTCTTTCAAAACATAAACTGAATGAAAAAATAAAGAAAAAAATAGCAATGTTAATAAGAATTGCCATGTAATGAACACTGCAAATCGTTCATGCATCAAATGTAATCGTGGAAATAAATCTTTGGCAGATATAGCGTAATGATCTACTTATTCTTAACAGATTATACGGTTATCCTTGGAAATTATCATTGCTTTTTAAAGGATTTTCAACCTTTTCATAATATTTGGGGCAAGTTTGAAATTAGTATTTTTCAAGCGAACAAAAATGTCAATCAATGGGAAAATAAATACAAATGGAGAAGCAAAGCAAGAACAAATAAACGGAGAAATAAGCAAAACTAATAATATAGACGAACTGACCTCTATTGTCACAACATCTAGCAAAAAACGGCAGGAATCAAAATGTCAAAGCAATTTCGAAACATCACTATATGACAATAAAATCAATTCGTTTCGAAATTTTAATCGCATTAATTATTAAACTATTTGCATGAAAAGTTGGTGATTATCATTCCGGATTTTTCTCGAAACCCATTTATAACATATTAGCTTACAATTAAAGCAACTTTAAGTAATGGTATCTACTGCACATGGCTAACGATTACTCATCAAAAACATTGTTGATTTTTATATTTTTAAAGATCCGAGAACAAAATTTCCATTTAGAATTTTTTTTTGGGAAAGATAGGAAAACAATCTATGTGGCATACTTGACAAATTGACCTAAATGACAGAAACACGTTGAAAATGTGTCAGTTAAAATGTTTCAAGAAAGTGACACTTACTTGTTAATTATTGTTGAAGCATTCCTATTTTATTTAAATATCATTGAAAAAACATCGCTTACATTTCCATTCGATACAGATGACTTGCCGTTATCAAACTGATTGCCAAATGTTTTCGTTGCAATGTCAGGGCACGCTTCCATCGACCTTCTTTTTCAAACTTACTGGTGGCCTGTGGTAAAACAACGACATATTGAGCACAGCATAAAAAGATGCGATTCCAAACGAACTGATTTACAAATGAGTTACCGCACCATTACAGGTAAATTTGAAAAAGTTTTTCACACCAAATATCAATCACACTGTTATTCTTGATTTGAAATTTTCAATCATTTCTTTCGCGATATCAAAACTCTATACTGATAAGCTGTTGAGAGGATGAAAAGCAAAACAAAAAAAAGCCATTTTTTTGATCAAAATGTTATATTTCAAATTACTTTTACAAATGTATGATGAAGCACAAATGAAAACAGAAACATTCATGCATCCGAAACTTAATTCTACGATACCAATTCTCCAATCTAAGCGAATCTGCACAGCTTCTTTGAATAATTCATCATATCATATCATTCAATAAAAGTAATACGCAAAATTCTGTTATTGCAAAATTGTATTTCATGCATCATGCAATGGAGATTTTTGTGATGAGTTAGTGAGAAACAAAATGAAAAGCTGAAGATAGAATTCGATTTCAGATACTTACAATTTCTTTTATAGATAATAAATGTGTACTTTTTAATATAATTGATGGGAATAAAACTGAACTAAAGATGTATAATCAGGCATGATATCATTGTGATATCATTGGAGTGATGAATGAGAAGAGAGAAATTTGATTTGTTTAGTGAAAGATCATTAGTGATATAATACCTCGGAATGCCATAGAGTGGAATCATCCTGAAACAAGCAACGACAGCTCTCTTCCGTTGACTGGATATCATCGTTTTCCAAGCATTAACCATTGAACCTTGTGGATGTTCTGTCTAAAAATGAACACATGCCATCTACTAATAAAAGGAACGGTAATAAAGATCCCAGTGAAGAAAGAAAAAAAGCAAGTAGAAGCATTCGTTCATTCTGCATTAATATTGAAAACCTGAAAGCGAACAATCATTCGGAAGCTAACCGCTTTACGGTTGCATTCAGAACTCAAACCATCCATCATATCTCCTTATGGTCGTCGTTCCTTTTAAATTCTTCATTAGTTTGAGCTATAGTTGCATTTTTCAAATACTAAGCTAGATCAGATATTTACTCTTGAAAACAGTAAACTAAAATTTTGATATATTGGTGTATAGGTAACGAAAATCTGAGAGATTATTAGTAAATCATAGAATAGTTGATATTTCATTTTTAATTCAATTTCTAATGCAACAAATCAATTTTCTCAAAGATGTTAAAGTTTTTCAAAGGGGAGAAAGAAGTAAGGAAGTAGAGGATCTCAATTCAATCAAAGGTGATCGACAAACAATTCAAAAATTTGGATCTCAGAACGTTCATGAGACTGTTAAAAACATTAAAAAGGCTATAAAACAGGGAAAGGAATAATAATCATTTGTCTATTTCATAAAATTCATGGTACTGAAACACCTCTCTTTACATCAAGGTTTCTGATTCCACCAATACATACATCTGTAATGCATGTTGAAAACAAATTGCTTCATTCCTTTTCAACTGGATTATTCACTGAATATTTTGTAAACATGAGAGATTCAATCAGATTGAGCTTCTAATATAATTCCTTAGTGCATTTATTTTGAAATGAAATTGAAATTCGGTTACTGCTTTTATTCATATGCAAACATATTTGACAAGTTTAGACTCTTACTCATTTTTCTTCTTACTGAAATAAGAAAGTTGAAAAATAGAGAAGAATGAAAAGTGGTTTTCTTTTTAGCAACAACTTTAGCTAATGCTAGATCCATGAAAGATTAGAATTAGAATAATTTGAATGAAGTCTATGAAAAGCTAAAACCCAATGTAATTTCCAACGAGACAGATTGGATTTCGGGACTGTCATGCATCAATGTTTCTATACGGAAAGGTAAAAGATAAATGGATAGGAAGATTTAATTTATAAAAATAACATAGCCAAATGAGAAAAAATCAAAACGGAGTGAAAAGAGACCTTATTAGCATAAACTGACCCGTATCATCATTCATTTCTGAATTTTTACAAGTGTTTCCTATAAATATCAGTGATAGACAATTCGTAATGTGCACTGATCATCTATGGATTAGATCTTTGTGAAAAAAAAAAAGATGTCCAATTAGGGGAAGACTAGTAATTTGTAATAAAGAAGTCAGCAACTTGAGATATGTAAAACTTGACAAATTTAGAAACAAAAAAAAAAAAACTTGCAACAAAAAGCAGAAGTAGAAGTAAAAAATTCTACAAAGTCAAAATGGCGCTTTTTTTCAATTTAAGAAACAACAATTTGATGAAATTTGACCTATTATTTAATGACAAGTTAGTGTTTTGCAATAATTTAGGAAACACTTCTTTTATGATGGTGAAAAAAAAAAATTCGTTTTAAAAATTGCAAGTTTCAAACTCTGACGAAAGATTGATATTTAAGGCATGACGTTATTTTGGTACAAGCAATAGATTTATAAATTTTCAATCGGAATTCATTGAATATAATATTTTCATTTCTGGTTAAAGTGAAATTGATCATATATAATGAGATCAAACCGCTAAACTAAATATACTTTGTTAGAACTATCATGCCATTTAAATGTGTATATACTAATACAATGAAACATAAGTGATGCTGATATTCGTATGTCAACTTATTCTACTTGAATATTCAATTTTATTGCATTACTTTGGCTTAAGCCTTAACTTAAGCATTGAACTATTAGGTTCTCTGGCTTTTACAAGAAGAAGAAGAAAGAGATGGAAAAGAAATAAGCTAATAACATTACTATTATTGTTCCATTTCCGAATAACTTGCTATAATGTGCGAATTAGATTATGCAGAATTACGAATATTATGTCATTTTAGGGAGTTTTAGAGGATTCGAATGTCATTTATTTCATTGTGACCTTAGAGCAAATTCTACTAAATATCGGCATCACTTTTGCTCCTAATGCATCAAAGGTTATATTACACCAGCACTGTAATCTATCCTAACTGCAAGCAAAAAAGTGTCTCAGTTTAATTTATTTCGAAAATTGCATTCATTTGTTCAAAGTTTGTTAATTAAATACACGTTCTGTTAATTCAAAAATGAAACTAAAATAGCTTACAACGTGTAGAATAGCGACCACTTGGCCCATACTTGTTATTTTCTCGACTATCCCATCCAATGTCATTACATCTTTATTCCGCATTTGAGATTTCCCGATTTTGCGATAAAGATTTAATTGCCAAGCATTTTTATCTGTCGGATCTGTCTAAAATGCCAAAGAATTTAATCACCAAATTCAATAAGCAATAGTACAACTTAGGGAAATATTAATCATTTCTACCACTCATCATATATTGCGATAATCAACCATCTAAAAACATACCTTAGATGGTATTTCAAGAAGAGAACGAACAAGTTCACGTATTTTATCTTCTGGTTCTTTGGCCAAGAACTTTTCTTTTGCTTGTTGTACTATGTCCAATTCACGACCACCGAATACATTTAAACCAACCGGTAATAACCGTTTCAGGCAAGCAATTACAATCGAACTTGCATGCTTATATTTGCGTATCTGAATAAAATTATAGCTTTGTTTATGTTCAGCCTAGAAACAATACGAAATTTACACAAACAAACTTCTATTCAAGTACCTGTCCTTCACGTCGTTTCTTTTTACGTTCTGCAATAGCAGCTTTGCCAGTTTTCATTTCACCAGTACCACCAGCTACTGATTCATCTTCATATTGAGCCATAAAATTTAATTCTTCACGCTTGAAATGCTGTGAAAGGGACCAGATCTGAAATACATATATCACCTGTAGATCCATCAAGATAATGGATATATAACCATTGTTAAATGAGCAATAGTCTGGCGATTTCGACTTTGCAGCAATAAATTTATCTGTTTGATACTTTGCTTCCCTAAGACAGAATGTCATCCTTATCTTAGCATACCTTGAAAATGACAGCAACATTCTCATAAATACCATCTGTTTCCCAAGATGGTGATTTTAACCATTGCGCTCGATGCAAGTCGGTATATTTCATCAAAATTGGAAAGTAAGCATACACGTCACGTACAAGATGAGCATTATCCTGAAAGTCACTAAGTGTAGGATTTCATACCATGCATGCAGCATGCATTACATTGCAATGCATATTTCAATAATTACCTTTCAGCTTTTATAACACTTATACTGCTATTCATAACGTTATATCTTTTAGTTTAGATATAAAATATGTGTCAATTAAGGAAAAGTCATTTTAAAGTTACCTACCTCAGCAACAGTCCCTTCATCAGCATCATCAGGATGAGTGCGCATATGTTCCTCTTCCCGATATGCTTTTTCCGCCAAACGCCGTAGACGTTCTGCAACTGGAAGCATATAGTCTTTCACTACATCACTACTCACGTAAGGTATAATTTGGACGGAGAAGAAATTAATCCGGCAAAGCCAGGAAGCATTTTCAACACCAATATGATTATGAATCATTTGGAGAAGTACACGGAAGATTCGATTGATATATTCATTGCCAACATTTGTGACCGGAACACTAAAATCAAGGATTCTGTAGAAAAAAGACAACTAAGAGTTTATCGATATGAAATCATTGCTAGAAACTAGTAAATACGATGATCTGCTTGATTTTAAGTATTGCAAATTAAGATTTTTAAAACTATATTTCAACTTGAGGGATTGCAAAAGTGACAATGACGGTGAGATTAACAGATTTTTGTAGGAAAATTTTGCGGGATCTAACGAGAAAATACACAATTATCGCTAAATCTCAGAAAATCTATTCTTTTTCTTTCTCGTGACAGACTTCTAACATGTAAACGATATTTATTAAAAACATTCAACTTTTGAACTTTAAATAAAAATTTTACGTAGATCGATTACTGCCATCTGGACCAAGTTGCCACCAGTAAGTCAAATAGGAACAAATAAATGGTAAATCGACATCATAAATGGCTGGATATTCGCGATACATGCCACCTGATTGTCCCACTTGTTCTATATCCGTTAATAATTTATCCATTTGTGGAATATGTGCCAACAGATTTTGCAACATTTCTAAACGATTAAGCTAATTTAATTTATCACTGACATTAAGTTCAAAATAAACCAATTTCCCTTTAATCATATCAAACTCATATGCAAAGTCATTATTAAATTTAATAAAAAGAAAACTAATATTTAAAAATATTTATGATTACCTATAGTAATGTAATTATTCCTGAATACTGCAAACGCTTTTCAGAAATACTCATACTCTAGGCCAGATTATTTAACATAAACTTACTTTGCATAATCATAGAACGTTACTTTCTTAAATTTAACAAACCTTGTACTTGTACGGATTGATCTTGAGACTTAGCTATTAATGAATATTTATTATTTTTATTAAACTGATCTTCCAAAAAGGCCACAGGAAAGCAACCAGCGAATGCTGCAAGGCATTGACCAAGAGCTGGACGATGTCTGCAATAAGATTAACAATGTTATATATAAAATTTCAATCTATCCTAGATTTCGGATATATTTCTCGACATTTTCAGTAGAGATCTATCGTCTGTCTCCCTTTGCGCCCAAAAAATGATATCAAAATAACACTTACTTATCTATTTCATAAGCGATTGATTTCCTTTGTGACGTTGTTGAGGCCAAAATATTCATGAGATATGCACTGTCCAGAATTTTATAGCATGCTGCTTGAATTTCATCCACTAGAAAATGAAGTGAGATGACAAAAAATGAAATAAATACACTTTGTGAAACAAATTCGCTAAAAGTTCTGCAACTATCAAATTTTAACCTGAAATTTAAGAAAAGCAGAATATAAACTAACATAATAAATCGCTGCCAAAATGATTTATGGCCAAATGTACAAACATCGTCGTTAATACAGGAATAATCATTTGATTGGCAAATTCCAATGATACCCATGATTTCAAGTTCTGGCCTCGCAATAAAGAGTATTGTCCACCGTTTTGCAGTTCTTCGACAGCAGAAAACAAGTCATCCGCACAATTATTGAAAAATGTCAACAAACCAGTGCGCACAATGTCCGAATTTATTTTTACTAGTGTTCTGGAAAGAAATTTGATAGAAGACTGATCCAAATCAATGTTTTACTGAAATACGTCGGTGGTAATCCAGATTTTCTGAAAAACATACCTCAAATCAAGTGCTTGGGTAAGGCCTTGTAAACATCGGACGGTTATCTTTGCAACACTTCCAAAAGCGTGATTTTTTAAGCGAAGGAGTGATGCCAGTCGACAGAATAAACTGTTAAAGTGAAAATTACTCAATATTATACAAATTTGAAATTTTAATCATTTCTATTTAAGTAGAAAGTACGAAACAAAATAGCGCTAAAACGGATGTCGAATCACAGAAAACTCAAAGAAACTGAGGGTCACATTCCTCTAAACTTTTGATATTTGTGTCTTATACATTCAATTTTTTGGCAGAAGATAATTTTTAAAGAAAAATGCTACGATACACTTTCCCACATAGTTGAATAGCTCTAATCAAAAAACTTACTTTGCAACCATTTCCTTTTCCTTATCGGAAGCCATTCCGGTTTGCACGATACTGCTATTGGCCAAGAAATAATTCTTGTGTGCATTGAAATACGCATGCATCAAAGGTAATACTACCTTAAATTTACGAAGGATAGTCACATCGAAAAGTTGAAGCCCGAAAAACCCAAAAATGGAAGACGTACTTACCTTTTCAAAGAATTTCACATCTTGACTTTCTCTCCTAAAGCTATTCTGACGGGTAAGCTCTTGACTAGGCTTGATTGTCTTCATTTTAAGAGATGCTTGATCTAAATATTGGATCAGTTTCTTTAGGAAGTTATACGCAAATCGTTTCTCCACTGAACTACGTTCACTATCAGTTTTGACACGTTCCGCAGATGGTTCAACTTTATCCAAACTGTAATAATAATTATTTTTACTTATACTTCCGAGTAATTAAAATCACTAAATATTCTTATCTTAAGAAAAGCCTTTGATACACCTATCGAAATGAAAAGAAGAGATTTGAATAGATATCTACCTCCAAACGCGATACCCATGATACTGAAGAAATTTCAGAATTTCCGCAGCTCGAAATCGATCTTTTCGACGCTCAAAATCAGTCAACAAATCCCATGGCACAAGTTGTGGTGGCATAGTGCCTCCTCTGCTTAAATCTGCGAATACCTAAAATGCAAGAAATTTTGATTTAATAAGCTTAAAATGAGAAAATTATATTAATTGAAGGACGAACAATTTGATTTGCTAACAAACCTTTTTAGCCCATATTTTGTGGGATTCTTCGGCCATTTTTTCTGCAATACCCGTCATATCTTTCTCCAACGTCATACTCGATAAGTCCACTGGTCTGGGATTGAAATTTTCAACTGAAAATTAATGTGAGTTTGCTTTTGAACACTTTGAAATCAACTCTCAATTATATCATGGATTTTATGGGGAATCCTGTTAGAATAGATCGAAGCAAAGATCTCGGAACAAATAATGTTCAATATTCCCTTAAGCAGAGTGATGGAAACCGGAAACAATTTTATGATAGATAGATAATAATTAAGCCCTCTTCCCTCTTTAAAAAGAGATACGCTAATAGAACATTTTAAGGTATCTCCTCTAATGGATGTGAAATAGGTCAGCATCAAATTCATTTGCAAAAAAGCTTTTTTACTTCACTAATAAAAATACCTACTCGAGGTACCCAACGAAATATCATTTTGATCAGCTTTATCGGCCGCATCCTGATCCATTAACTCGATCGAGTAGTTCCATACCAACAGAGCACGCAAACATTCCGCGCAACGTTCTTGATAGAAATTTTTTTCCTATAAATTCATTTTTTGACATTCAAAAAAAAAGCCACACAGAAAAGGTAACACTTGTCAATTTGGGCAACAAATTCAATTTTCGAGATTTGAACTATTTGTTCTGTTACTATTTTCCTTAAAAGTAAATCTTCTTTTTACTTTAATCTCATAGAGCAAATTGCTTCTTGTAATTGCCATTTTTTTTTTTTACGTAAAAGAATAAACACTTACAAAATCAGGCAACAGTGCGAAAGGCTTTAATCTCGGATGCGTGAGATTTTGACGTGAATACAGTTCACCGTGATTCCATCCTTTTTCAATCTGTAAAAAAAAAAAAGATAATTTAAAATCAAATACATCGACAAAAATTTTGTTGCATAAAAACCTCATATGCGATATATTATGCTTGAAAATAGGAAGAGATCACGAATAATTTTCAGAGTTTGACAAGATCTTCACTTCCTCGAGATTTACTTTACTCTCAAAAAACTTTAATTCTTATCTAATTACGTTACGAATTTACTCAGCGCATTTTATATCACTTGTTAAAGCTTTTACCTTCCTGCTGGCCCATGAGTCATGAAAATGTTCTGCAAATTTGGCGATCACCGATTTCAGGCCATCATCAAGCTGAATACTACTGACATCAACAGGATCCGGATTCCATATTCCACGATCTTTTCCTTTCTGAATCTTATCCGTATCATCGCCTGTCGTCGTCAACGTGTAATCTGGTGATATTGCTGAACCTGTAGATCATAATTAATTTTTATTGCTTTTACTGAAAATAATTTAAATATAATTGGATCCCAGATTTTCAGCTTGATATGAAAAGAAATAAAAGCAATCGTGAAGGAGAAATATGAAGGAGACAAAAATAGTAAGATGAAAATAGATGAAAAAAAAAGAAAAGAAGAGAATTGAAACTATCCTGGCTGATCATAATGAAGTCAAAAATATACCGATAGCAGTCAGGCACGGAAGAGCTTTCCCAAATAATTCCGGATTATACTGTTTATTGCCAAGTGAATCGAAAATGGCATAGAAAAGCAACATGGACAATCTCTTCTCTGTCTCAGAAGCTATTCCATAAATATTACCCGATCCATAATATTTCGTACAACGTTCGTAATGCAATGTTAGAATCTATAAGTTAATCATTCATACGTGATTTCATTTGAATTATATCAACACAAAGGATAAAAATCGTTGTCATTTGCAAGTTTAAGATATTACGATATTACTTGCAATATCACTGATATTAATTTAGTAATGAAATAAAATTACTGAGATAATATGACTATATCAGAGAGAAATTGTAGCTTTTTTTTAATTGAAACATACCCTTAATGGAACCAAAAGATTCTCATCCATTTCCTGAATATCACTAATAACTTTACGCATTAATTTAACCATCATTGCTGGAGGAAGTTCATGAGTGATAGCAACCAGAAAGTCTGATACTGCATCACGTTGATTTTTAGTTAACGATCGCAAACGATTCATACTATAGACCTAAAGTGTAGTAAAATGCATAAAAAGAAGAATCATAATCGTTAACAATTACTTATTTAATATTCTTCAAGTTGACTATTAAAATTACAATTCTATTGATAAAGTTGACAAATTGATAGAGCTTTTTTCAATTGATAAATAAAATAATTTGCAGAAAAAATTTCACTATTATTACGAGTAATTGTGATTTTTTCAAAACAAAAAAAGATCAGTAACCGTATGCAGCGTAGTATCGAGTAGTGCAGCGTGGTGTTCAGCATCAGCGAGAAGATACGAATGATTGGTAAGTAACGGTAGTACAGCGTTGCACAAATACCGATTCAATGCTAACGCCGTATCACTTTCCACTGAGCATGGCTATAATATGTAATGAAAAGTAACTAATTTTAATTGAACAGTAAAATTTTAATTCTGAAAGATTTGCGTTGCCATTTTAAAGGTTGCATATTTTTGGGATCAGAGATATTGATGGCGGAGATTAAACGACGTCTTCATAAAAAACAACGCAAAATGGGAAAACAAAATCTAATAGGATTGAGACACAAATGTTGTGTGATTTAAACTACTGACATAATTCCTAAGTTTTTAAGGTTTATTCAAAAATTTAGTAAAATGAAGAAAAAATTAGTAAAAAAAAAATTCTTACGTTAATAAGGAAGAGATGTAAACTTGAAGAAAATAACTTATAAAGTCTAAACATCTTTCTGTATAAATTTTCTTTATGGTTTCCATGCAAACTAACCGAATCCATCATTGTAGCAGCTCGAAGATCAGGTAAGAAACTTTTTTCGAGAAAGTGGAAAAGCATTTCCTGTGAATCGATACCATAAACACGATCGAGAAATAGAAGAACTGATTGCTTATGATTCGGAAGAATACCAGGTAATGGCCTAATATCTGCAACATAAATTTCTCTCTATTTGGAAAAAATTTTATCCTATTATAACTTTAAATAGAAACATCAAATTAAGAAAAAATAACCCATACTGATCACTTAAAAATACTTGACAAATAAAAACCATCTCATCAAATTAAGAGAAAAAAAAATTAACTGGAAATAAACTAAAATACTAACCATCCGTTCCCACTGATGCTATCAAATTTGGTATAGTGAAACGTAAGGCTAGAATTTGACCCAAATCATCTAATGAAATTAGTGAGCGCAATATGGCTCGGGCTCGCATACAGTCACCTTTTCCAGCCTGAAAGATTATTCGAATGGTTACGTTTACTGAACAGATTCCTTGAATTAATAAAAATATTGAAATTCGAGATTACTTGTATATTAATTTTGTCGGGAGCACATTTAGCAAGCAAATCAACGAGTGAAGAATAGAAATCAAGCGTTGCAGCTCCGAGGTCAACGTAATCTTCACCTTCTATCTCTTTGCTTGGATAATGTCTGAAGGCAAACAAAAGCTAAAAATTATAAGAATGATGTGACAAACAATAACCAAATTATTTTCATACTTATTTAAGATTCCAAAGTTTAATTCTCTATGATACTTCGAAATATTATAAAATCAAATTAAAAAAAATTGGAAAGCAACTACGGTTGTTCTCTTAGCAATGCGCTATGAATGACAGCACAATTCTTATCCTCTTCTAATGCTCGGATATCCTCTGAAAGTGCGATCGCTTCCTGTAAAAGATTCTTTTGAAATTTCTGCAATACTGATCAATGCGTTAAATTTTGAACACTTCATATCATAAAATCATAAACTTTGCTTCTAATATCCCGCAAAACGACTGTAGAAAGTCACAAACTTCTTATAGTCTTGAAATCGGCTCAGGATTATCAAGTATGTAAGTCATTATGTAATTTTTGCGAGAACTTCTTTTTGATATTTACTATTTTGTTTCTCTAAGGTTAATTTTAGGCGTCAGATATTGGCAATTTAAAATTTTGACCAATTTAGAAATTCGCAAGCTACCTTAAATGCTGAGAATAATCCTTGTCCTTCACCCTTTAGTGCAACACCAAGACATTCCGGTCGACGAATCAACAATCGTATCACTAAATTCGCATTCTCCTCAACACTTTCTCCATTGATCCAAACGCAGAATCTCAGGAAATCGATGTATCGCTCACCTTCCACTGGATCCCAACCAATATCTGGATAACCTTTGGCAACCAGTTCTAAATTTGGCTGAAAAGTATGAAAAATTACGCTTTGGAAATGCCTATTCGAAGATGTTTTTGAATACTGTCGAAAATTGGGTGCATTATTTTCAGTTCCGCTGATTATTAGATGACTGTATCAGATTATTTATCAAGAAATGAAAAAATCCTGCCCTTGAAATGAAATTTATTTGAAGTATCAAATCTTTCTCACCTGCAATCCACATCTGCTAAGGTATACTGTAACTTTATCAAGCTCTTCCTCATTTAAAGCCAAAGCCAACTCACTGTTGTCCATGAAACTCGAATATGCAATATCAAGTGGAACCGAACCTGTGGTTTTGAAGAAAATAAAAATTATGTTTTATGACATTTGAAAAATTCGTAAACTAGATAAATGGGGAAATCATTAATTGAGAAATAAATATTCACATTACCTCTCAAACTGGGCCTTGCAAGAAGCATAGTTGCGTTATCCAACAAAAACGGCAAATGTTCAAACATAGCTTTTTGATTGTGACGAGAAGTTCGACAGAAATAACACAAGAAACGTGAGCATGCAACGACCATTTCGGACGCATCCTGAAATTAAGGATATACCTGTAACGTGAAGATTTACAGAGTCAGATAGCAACAAATGTAAAACTTCGATATATAGTCCAAATTTGTGCAAGCATATAAGGTTAGTCTGTTCAGAAATGTCCTGAATCTATCCTGTCAAAACTCTCACATTTTGTTCATTTAAAGGTCATTAGATTCGAACTTCTACTAATTTTACCTCTAGTCTTTTTTCTTTTTGATTTAAATCTCTTTTGTCTAAATTGTTCTATATTAATATTAATTTCATTATACCAAATTTCTCTTTACTCTTCTACCTTAAATTCTTGTGCCTTTGCAATTTCTTCAGTATTTTCAACATGTTCTGCATGTTCGCCATGATCTGCAGCTCCTTGCTGCGCTGTGAGGACATTCATCATAATGCACATTATATTCTCATGCACTGTTAGAAGACGCATAAGATCAGGATGTTGGAAAAAAATGCGATTATTCATTAGTTTCCTGAAAAGATTTTAGAGGATACCTGTAGATTCAAACTAATCAGAAGAGTGATAATGCCTTAACGGAACAAATTAAACCAGCAATTAATCTAAGTTCTTCTAATTACTTAGCTTAAGCTATCCTGCAATCACCTTTTCAAAAAACTTCATTTTGCATAGAGCATTAAATTTATGAACAATTAATAAATTAATTCCCGTGAAAGTTTACAACGACTCAAGAAATATCATTCATTGTTACCATAATCCTCTTTTCAGGACCGCTTCTTCAGCACTTTGAAATTGTACATTGAGTAACTCTCGAACTTGAACCAAATTTTCAATGAAATCTTGTACATCCTCTATATTACGCTCATGCAATACATATGTTTGCGATAAGGCCTTCATCATCTGTAATGGTTATTAGTATCAGATGCATGATTCTTGAAAGATTACCCAGGAGAAAATTCCAGGCCTATTTCATGTATATTTATTTATTCCGAGTCTATTAAGCGCAGATAGTCATAAAAAGTGATTGAACATCATCGATTCAATTTGAAGATTTAGAAATTTTTTTAAAAAAAAGAAATTGTGAATAAAATGCGTCCAGTAATGAAAGGAAGATTTTGTTGAAATATATATGAATAGATATTTGATCCCTTCTCTTAACAAGAAATTATTATTTTCATTTTGCTTGTTTTTTTTTAGTTTTGCTTAATTTTAATCAAAGCATAACGGTAAACCATAAGAAATTTGCATAAGTTATGAGACGTGCCTAAATCTGAAATGACAATTACTGCTCACCTCAGCAACACCAGTATATTGGCGTAGAAGAAGGCTGAACATCTTTCGGATCAATTCGTTACTTTCGATCATCGATGAAGTTGCCCAAGATTTCAACATTGTGCAAATCATATGTCTAAATTTATCAAACAAATAACTATAACAACGATACATTCATTATCCTATTTATTTATCAGAACAATGGTGATTGAAAACTTAAAATTTTCCAACCTGAAATTCTCTGTTCCATTATGATTCAGATTATTATCTTCGCCAGTCAATGGTGGTGGTATCCGAATAACAAGCTGTGCCAGCTGATCCACCCATGAATTAGCCTCGTCCAGAATTACCAACTCTGAGAGCTCATTAGTTTCTTCATTTGTTGTGCATCCTACTTTGCCAACTAACAATGAACAAAATTCTCTAAAATAGGATAATGCTAGAAAATAATGGACTTGAAGATCGGTTGATTGATTGATCAACAATTCATTCTTGACCTTAAAATTTCACAACTCTGCTTATCCCTTATGTCGATCGTCGACAGTTGTTAACAATGCTTATATTATCGATTTTTTTACTGCATAGTGAGAGTGGGATTTTAACTTTGAGATGGATCAAATATTAGCCAAAATATTTTTATCAAAAACATTTTTACACTTTACAAATAACTTCACATTTTCATTTTTTTTTTCTGTAAATGTACAAACCTTAGTTGTTGCTGCAATAATTCACCCATTGAACACTGGTCATATTCCGTTTCATCATCCAACATTATGCCTACACTATCGTCCGGTACCGCTTTGCATTTCATCAACCGGAACATCTATTCGAGAAACAAATAGTAATACCAGGAAATTGTTACTAGAAAGTTCAAAAAATTTTTGAAAAATAAATGAAATTTAAGAGTGATGCAAATAGCTTTAGAAGAATTCCATTTCAAAATACGAAATAGGATTCTGTTTTTACATATATGAAGCATACTTGCTCTCGTGGTGGACATCGAAATTCTTTGGTACGTCTAGCTGCTTCAGCTGGTGACATATCTGTCTGCTTGATTGACATATATCTTCAAAAAACTCATGAATTCAGAAAATTCATCCAACTTATAAGAGGTTATCCAATCAATCCAATTTAAAAATATACATTAAAAAATGTAAATTTCATAATTTTCATAACAAAATAATAAACCTGGAAAATTGATCTTGCTGTAAATCGCCCACAAATCCAGCAGCAAATAAAACCAACGATTCAACTCGATGTCTCAGCTGGATGTCACAAATGTTTTCAAGGATATTTGTAAGCTGAATTTTCACTCCTTCCGCCAAATCAATCTCTGTCAGACCTTTTTGCTTTAAGCCTGAAAAAAAGAAAAACAGAGCTAACACGATTTCAAATCAGTTTATCATCTGCGTTTTGATTTCCTGATCCCGACGATATTTTTAACTTGCTTCACCAAAGCGTATGACTTCTTACATCTTGAAATTTAAATAATTGAAATTTGATTTGGAAAAACGTAAACTTCAATACTTTCGCAAGAATTTTCAATTGATCAATATTTGATTAAGTCAGCAGTAAATATACTACGCCTACTTTTTCTATTCCTATTTTTTTTTAATTTTTAAAATTCCAACCTGGCACATAATTTTCATCAAAAGCAATAGGATGAATTAACTTTAGAACACCTTTGAGGTCATCATCATCAAACATTCCAATTACTAACAGCGAATTAAACAATTTGAAAAGTGGTCTGAAACGTTAAAATGTTTACTTCCATCAAGTATTCATTCCTCATCCCTTGTCTTTTTCCAATAAGCAAAGTTAAGCAAAAGAACTTTCCCTTCCGTTGGATTCAATTTATCTCGGCAGTTTATCATGCTATCCCTTTTTCATGTAAAAAAGTTTGAGATTCTCGAAGCTTACTCAAAGTGATTTAAACAATTTCCACCGATCAAATCACGACAATTGATAACAGCATGTTCAGTTGCGCTACTTAATGCTGACATAACATGAGCTTTTAAGGCAGCAAAATTGAACGCAGGCGGTAGAAGCTTTAATTCCGCATCCATCCCAAAACTAAAAATGAAAAGGAATTTCAGGTAAACTGAAAATCTTTAAATTAAATAACAACATTGGAAATGTTCCGTCAATATTGAAAATTCCCATCATGAGAAATACAAATGAAAGCTCAGAAGAGAATTACACATGCCAGTATCATGTAAAAGCGATATATTGCTGATCTAATTGAAACTGACTTTTGAAATTACTTTTAAAAACACTTTTAAAAAATCTCAAAATCATTATGATCCAGAAAGATCATTTATTTCTTGAAGAAAGACATAATTAATGCTTCCGGAAAAAACTATCCCAACGATACACCAATTTTATGTTTATAAAACTTAACGGAATATTTTTTTACCAAACTATTTGCTGATTCAGTTTAGTCAATTCCGGCGCTGTCGTGTTATCCTCCAAAAGAAGAATCTAAGATGATTAAACCTGATTTTATAACAGTTAATTCCGCATATAAATTAGATGAGCTTACTCGCTGAGCACTTCACTACATACTACAACCGGTCGAATGGAAACTGTCGGTCCGAGAATTTGCGGAAAACGATTCTCATTTTCTTGATGAAAGACGTTTTTGATTTCTTGATTTTCTTTCAATGGAATAACATATTCACGAGAGGTAGATTGTCGTGCATCAACATATGTTCGTAAATGAACAGCTATCAGGAAATCATGGAATCCTTGGCGAAGCGGTCCCGAAAGATCTAAAAAATGTGACAGTGAAATTTTTGAAACTTATAGAGAAAATAAGAAGTTGAAGAATTCATGATATGAAACGATAAAAAGAATTTTGTTTTTTTTTTCGAAAAATGTCGAATGTTCGAATCAAAAAGAAGTAAAGTGGAAAGACATTGTTCTCGGTGAGGTCTTAGATACAAAATGATAAATAACTAATAAAAACTGCAGTGTTGCTTAAATTTTCATATATTTGAAAATATTTCAAAATTTACAGTGACTTTTCACAGCATACATAATCTGATCTTCGTCAACATGTGAACATAAAGTATGAGCTACTTTCTGGTTTCCATGCGCTGCTAGCTTACAATACAGATTGAGAGTTTGTCGATGGAATGTCAAAAAATCGTTGTGTTCAATCATTTCCAGAATGTCGTAACTAGTATCCTTTTCCGGTACATAAATGGACATTATACGTACCGGATCATCACAGAGGACAGACCAACCTATAAAACGTTTTAGCTATATCTTCGAAGAATTAAATTGAGGTTCGAAAGTTTTTGACATTATTTCTTGATAAGCTAGGCCTGATTTACAAAAATTTTTCAACTTTCTTGAAATCCTTTTTTCCTGCTTACATTAGATCAATTATCAGTCGTGCTATCACTAGTCAAGTTCGTTTATTTGAAAATCTCATTTAAAGATCACAGCTAAAAAATAATTATCAAAAATCAAAATTTCTCCTAATCGGAAAATTATCCAAATATTACCTCTAAAATCAGAAAGTTTAAGAGCCGTTGTACGTAAACATTCATTCGGTACTCGAGCCCAGTGGACAGGATTTAATTTCTCAACTGTTAGTCGTGGTGGACAGAATGGTAACAAACTTTTATGTGACGATTTGAACATTGCCGACGATAATGGGAAAGTGTACTGGAATAAGGATATTTAAATGGTATTTAAATACTTTATTAAGTCCTTATAAGGCAAGAAAGAAAATTATGCTCAATATTCCTATCAATTAATAATTATCACAATGACAAAAATTCCTTAATACTATGCTCGTTTTAGTTGATAATTTTTTAGCAATCTTTTACATTTTAGATTTTTGCAGTCTATCTTAATTTCACTAATTACAACTTCTTGTAACTTGTCGAACTTCAAAAAAGTACTTCAGGATATTTCTGATCTGAATCATAGTTAAAGAAAGAAACATTGTTAAATTCATACGGAAAAAATCATACCTTTATTCGTCCAAGTTCGAATTGCAAAACTTCCGCACTTGTTGGTGCTACAAATGCGGCAGGATAAAGAATAGCACCAGGTTCAAGCTGTGATATAAAAAATAAATTATTTAGGTTATAAAAATTTAGTCACAATTCTTTTTCAGTACTTCAGCCACCCGATGTCCGGTTTTAAATATGCTTTAATTATAACATTTTAAGACAGTTTAGCAAGATTTTATACTGAAGACAAAAGATTACTTTAAATCGGAAACCAGTATCTTGTTTTGAAGCCAAGAATGATAGCTCTCCAATAGATGTATCGATAATACAACCGATTAACAGACCGGATACTTTCGTATTACCTGAGTCTGGCACCGATTGTAGCAATTCGGCGGCATTTACCACATAGCAATTTCGATATTCTAAGCTGCAAAATTATTTTGTTAAATTAGACACGCTTACTTTTGGGTTACGGGTGACCTGATTAAACTGTCACAGCAGTTATGAGAGTACTTAAGACAGGTTATCAACTCATCCGAATTACCTTCAAGCATTAAGTTTACATCTCCTGGGTGATAAGTGTCGTTCCAAGTAAATTATAAGTCATTAAATTTCGGCACAATTTTCGGGTTGAAGTCTGAGTCCGCACCGTCTAAGATTAACTCTAAGACTAAAACAATGACCATCAAAAGGCTTATTTCCCTGCGCAGTATCTACCCATTCTTCAAAATCTTTTGAGGCTTTAAAAAAATTACTAACCTTTCTCCTTCATTAAAACTTTTATTCGTTTCTTGATATTTGCAACGTCGGACAGCTTCACCAGCAACAAAACGTTCTGCATAGAAGTGATACTTTGGTGTTACCCAGCCAACCCAAACATTTGCAGGATCTTGTCCTGGGAAAATTCGAATTGCGTAATAGAATTCATCGATCTGAATAAGGTAAGAATATAAGAAGCGCAAAGATGTAGCGCAATTATCTACATATCTAACATATAAAGGTATCGTCGCTAATATTCCTTACCAAAGAAATAAATTAACCTTATCACTGAGTTCAATCATAGGCTGCACATCTTCGCTTGGCACGTTTCCTTCTACGGTAACGCTTTGTTCCAAAGCTAAAATCGATGGTTTTCGATGCTCCAACAATCTTTCATTCTTGTTTTTTCTTGACTTGATTGATGCTATCAGCCGTCGGGATCGTCCAGGACCTGATCGAGGCATATCTTAAGCGAAATTAACAAATAAGTACCACTTATGTCACTTCAGAAATTAAAACGTTGTTTTATGAATTTAGGCAGATTCTAACTTTTCCCATATTTTTTTGGAATTGTATCAACTTAAAGAAACAACTAAGTCATTGCTATGAGAATTAACTGATTCAATCTTTTCAAAGAAAATATTCCAGCGTGAAAAATAATATCATTTATCATCAGAAAGTGATCAATATCATCACTGCATTGGTAAGTAACGATTTTTAAATTCAATATAGGAATTTTAAATTATAAATTTGCAATTAATTATCGATACCTTGATCATCCTTTAGCATAGAAGGCGGTATACTTTCGGCAGAAATAGCATCTGCATTAACAATATGTCCATCTGTCAAGCGCTTACTTTCGCTAGACATCCCTTCTCTGGAAAAATTTTAGTTTTGACAACTAAATGTATTATTCAGAACTGAGAAGATAATGTTGTTGGGTTACTGCATGGTTTGCATATTGCATGCTACTCTGTCTTGCACGATTCCACGTCAGAAGAATTCCTTTCAAATATCGTATGATAGTAGCAAGATATCTTTTCATCCCTACCTAATTAAACATTATCGAGCTCAGAATTATCAACGATGGAACTTGCAATATGTAGCACACAACACATATGCGATACGTCACCTACTTCACGCTTCATACAAATATCACGTATTTGGTGAATACCGTTATAAATTATCATGTACTCATGTATGTGATGCTCGAACGTAGAACAATGACGGATATACGTATTATGGTTGTCTGAAGTGAAATGGTCGACTAGCGGGGAAAAGGTAAAGTATCGATCAATTCCGATGAATTTTAACAAGTGCTGATTGATTGATTTTATTTTACCTCAAGGAATTAACAGTTGAAGTAATAATTATCTTACTTTTTCCTCTGATGAAATCTCGCCATCAAACCGCTTCGCTTGTGCTTTCCCTCTCGATGTTCAATATTACTTGATGATAATTCAAGCATACTTCCAGACATTCTACAAATTTTTGGAAGCTGATAATACTTGAAGATAAGGAAGAGAATGATAAGAGAGAATATTTGAGGAGAAATATTAAGATAACTTCTCTTAAACTTGTTTTATTTATTTTACAGCAGATTTCATTGGTATATACTATCACGCCTATTAATTTTTTCCAACCATAAATATCAGATTTGGTGAATCTATCTCATTTACCCCATTAAAATCAAATTAAGCTCAACTGATGCTATAAACATTCTAAAGTGCATCATATTTTGCACACAAAAAAGTAGAAATCTTTGCAGTTGAAAAGCTAAGGTTAGCAATGATCCCACATTTTTCATATCAATTGGAATCAAAAATGAATCATTTATAACTATAATTTTAATACCACACTTCTGAAAGTTATATAACTAATTATGTAGAAGACTAAATTATGGTACTGTCAATAAAATGTTTTGTTATTTCATTAATAAAGCATTAAGAAGCACTTGCAAGCAGTTATCACTTTAAAAAATGGATAGTACCAGTAAAGCGCTTTGGCAGAAAAAAAGATTGAAAACAAATTCATCTGATCTGACTCGAATACAACATGCATCCTAACCCAATAAGGCATTTACGAAATTTTGGCTGGTTACATACCTCATCATAAACTGAAAGTACCAATATGAATGGATTGTCTAATTTGAAAACAGATAGAAATATTTCAGAAACTTCAAACAGACGAGGATATTACCTTCTACTTTGCGGTTAGGATTAGAAAGTTCAGAAATATTCCACTATTAGTAAGGCCACAATCGAAAGGTACTCCAAAAGGCAAAATATTCAGCCACAATTGTTTCGTAATGAAAATACCAAAAAGTATTTTCCAATTTTAATTTTTTCATCTTCAAATTAGGCGTAAGGGAAATGGCCGGGAAGTGTCGCTAAGTTTTAAATCTTTCTGGGAAATTCCCAATGATCTTATATTTCAACCTAAGAATATCAGAAGATACTTCATAAACAGACAAGATTGCTTTCTCGATTTTTCAGTCTAACGAACACTTACTCGCTCAGTTGCCAATTGTATTTTCGACTTTCAACATTTCATCTTTGTTAGATTGCAAAGAATACCCCAGGATCTGTTGAAAAAAAGAAGGAACTGTTATTCTTGAATTTTAGAGATCATATTTCTAATCACTAAGACTAGATTAAAGTTTTTTCATCAATTTCAATCAATGATTTTAAGGCTGAAAATAGCTTTGCGATAGAAAGCCATTGCTGGGATCGTCATTTTTTGATGTTAATAGGCCAAGCTGATAAGAAGAACTGGGTTAGTTAACCTTCGTATCTAATATTAGTACAGGAATGTATGAGAAAGTTAAGATTTTGATGTTACTTCGTCATGCGTTTATTCATTCTCTGTCGTATCAATGCTAACACTCAACTATACTGTTGGAATTAGTGCAAAAGATGAAGTGGTAGTCAAGTCAGTAGTTACTTTTAAATTCTTAGTTAAATCAAATTGAACTTTATAAAAAGTCAGGAATTTTTCCTAGGAGTTCGATGCCAACAACTATGTGACTGTTTTCCTTTCTAAATTTCTTCCATTCTTCTTTTATTTGTGATAACAGTTAAAATTTTAGAAATTAAAAAGTTGCACTATTATTCAAAAATCTAAATGAAACCTTATGGCAGATGTTTCTGCAAGATTGTCACCATCAAACGACAATGGTTTTGAGCGTGCTGAACTTTCATCGTCCTCTGTACTATGTTTAAAAGCTGATAGTAACGATCGACCAAGTGATTTCTAGAAACAGACCAATTACTTTCACATGATTTAATCATCGTGTAGTATCTCAAGTCCATATATCAAAATAATTTTCATATTTATTAGTTGATGATCTCAATATCATCCCAATTAAAATAGACAAAGATATTTATGACTAACAGATTAACATCAGAATAGATTGATTTTAACTTGAAGCTGTTCAAATTAAAACTGCTTGAAAAGTTGCCATAGTTGGAGAAATACTAAATGCTATTAGGAAGCTTTTTCCAGTTAATTCAATAAAATTGTGAAAATTTTGCTGATAGTTTTGTCATATATCACACTATACTTATGATTATTTCCTTTGTCTATAATTATCTCAATTAAGGCACTACTGATTAATTACAGTATATTCCGAAGAAAATTTCTTTATTCCTATCATAGTAGCTCTATATAACACTACAGTATTTAAGAAATAATTAAAGAAATATTGTTAAGAAAAACCAATTAACCTGAAACTAACGGTATTCTTTATAGCTCTAAATTAATTTTTTTTTTTTAAATATAACTTTTGATTGCATTATATAATCTTAATCATACTGTAAATATATTCCGATCTAAGAAATCCAGCAAAAGAGATATTATGAAGATTTGAGCCTGCAACTGTAGCCAAGTAACTGTGTGTTGACTTCTCCTCTGGGAAAGTTAACTTGAGGCAATTTCATTAATTTAGAATTAAATCGATGAAGCAAGGAGCACTGTAGACATAAATATCAATGTATCACGTGAACAGATGATAAGACTGAAGAGCTATTCGATGAGTGGAACAGATGTAGTAACTGGAAATACCTAAGTGTTACAATTGAAATACTTGCCTTGTTTACTTTAATATCATCACCAAATTCTTTGGGGATAGCTGGATGTCTAATAGCAGGTAGAGATTGTGCTTCTTCTGCTAAATGTTTTTCAATTTCATGTAGAGAACGCATTATTGATTCCTTATCTCTGAAATTAAATTAAATATTTCATCAAAATTTAGTTTTGCTAATCGATGTATATGCTCCCTAAAACAATTAACCTTTTGTATTCATTTGACCCAATAGTCTTTATTTCTCTTTCTATGCAACTATAACCATACTTAATATATGCCACTTCCATAATTATACTTAATATATGCCCTCATATATTTTAATCGAATACTGATTTATACGAACTTACTTAGTTAACTGAAGTTTATCATTACATTTCACAGGTAGGGACAACCGGATATATTCCATTTTAGCCTTTTCTTGTAGTGTCATATCGCCTGTATCAATCTAAATATTTCCCTGTCATTATTATTAGAAGATTTCAAATGGCAAATTCAATTACTTTTACTATTGTTCGTAATAAATTAATTATGAATTGGCATATGTAAGAGATAGTTCTTAGATCAATAAGTTAATAATTTCCTGTTTTCATTGTTAGCTACGAGTTTCACAGGATTTCTTCACGCAAAGGAATGATTCACTGACAGGAATTCTACATCAAGAAACCATAACTGATCCGTGATACTTGATAGAGAAATTCCTGTGGAAGAATTTATTTCATTTTTCTTAAATACCATTATCTCCTGCCAGTTTTCCTCGTTAAATCAAAAAATATTATAAATTAAATACTATTTATAACAATTTAGTCATTCCTCTTTTTATTGTCCGCTTTCTCATTTATAATGTTACTTTATCTAAATATATAAAAATCCAATTAATGTATGCAATGATTTGAATTGTTTTTGAATTCAGAAGTTTATTGGTGGAAATTTGAATATAAGTGCATAATGAGACTCATTCAGTATAATTCCATATCAATTTCAATTTGTCTATTAACATCAAATAGACAGTTTATTAGAAGAAGATGAGAGAGATAAGGATGTATATATCGCCCGACTCTTGACAACGTCGTATTCCTCAAGAAAATTTGGAAAAATCGTTCGCTTACACTTCTTAAAGTTATATAATCATTTTTAATTAAGGCTAAGCTAATCTACTGATAGTCCATAAAATTTTACTTGTGTTAATAATAAGAGAAGTCTTATGTGGTTAACATTAGGATATTCATACTATTATCAGTAAAATTTGCTCAATTTTATCTTTTTCTCTTTATCAAATCATATTCAATTTTAATATTGAGAATAAAAGACTTTAAAAAACCGATGGAACCTCTTTTTGAGTAATCTTCAAACATGGAGGACTGTTTCCGGTTGCCGGTATTCGTGAAACTTCTATTGTTGAATTCGACCCGATATCTTCAAACTGAGGTAACCTTTTAGCGTACCACATTGGCATTTGACGGTACATGTTACTAAATTTTAAATTTAAACCGATAAAGATTTTGAAACAAAAGATTAAGTTACAAAGGCTTTTTAGAGAAATCAAAAGATTTCGAAAAATATTTTCATTTTCCAAGGTTTCTGGCGGAAAAGACTGATTTCGTTTAACCGTAGATAATTTCTAAATCTGTTGGAAGGTGATCTGATAAAAAAATGATCAACATTTCATATTTTTCAACACAGAAAACAACAAAATATCTGTAACCTACACACAAAATGGCTCATATCCTTCCTGCAAACCACATGTTGTGAAATATTTCAAGCTATTTGAGTCTTGCCCAAAATTCAATCTTGCTTTTTGTCCTGCACTAAACGTCATTGCTGGTACAAAGCCATCTGTTACAAGAACACCGTCGAAGGCCATTTCTGATCCGGAAGGGTCCTAAAATTAAATCATCTTAGTGGGAGAGATGAGGACGAAAATTGCAATAAGCTGGAGTTGAATGGATGTTAATTTTATCTTGTAAGACTTATGGGAAAGAATGACTTGACTTATTAGCATCAGGCTATTTATAAATAAAGTATTGTTGCAAATCTTTTTTAAAAGGAAATTAATTTCTGAAATCATTCGGAATTTTACCAAAAGCAGTTCGCCATTCAATGAAAACGAAATCGTACGATCGCTGAGATCGAGAAATGCTCCTACGATATCGCCAATTTTCCACTCTCTTCCATAAGTAACAGCTCCTTGATGCCATTTACGCGCCAAATAACTGAAATCAAACTTCAATAAAGTTAGGACAGATAGAAATACTTGAATGACGTAAGAACTTAAATGAAATTAAAAAGTCTCAATTTAGAGCTTAATGGGTTTTCATCATTTCGAGTCGTATAAAAATTTTCTGAATCAAAAAAAAAAAACTAATCTCAACAAATTACCCGTCAAATCCATATGATCGATCATCCATTCCAATATCAACCGTTGATTGTGCACTTACATCCATCCAACCGACTTTCATAAATCCCGAAGTGAGTACTTCAAACTCAAAGTACCATTTACCACTGGAAACCGCATATAACGCTTCAGCACGATAGGTACGCGATAATGCCTTCGTTGCTTTCAATTCCTTTTCCGCACCTGAGCCACAATTACCGCTTGAATTTAAATACTAACATCCAACTTTTGATCAGCTGAATGCTAGTCTTCATGGGGAACTTTAGGAATTTAGATATTAATATCTTTACTTCAACGCATATCATTCCTTGTACTGCTTGATAGACACTAACTTGTTTACTCCTAACGGTACCATGGAATCAATAGATACCTTCATCATATTCTAAAACAGGTGGCTCCAAAAAGATTCCGAACAACTGCAGGATCTTGATAAATTCCGTAGCTGATTCCCTATTGGCTTCTTTGATCCGTTGATCAACCACTTCGTATGGTACCAAATGTGGACTTCGCTTTTGGCTCGTATTTATAAACTGTAACAATAAGGATTTTTGGAGAAATAAATATCATACCAGAATTCGAGAATTCAGATGAAGTCCTTTTTAGTAGAACAGAAACGAATGGATCTTTTGTGATCTTATTTAGAAATTGAGAGATTAAGAACTGTTATGTAATTGAAAGAAAAATTGAAATAACTTTCTACAAGTAATATACAGTATCACTTGTTTAAAGATCAATTAATTGTTTTAAGAACAAGATGAAGGTGCAAAAGTACCTCATTAAGGCCAAATGTCCAGCCACGCCGAATCTTCTCTCTTGCCCAAACATTATGAGTATTTTTGGCTAATGCATCAATTAACGGGAACATATTGTCATCAAGAACAATGTCATGAGAATCCAACGGTTGTGGTTTAAATCCATTGCTTTGCTGATAGCTAAATGATCAATACTCGACAAGATCATATTATCGTATAAATAAATTCAAATTTTAGAATATCATTCCACTTGATCTGATACGATATCCTAATTTATTTAAAGATTATATTTCTCACCACTACTTGTATCCTTAGAAAACCTCCCCTATATTGTCAGATTACTTTCATGTGCTTTAATATTTCAAAGAAATTCTTACTTCTGAGGAAGACGCACAAGTCGTAAGCGAACTGGAGGTTCATCTAGGATCATGTGATATCGTAAAGCTTCAATTGTTCTAAAAATGAACCAATTTTAATGAATCATTAGCTCGATATTAAAATATCAGTAACATGTGTGCTTTTATGATTATCCATTTTGATGACTTTCAATAGTAACTTTTGATTTTGCCTATCTTAATTTTTTTCTAACTTTTATAAACTTGTGGATATTCGATTCAATTCCTTTCAGAAAATTAATCATAATGAGATAAACGGTCTTACTTCATAGTATCAATAGCAAGATTGATATTATAGGTTTTCTCGTTCGGCGGTAATTGTTGAAATGATGTTAGGCATGGATGGCGACGAGTCTTTTCGTCCCTCACCTGTAATAAAGAAGTTTTGGGGAAAGGTGATACTGAGAAGGTTACAAGACTAATATTTGACTTTACTTCATTCATAATAAATTCTACCATTAATAAATAATAAGTAGTTGCACATCTTTTCAAATTTACAAAATTTCCTCAAAACATCAAAATACTACATTTCCGAAAAATCATTGTCTTTTCATCAATTTTATTACGGAGAGAAACAAGACGTTGTATACGTTAACACATCAAAAATTATACCTCCCCATAACTCCAACCAAGTTCAATTTTTCGCATTGCCCATAATTCATGCAAATTTTCCGCCAATTTTTCATGTATTGCCATTGCAAAATGAGGTAATACAACGCTGGAGATATCGACTAATGACGGTACGAATGGTTCCGTATTTTGAAGCAAGATGCTCGGGCCAGTATACACGTTTTTAGCAATATCACCGAATGAAACGCATTCTCCAATTTCCAATTGATTTGCTGCTGCTTCAATTAGAGCACTGAATCCAGGAGGTGGTCCAAAGCGCAAACGTCCTTCTGCACCACCGAACATGAAGCGACAACTGAAATGTTTTCATTAATCCATATTTCCAAAGTAATGAAGAAATCAACATTTTATAAATAGATCGTTACCAAAAAGCTCATACGATTCTCTCACACAGATAATAATTTTAAATGAATTTATCAATTAACTCGATACTCAGTTCCTTTAGTTCCCATTTAATACAAAAAATGTTGTATAAAATTGGATACCTGACTTTGGCAGAAAGTGACATTACTGGGAAGAAAAATCCATCAATATTGAAATTTCTGAACAGTCCTGTGGTTAGTTGTCCATTAACAGTAAAGGTTATTTCCGGAATATTCAAATCCAGTAAACAACCAACAATATCACCTTTCTGTAGTGTTCGAGTCCAAATAACATGTTTTTTAGTTGCTAAAAAGGCAATATTGTAAATTTATATTTAACATATGTTCAACTGCATAACGTGCACTTGAAAATTTCAAACTTTCAAGATTCTGAACTTTGAGAATTTTAATTAATTAGTAAGAGTGAGAAATTTACCGCAATAAATACATCGACCATCGAATCCATATGAATAGTAATCATCACCGACTCCAATACATCCCCATCTAAAGGAAAATTTACAAAAATTGTATGTTTCTTTGCAATTCAATAAAGGATAAATATTAAAATCTCTCGTAAGCCTTAATATATATTATAGGACAAACTCAGATAATTAGCAAACAGTCAGTCTTTTGATTACATTTTCTGAAAACGATTGAAAAAGGTCTAAAGGAATATTACTAATTAGAATTGGGACATTATTTATTTATTTAGTAGTAATAACAACTAACCCATCACCAGAGCCAGGAAATGGCTTGTAACCCATACTATTTGCCCATCCGATCCGAAGGTATGGTTCTGTTTTGGTCATCTGTTCAATATGCTCAACTTCTGCTTCATAATACCATCGTCGAAATTGTGAGCTTCCCTCAACGATACCAACTAGGATATTCGGTGTCATACTGTAATTAAGTATCATTTAACTCGCTTCAAATAAATAAGTTAGCTGATAAAAAATTATTAAACCTTTAGTACTTAATTATTCAATTATTTACTTGTTACTAAACAAAAACGAAAGCCCATCGATTGATTTACTACATTTGCAGAAAATATACCAAGTTTCACTGACACTATCAATATCATATTTCGTGATTTATAATAATTCATTGAAGTTTAAATATTCAGAATTCATTCAAAGAGATTCACGGCCTCAGATCAATTTTATCAAGCATAATTCCGGTATTTAAGATCGTGGAACTTAGTATCACTAACACGAGTTATAGTTTTTATACCTCTTTTGCTGTAATGCTAAAACTTTTATATGCTGGCGGAAAAGTTTACACAACCTAATTTGCTAAATTGTTAAACTGATTTTTTCAAACTGCATCACTCTTGTTTTAGCAAGAATTCTGTGTTTTGAAAGCAAATGAAGTGACTTCCCGTACCTGCTCACATGATCTCTCATCTTCGTTTGCAATAATAGATCTTTTCCAGGTAATAAATGTTGAGTAATTGTATTCTGACTGCTTCGTACCGCCATTCCATTACCTTCGCAAAGTGATGATAAGACATCAAGTACCTAAAAACTGTTTGATATTAACATCATTAAATCCATTTATAAATTACGGATATAAAGTACTGAAATTGATAAACAAACATATTCTAATGATTTCTAATTCAGTCAAGTGAAGAAATAAGAGAATCCCTTTTATCATGATATCCTAAGATTTTTTATATTGAGATGAAGAAACATAACCTTAGGATCCCTTCCAACTTTCTCCAAAAGTGATATCACCGATTTGATATGGCTTTCATTGATCATATTCAGTGCTTCTGGCGACTCAGTCAACACACAATATAGTACATCTAGTATACCTGAAAATGTCTTATTTTTAAAAAAAAGCTCAAAGATAAAAAATTTGAACTTTTGCTTCAAATTCTTTTTTCTAGTTGCTTTAAACCTTCTGCAGATTGCGGGTTTGATAGACGGCCAAATAACCATTGCAGTCGTTGAGCTGATGCAAATTGTGCGCAGTTATAGTGATTCCCTTTGATCATTGCAGCAACAAGAAGGTACAAATAAGTAGAGATTTCTTCCCACATTAACTAAAATTGAATTGAATATTGAATCCAATTCTGAACCTAGAGACTAAGGATATTCCAGAAATGTGAAGAATAAATGTTAAAATCAATTTTTGAAATAAGCACTTAAGTCAATATTTTCATCAGAATTATTATCATTGCATTTTGACGTCAAGAAGTAATGCTATCCCCGACCTGTGTATCCTCGTTAAGAAGTCCAGCAAAATCAGGGACTGCTTCCATCTGAGAGAATTTATCGATAGTATCGAGGATCATATTTAAGACACCTTCTTCTTGAAACAGATCTTGACGACTTCTCAGTGCACGCAAACGATTTTGACTGGCTTCAAAATCTGAAACGAATCATACTTTGGATATATCTACAATGATCGATTGAACAATTGTGAAATGTAGAAAGATGTGTGAGTAGATCGATCTCCAGATTCTACTTCATGTGGAACTTCATTGAAGATTAACCGTCTTCATCAGGTTGTGAAAAATAATCGATCAGATCCTCCATGAGTTTCAATACTTCGCTTAGATCAACGCGATTCCAATCTTGCGCTTGTTTGCCTTCTCGTTGTAGCGCTTCGATACCCCTAAGATATGAAATAATTTAAATGATTTTAGCCAAAATTTATGTGTAATAATATCAATGGCTAATAATTATCATAACCAAAATACTTCAAGAATCGATTGAGTACGGATGAACATTTCCGGATGACACGAGCCGATTTGGATTCTTCTTCCAGCGCCATAAAAAATGTGAAGCAATCATCCATGTGACCATCTTTTAATGCCACAGCTTTCTTTTCTTCTACTTTGCCAAGACCCTTTTTCGTTATTTCTGATGTCTAAATTCGATTAAATTGAATGAATAATAAGAAAGAACAAATATATTATATATTTTCCAGAAAATTTATTTAAGAAATTTCAAATAGAACTTCTGGAAGGAATACATATTTTCACTTATTTGCTCTTTAAACGTTTATTTTAAATCTTTTCATATCCGCTTATTCAAATTTTTTAGAAATGATCCTAACCATAAGATGTCATTTCATCCTTAATTAAGTGCAGAAATACCTGATAAGAAAGCCATAATTCCGTTTTGATGTGTTGAATAAAAGCATTTGTTTCACCGTAACGGATTGTTGCAACACCCATCCCTTCTTCTTTTTCTTCTGTCAGTTGTTTTTTTAAGTCCTAAATTCTTTTTTAATTACAAGCTGTTAAATCCTAAATGTAATCAATTCGAAAATTTTTTGTCACAAACATTTATCAATAATAACATCAATGATTCACCTTAGTTTGATACATAACGAAAGCAGTTGTATCGAATTCAGCTTTATCCTTGTCGTAAAGTTGAATTACATTTTCCATGACACCCAAGTACCTAAAATGGACATGGTACTCTGACACTATTTCCTTTTGCTATAGCAGAATTAAAATTAAAAATGGAATATAGTTAAAGTCATTGAAAGCTTAAGCCAAACTTTATAGCACTTTATCTAGCCCAGTGTTCTTTTCTTCATAGTTTAGAAATCATGCCTTCCGGAAGTAATATGTCTTATCCGAAACGGTTGTTCCCAACCAACTAGTGCTCCATGCCATTTGATTCGGATTAATTCGATGCGCCAAAGTGATCTGGCTTGCGACACCGCGGCTCCACCTTCGTAGATTGCCATACTAAAACAAAAAATTGCAATTTATACTAATTATCTGTTTAAAACTCTAAATAATTTTACCGAATGTTACAAAAACATTATATTAGCGAGTAGCCATTGTTTTAATTATTTACTTATGTTGCGGATGTTCACTCCAATTTTCAGGTATCGTCAAAACTTCGTCGTTACCATGAAAAAATCGTAATACGTCATTACCGAAAAGTGCTCCTGAAGTAGTAATTTGAATTAGAAAAGATTCTGATCGTCTTTAAGGATACTAGAATGAGAAGTTCATAAGAAGTCTGCACAAGAAGAAATAAATTTTTCAGATTTAACAAAAAGTTTTGCAAAATTTGATCAAAACAAACCCATATTTCGTATTCGGACACTTCCCGAACTTACAGAAGTGATATTCCAAAGTGTTTGATGAAATGATGCAATTACCATGAATCCCTTGCTATGTATCATATGCTGCAAATCATCATTTTGAATACAAACATCTGATTTCATTAAGTGATCAATGCTTCACATATGGATCTCAATAAGGCACATGAAATCAGTAAAGTAATAATGGTTATTATTCTTTTGGCTCTGATTCACAATGTCTCATTGATAGTACTGCATCTTAGCCTTTTCTTCTGATCACTTTCAATCTCAAAAATTGTTCAGTTTATCGTCGAAATATTGCCAAATCTTTGTCACATAATTCGATATAATCATATCTTCAACAAACAAACAAACCAAATATCGTTCGGTCGCAACAGAAACTAAAATGACATCATCACCCACACGAACTTTTTCCCCTTCTGATCGTTGTTTGGAAGCAGGGTGAATTGTCCACCAACATGCTTCACCTTAAATAAATGAAATCAACATTTTGTATAGTATTAATTGTAAAGTACGCTGAATTTTCAATAGTTCACTGTTCGATGTTTCACAGAATATTTCTTGAAACATTTTTTTTTTTTCTTAACTTGTCTTAATTAACAATTCTAAAAATGTTTTCCATTTTTTACCTTCGTTATTTTCTTGCACGCCAACGTCAAACGCTAATTTATCATTGGATGAGCACGATGACAGGCAAGCCAAGTACTGCAAACATAATGTAAATGGAATTTTTGAAATAATGTTTAAAATGTGATCAAATCCTCATTTAATCATTAATAATCTCTTTTTCTTTTCAAAAAATGCAACTCACTGAAAATGTTCATGCATAGGATAATGAATGAATGATTTCCTGATAACCTTCTAATATTACTTTTTTGAACCATACTTGTATAATCAATTTCATCTATCATAATCTGTGAATTGTATATTAATGTTGGAATCAAATTCATATCACTTCAAAATATAAAAGACTTTAATTATCAATGATTTCTAGCAGTTAAACTAACCATTTCACTTTGTACATGTTTGAGTTGCACTGCATGGCCATACAACAGGGTTTTGTGACCTCCAGCACTACCTGCTCCTCTCTGAAATGAAACTTAAATTGAATTTTATCAATGAATGAATGAGGGAAATAAGAGAAGAAACATGGAATAAAGTCTTTCTTCCCAGAATTTTAGTATCAATGAAAATTTTATTCAAAGCAGTGGCACATTATTTTATTTTTTGGTACGGAATAAATTACATCTGAATCCATCCATTGCTTAGCTTAACAAAGCTTTAGCAACCTTTACAATTCTAAAGTCAGCTAAGGTTGTTTCACTAAACTAGAAATTAAAAACTAAAAATAAAAATTTAATATAACTGGGAGTTTACCAGTTCGTTATCATTACTCATCATTTCCTGAAGTGCTCGTACCGATAACGCATTATCGATATACAGCATGCACATAGATATATCCGGTGGAAGATCCTAAAATAAACAATATTATCGACTCAATGAAACAGTATTGAAAACATGTATTAATATTTTTTAATATATCTTTTATTTTTTAATAAATTTTTTAATAAAAAATTTTTTAATAAATAAAATATTTTAAACAAGAAATTTCCCTTTTCATATTAAAAGTTATATTTTCAGTTTTAGAAATTAATTCTCAAAAGAATTACCCGATCCGAAACGTTTTCTAGTGAACACATACGATTACCGAAACCTTCGGTACAGAGACATACTCGTTCGGAACCGAGGACACCTTCACGATTAGCTGATGCCATACATGTCATTGCAACGATATCACCCTATAAACTTATTTTTTGAAACAGTTAAGAATAGATTTCTTACTATCAAGCTTATGCAAATTTGGGGATATTAATTAATAGCAAAAACACTAATTATACAAGACTTATTAAAATTAGTACCGTCCGTAAAAACGAAATATCATCCTGTTCTCCATCACCTGTTCCTTCTTTATCCGTCATTTTTGTTTCTCTTTCTTAGACTTGAAAATTTAAACCAAATCTGAAAAGCAAATGTAATTTCACATTTCAGATTCTCAACATTCGAAATACATTTAGGATTGAAAACATATGCAAATTTTAAAGAAATTTGCAGAACAAACCTGTCGCTAGCATTCAGTAAGAGAGAAAAATAAACTTTTCACTCTTTTCGAAATAATAGAACCCTTCGTTGTAATAAAAAGATGTTTGCCAAGCAGTAGCTGAGAAATCTTTTATTTAGATAAATTCATACTGAAAAATGATGAAATAGCTTAAAGAAAACTAAACTTTTTATGTGTCAAACGTCGGAGGAAATGTTGTTTACTCTATCTTTCATTTCATTTAATTTCAGGCTGAGGATTCTAAAAGCTCCTAAAAAATAATATTTACATCTAAAAAAAAGGAAATTAATGGACAAATTCATTTTATTACTATCATACTGAAAACTTTCTCATTTTCCTTTCCACCATACTTACTATCTCTATCTATTTTTCCTACTATTTTTCAAACGCTTCTATCCAATGCCCTAATTAATTAAAATGTAAAATATCAGGAAAAAAAGTTATGACGTAAGACAAAAGCACTTTCCTGTCAGACAAATTCCAGACGTAGTAAGATAAGATAAAGAAAGTCTCAGTTTTATTTTGGCAATCCAAAATTATAAATTAATCACAATTCAAAAAAAAGAACTTAGAAATGAGTGGCATATTTTGATACTGCAATCAATTCAATAAACACTACACAACAAGGAATCTTACTGATCACTTATACTATGAAATAGAAAATCGAAAATTTAAAAGGAAAAAAAATAAAACTTAAGCCCGAATTATTAAAACCGAACTGCTTTCTGTATAACACTTTTAATATAATTTGAGAAAAGTTTGACAACATTTCAGAAAATCTAAACTCATGAGATTTATGAATTATATGGAAATTATCATTTAATTTTGATTTGGTTAACGAACAAAGCATCTGTCAACTGCTGGTGTAGTGTCTTTAATCAAATATTTCATTTACATTTCAGCAAACAAATAACTTCGTTTAATGTTAGTGTAGAATGAATAGTTTTATGATAATATTTCGACACATAAATTATCAGTTCTATCAATTGGATAAAAGTTATTTGCATAAAAATTCTGAGAAATTCTTTGACTTCACATTTTAAATATAACTTAGCATGCTAATGGATAATTGGGTAGGAATGGATTTAGCATAGAAATGAAGGTGAAATTGAAAGGGAAATATTATTAATAGAGGTGAAATTCAAAAAGAAATGGTTAATCCCTCTAAATCCATGTTAAATAATTAAAAATTGATAATTGTTGCATCTAACAGAAAGAATAAAAGTCATTTAAACTTTAATGTTTATTAAGCAAGCTTTTGAAATTAATCAAAGCTGCTTCTTTGATTAAATTTCAAACGGTTGCTTAGTAAACATTTGAAGATTACGAAAAAAAAAAAACAAAAAGAAAAAAGAAAAATGAGGATTGAAATTGACAAAATTTGATTGAAATATTTGAAAATTTTACTTATGCTGCTAATAATAATAATGGCAAAAAAGGAAAATCAAATTGAAAAATGATAAAAACAATGATAAAGTTGGGAATTGAAACCAACATACAGATGTCTAGGAGGAGTAACAATGAAGAAATACAGAAGGTCTATATCTATGAGATTGAGATGAGTCTAACTTCAATCAGCTAGCCGACAAATTTCGATTAGTCTGCTAGCATTGCTGTAAGATATATATGAGGTGAGACTCTATCTTTAAAAGAATAAATATGAGGCGGTGTTAGAATAAGTTGAAGATTGCTGAAACTCAATCTTTCGAGTTTCCAACAAATCTATTGCTTTATGTTAGCAGCATACACATAGACTTAACACATGACACACACATACATACACACACACACATACACATACATACATACATACACACACACACACACACAACATGATGAACAATTCTTAATGGACCAAAAAAAGTGTAAACTTTGCTTGCAGTTATTGCTTCTCCTACTTTCAAGAGATTGATTATAATACATTATGATGTGTTACAATTTTAGAATACAGTTAACAATACAATTAATCTCTGTAAGTTGGATTTGATAGATCTGATGAGTGATTGAAACAAATCCTCACAGTTAAATTTTGAAATTTAATTTTCAATAGATTTCTTTACCTCGTTGAAATTTTTCATATTTATTTTTTTTATTCAGAAAAACGATTTACTAATCAGCAGATATGCACAGCTTTTCAGTTCATTTTTAAGTTTCATTTAATCAGACTGTGCCAAAACATTACTGTTACTTCGTTCTTTTTTTTTGTATTACAACAGTCAGTAAACTGCCAACGTACAACATACCCCTTTGTTTGAAAAGCTTTAAGTAATAGAGGAACAAACCATGTTTGTACAAATATTTATTGTTCTAACATAATAATTACAGAATCAGCAAATTTCTAGTTGTTACAGAAGTCCTATTTAACACTCAATTATTCTGAACCTCTTGCTATCTTCTTCCAACTTTATAAATCTCTGCTGGTATAGAAGCTTTACATATATATGTTAAAACACAAAATACAAGCCATGTGGATCCAATGCTGTGTTTCCACTTTCCTTTTACCTCAAATCATGACCAGAAAACAGTGATATTTATGCCTTGAGCCATATTAAATCCTTTTTTAAAATATCAATACATTTGTTTCCATTTTTTGCAAACTTAAACTTTCAAAAATGTTATTTGAAAGGTAGATACAGCGATCACGGCGAGCCAGAAAAATGATCGTAGAAATAATAACAATTAGAAACAAAGAACAAGCTTCTTTTAAGAATTATTTGCTCGTTCACCTTACAACACGACTTATAAACCTCAAATAGCAGAGCACATGAACATTTACTTTATTCTGAAAGCTCGAATGGCTTCATTGACCTTTTAGCGACCATGCAGAAATCTCACAAAATTCGACAATATCGGTATAAGATAAATCTGAATGGAACAGAAACAATAATCATAATCATAGGTCAAAGGCTAACCAAAAAACATCAGAATGCGGCAGATCTTCTGTTCGAACTAGGACTTCGTATTAGAAAGAGAAAGACATCGCAATTTGACCAGGCGTTAAATATGCCAGCAGAGTTCAGAATCTGACAACACTGGAAACTAATATGGAGAAGAGGTCACAATCTGGTCATAACTCAATTTCTGCTGTGAATCTTGAAATATGACCTGAGAAAGTAGCAAAAGTTTGGAAGATAAAAAGATCTTTGTTTTCAAAACCAATGAACAATAAAAATCATTTTTTCTTTTAATCCTATTCGATTATACTTTCACCTATTTTAAAATCACTCTATATTCTTCTAATAAACAGTGGAAATCACTTTTTAGCCCGTCTTCTTTTCCGATTCCATCCATCCATCGGCATCCGAAAGGTAACGTGCAAGCGATCTAGTATTTCTATAAGTGCCTTCTTCGGAATCTGTGATACAGTAGAATCGGCGTGTGACAAACGGTTAGCAAACTCTTCCTGTAAACAAATGCATGATTTACATCACTCTACAGCAAAATATGAATCCAGTTGCTTATATCTTTACTTTTCATTTATGTACAGTAGATAAAGTTTTTGACGTTTCCTGAAACTTTTTTTCCAAGCTAAAAATATCACTTCATTAGAGGGAACAGTTAGATGAACTTACGAAAGAAATCACGTTTAGGCCAAGCAGATGATTATACAAATTGGAATTTTCTTCCTTGCGTAACCAATTAAGCAAAACGCTCTGCATACCTTCCAAATCCTGCAAGCAAATAATTGGTATAATTTTGATAACTTTGTAAATGAACTATTATTTAACCGTTTTCTTTGTCTAAAACCTTTGCTCACAAAAAGTAAAAATTATCTTTTAAATCTTCAATGCTTTGTTAGCATTTGATAGCAATATGAAGATATCCAGAAATATAAATGAACTAATGCTTACTTTTGGGAGAACTGCAGACTGTTCTTCATTCATATAAGATTCCTCCATGATGTCATATTCATCCAGACTTGCGTTCAATGTCTTATCTGCGTCGCAGTCTTCATCATTATAAGGCTCTATGCTTCCCTTTGCCATTATTCGATAATTGCTTTTACTTTTCCTTGATAATGGTGTACTCTCTAACACTGAAAACATTCGAGTTTATCAAATGAATAGAGCAAATAGACCGATGACAGCACATTCTCTGATAAGATATTGAAATCTTCTTCAGTGTTGACTGAGAATCAAGAAAATCTACACCTATAAACTGGGTCTAATACAGTAGCGTATTTTATTAATTATATGAAAAATCGAGTTGTCAATTATGTGACTAAATGAATATGAAGAAACCTGGATGTGTTTCCTGATAAATTTTTTTAAGGAGTGCAACGGCTCGTTTCTTACCCATCGGCCTTACACCAAATTTTGCCAATTCTGCCTGCAAAAACTTAAGGATAAAAAAGACAACTTTAAATGAAGCCTAAAACTTTGATCAATTTAGCTGGCAAAAAGTCTCAAGTCAATTATTGACTCTATAGACAAAAAGTAATTAAGTCCACCCACATTCTTTAGAGGGTACAGAGCCCGCCATCTAAAAATGAACATAGCAAACAATGATTTGCAGAAGAACTCGGCAGAAAAAAAAGCAATCGATGAAATCTAACTTTCATAGTTTCTCTATTATCAAATAATATCGTGCAAGAATTAGAAAAACTGAACAAAATAAATACCTTTAATTCTTTATCATTCATCAAATCATAAACCGGCATTGGTGTAATATCTTTCGTTTTTAGAATCTTTACATTCGAATCTAATACTTCCAATCGCCGTACAAGACGATTTGTTGGAACCTCTGGTGTAGAAGCTTGACGTTTAAAGGCTGCTACTCGTGTTCTTTTCTTTTCTGGTGACGAGGAAACATCTTTGTGTAAAACAGGAGCCCGATCGAGTAATGATAATGCTGATAATAAAGGTGATGACGACTTTTTTGGAATGAATGAAAATTCCGGACTACTTTTCGTTTTTACTAATGATTTCCTGGACAATCGAATTTCTTCAGGTTTGAATTCAGAGTTTGGTGAGATGAGGAGTTTTTCCGGTGATAAATTACCCAATAAGTTATCATTCAATGCCTGTCCCGAAAAACATGCAGCTGGAGATGAAAATTCTTCATCGTGTGATGGCAATGGTTTGATTGGTGAAAGTTTCTTTAGCAAACTTTCAATAGAGTCATTCAAATGATCCATGACATCTAGATTTGGTGCAGCACAAGGAGGAAGTGGAGAAGAAGAAAGGGGAGTATCACTGTCGACTCTATCTCCTAATAAAAACGAATTATTCGGCTTAGCAAGTTCACCAACTCCTTTCTCTAAAAATCCAGGTTTTTCGTCCATCGATAATTTCTTACATTTTGGTAACGAATAATGAAGCAATCCAGGACTCCCACTAATGAATTCATTATCTTCGCTGTTTAGGAATTTTGATGATGATGCTTTAGCCAAATTTCCTGAAGCCTCTTTTAACAAACTGTGCATATTTTTTCCCGTTTTGACAACGTCAGCATTCCACCCAACTTCTTCAACAAAGATAATTGAAGGATCATCTGAATCTACATCCTTCACTTCTTCCTTCCCATTACCACATACTCTACTTTTTCCATCTGAGCAACCTCGCCCTCCTTCGATTTCTTCAATTTTTTCCTTATTTGAAACTTCTTCCACATTATCACAATGGTCATTAACACCTATTTCTGGATGATATTCCACAGTTCCTTTATTGGAGCTTACTTCCAACTTCGCAGATTTACATAGTGTTGCTAAACCCTTCGGCCCATATTTTATAGCCATAGAATGCACTTCTTCGCGTTCATTTTCAGTCCAAATTATCGAAGCCGAAGTTAAAAAAGCCATATAAGATCTAAAAAGTAAAATAAGATGTAAAAAAATCACGTCGAATATCCTTTTAGTAAACTCTTTTAGAGTTTTAGCTAGAGCAATAACAGTAACAAGAAATTGTGATATATTAAAAATATATAAAGTTACAATGTACAAAAATAACAATTTGTTCAAAACTATATTTCGAAGAACTAGATTTTTAACAATTACACACCGAGATAGAAACTAAATTACTAAAAGCACATAAAAATATCGCTACCTGATTGCTGCTCCTGAATATTCCCTCAACTCCAAAGAACCATTCGGATTCAAATGCTGGAAAAATACAAGTGCACCTATCATCAAAACACGTAAATTCCAAAACTTCGGTTAATATCTACTATGGCTATTGTCTGACAGGCAACATCAAACAAATTGAAAGCAGTAAACAGGAATTTTAATAGTACTAACATTTATATTTAGCATTTTTAGTATTAGAAAACATCTTTCAAACATACTGTTAACAATTCGTCTTTTGTATTAAAAAAAAAAATCAAGGAAAAAATCCCTTCAATAACCTGTAAAAGTGCCGGTGCTCGAGCAGCTATAATAAATCGGCAAGATGAAAAAGTTTCGTTCTCACGTGAAAAAACAATGACGTCATTGTTGTTTTCAGTATAACAAGCTAAATCATCTGCCAACTGTTTCAAGCTATTCAGCTGCAAAAGAAAAATTTGATCTTTTTATCATAATTTCCATCAAGAAAGATACTATTCAATATTTGCTCAAGAAGTACTGTAAAAAAAAACTTTAAATAAGCACATGATCATTTAAAATTCCAAAAGGACAATAAAAATTAACTAAATCTAGTCATTTGCTACACAGCGCATTTATTACATGACTGCTAACCTTACGTACGCATACTCCTGTATTTTTCAAGATCTCTTCTGTATTCTGAATGTTTTCTTTCAATATTGTGTGCATATCTTGCTTTTCATCTCGGGTTTTGAAGATGTTAAGAAAATTTTCCTGGAAATTTAACGCGTTACCTAAGATAGTGAGATTAAATTGCTGAAGTAAAATTTAACATACAACCAATCGAATGTTGATATGAATCCTGCAACAAGGAGAAGCCGCTAGAATAAGCTAAAGAAATCTTTAAGATCAAAACAGATATCAAGGCAAAAAAATCAGAAAATAATACCCTAAAAACCTCAAAAGAAGTTACATAAGGCTTGCTTCCTAATAAAATACGTAAAATTAAAGCAACCTGTATTCTTTCAATCACTTCGCACTTGCATGAACGTGGTTCAAGCTCTACAAACGAAAACGATCGAGGTCGTTGCTTTTTGGATTTGATTTTAGGTTGCCTCTGTGGTAACTCTTGTGTTTCAGTATATATTTCACTGCAATGCAAACAAAGTATGGTTATTCCATAATAAAAGGGCTATTTCGAATAGAAATTTTTGGAAGAACTTTCTTTTTGAGAAAACGAACACAAATTCCCGTCTAAAATTAATGCAACGAGCTTAAAACTACTGGAAACGTTCAAATTCAAGCATTAATGAGTAAAATAAAAAATATAAGATTAAAGACGAAATTGAAACAAAGCAGTGTTACTAAATTTTTTACATATAATTTATAAAAATGAAAAAATATAATAGCAGTAACGCTAAAGAGGAATATTCCAGAAACGAAAAACATCTGAAGTTAACCTTCCACTTGAGCACATGCTTGCAGAAAGTGCTGTCACCAGCTTCATCTGCTCATCGAATAATGAACGTGGTTCTTCTTTTAACCGATTAGGACGCTTCTTCGTTTCTAGTTTTGGTTCTTTCAGCCTAAAAAGAATGAGCAAATAAAACATGAATTTCAAGGAAAACTTATTCCTTAGAGTTACAAGTAGATTTATTGTTCTAGTTTTTGTAATCCTTAACTATTCACATTTATTTTATTTTTATAATCAGTTTCAAAAATACGAGTCGAGAAAACTCGTACTTTGTATGTGCAGTACCGTTTCGTTTCTTCGCTTCCGCAACTTTCGTCTGTGTATCCAACAGTAATAAAAGACTGTTAGGATTAACGTGATGTTTTTTACCACAACGTTTAGCATGTGCTGCACGAAACTGAAAAAATTTGTTTCGAAGGTAGGTATCGGTCTTTAAGAGGTGGTTCTGCTGCCACAGAAATAAATTTATACAATGTTCTATAGCTGTACAGTAGTACGAGGTGAACTTCAGCAATTCGAAAATTATCACTGCTTATGGAATGATAGTTGCCACTAATGGTAGTGGAGATTGCAATTAATCATATAAATTTACTTCAAGAAAAACTTACTGGTCCAGGTTCTAAAGGCTCACCGCATATAGGACAATCCACTACTTTCTTCCACTCTTCCTTTTTCGTTTCGTATTTGTTGCATGCTTCTTGCTGATCCAAACAGTGATTGATATGTAATGATTTGCGCAACTCATCCAAATGTTTTAAATCCTTTAAATATTTTAAAGTAAAGACTTTTTAAAGCATTACAAGTGTAAATGTATCCTGTCCTATTGACAATGTTTCAAAAGAATGGCTCCTTATCAAACAAAACAATAAATGAGGCCCATTTTTGACTGTTTAACTAATCAACAAGAAGTATACATCGCTTAGAGATTAAATAGAACCAATTAATGTAGTAAACAGATGTGAAACGGAAGACAAAGATTAACTGATTAATGTGAGGAAACATTTCTATCACCATTACAAATGAGACACGAGACTTGCCTTATTGCACACGAAGCATTTGTCCTTATTACCACCTGGTAACAGATAATCACTTCTAATCATTGGCTTTGAAATAATTTCGTTTTCTAATTTACATTTTAGCTCTCTGAAAATCACTCTGCTGTAATCATTACTCAAATGATACATCACTAACCCATCGTTAGCTAAATATCTTCCATTTTTCCATATTCTCTTCTGCAATTACAGAGAATATTACTAATTTCTGGTCAAGAAGATGTTTGTAGTTTTTTGTGGTGAGCGATAAATTAAATTAAAGGAATGGAATTTAAAAGAACGGAAAATGTCGGCACTTATATATTATCATTATTAGTTTAAGAAGGAAACCTTTGAAAGTCAAACAGCCACGTCACTAATAAAACCGTCGTTTCAATCCGTTTACTTTTATATTCATAAGAATTACCTGGTTGATTTAAGCGATTTCTCAACAAAATCTGAATCGTCCATTAAAACAGCTCTGCTTGAGAATCAATAATCAACGAAATGCATAACTTTGGCCTGAAGTAAGTCAACAGGTACTAATAGCAAGGATAGTAATCCGCCAGGAGAAACGGAAACAGGTAAGATATAGAATGTGATAAATAAGGATGGAAAGCGCCTTTCACAGTTCAAACAGTTTAGGGAATCCCCTTGGGACCCGAGTACAAATGCGCCAATCCGGAAGACATACGTGAAACAGACTTGACTTCTCAGACACTGTTACTTGATGGGTAAAGGTTATTCGAAAATATTTACTAAAACTATTGAGAACATAAAGGTACCAATTAATGGCGAAAGTGACCGAAAAGAAGAAAGGAAGAAAGAAAAATGAGAAGGATGTAAGTGATCAACAGAATATTAAAATTAAAATAAAATCATAGAATTTCAAATGTCTAGAATACCATTATCCTTAACTGTTTATTCATCAACTGAATAATGTCACATCAATATTTCATGCAAATTTGTTATTTCACGGGTAATGATGGGTATGACATATTTAGTCAGATGATGAACCAGGAATTGATCCTTTGTTGAAAAGGTCACTCAGTTTAGTGAACGTATAATCATTAGAGCAGTAGATTCATTCCCATTTAGTAGAAATGACAATTATCAATGATATCAACGGTGACCAATTAATGATGTTTACAACAGTAAGTATGACGAATGCCACTTGAATGATTTTTGTCATTGTTGTGAGGATGACAAGCTGAATTGTATCGAATATTGTTGCTTCTGCCTGAAAAGAAGCTTACTTCCTGATCAGAATACCGGAAGCGGAGATCCTAGAAATTGCTTTATAAATTCTTCACCTTGAATGGAAATTAAAAACTGGAAATGTTAAATGCGGAAAGAGAATTCGGTAAAGATAATATCAAATTTGACTTGTGCAAATTACTTTTTCGCGGTAACAGTACCTGCTGATATGGATAAACATAGTGGAAGATTTATAAAATGGAATTAAGAAACATTTTATTGTGCTCATGTTGGGACATTAAGAATCTGGCAAAAATTAACGGATTCCAAAATAGAAGAGATAATTGATATAACTGATAAGGAGATATACCATTACGATATTTACACAAAGTATATCGTCCACAACCGTGACACTTTATAACATCATCATTTAGCTTATTTTGATAGCTTATGCGAACCACAGGTCTTCTACATCCACGTTTATGATGATGATTCGACGTTGATAGCAGCTGCTGTTTGGAAGCATGGAGTTTTTTTGCTAGAATTTAGTATTTTAATGAAAATATAGCAAGGTGAAATCTAACTCAAAATTAAAGCTTTCACTAATCTTTGTGAAAAATCAAATGATACCATTAACGGTGGATGAGTTTACACGACAATTCTTTCGGCTCGATTGCTCATAAATTCCCTTACAAATGCATTTTTGACGTGAATGTACCTTAAGTTTGTAAAGCAAAATTGTAAAATTAAACAAATTAATTTAATCAAATCAATGAGGTGAAGTTAGTCATTCTGATATGATGATGGAATCTTTATCAGTTGATGTAAACAGATTTTTTAGTTTATTTCAGTATTTTCATGTAAATAAAAATCTTTTGATTAATGAAATCAATTAAAAATGTAAGTACGTCATTAAAATGTTTCTAATATAAAATTTTAAAAAAGCAATGAAGATAGCTAGCACATGTACAAATTTCAAAGAAATATTTTAGGTTTTCAAAACTCATATCAGATCGATCATCTATACATATCATACAAAAAATAATCAAATTTTTATATATTACTCAATTAAAATCGAACAACCTGAAATAGTTCCATCCACACCTAATCTAATAATTTTTTCTCGGAATTAATTGACATATAAGGTATGTAAAGAATGATTGAATCAAATATTATTGGAATATAAACAATCATATCAACGCTTTACTGAAAGGTCAACAATTTCATAGACAAAAAATTTACTTTGACCTGCTATGTTACTCCGAATGTGAGCAAACCGAACAGAATAAATTAATCCTCAAAACATAAACACACTAACATTTGGCTTGATAAAATTGCTGTCTGATCGTATTTGGTGATGCATCGGTTTCGAACAATGAGCCATCTTCTGATAAATCTTAAACTAAATTATCAATGATATATATCACTCCAGGAAATCTGGTTGAGGAACAGAATAACAAAAATCAGTTCAGTTCATCAAAGAAAGATCTACCATCAATTATTGAGAACATAACTTGTCTGACTTTTGATTTTCTTGGCTCATTTCAATCATCACATTGAAAAGTTCGTGACAGCTGTCTTAAACAATCAGCAATAACAAATTCGAAAAAAAGGAAAAATTTCAGAATAAAACGAACACTATGAGATGTTTGAGTAGCTTCATCCTCTTTACTTTTCATTGATTTATTTGAATCGGCTATACCAATCGTTGATAATTTATAACTATTCATTTTACAAATACCATTACAACTTGAGCCATTTTTCTGGAAAAATTCATGTATAAATTTTCTAGTATATCAAATATTTTGAGAATTTTCAGGAGACTATAAGTATTCTCAAAATTTGCATGGTATTACAGTGATACGATCAGGGCGGTACGAGATTATTCAGCATACAGGGAATGACTAGTAGAGATACACCATGAATATTTTGGCTGAAGTTGAATTATCATACATTATGAATAGCCTAGGCTGATGTCATTTTATTTCGATAGAATGCTTCCATCCTAGGAATGATGTTAACTTAACTTAAAGAGTTATTTGAGAAAATATTTATTTCATACCGCATTGTCACAAACATTTGAACAGTGTTGACAATTATGTCGTTTTTCGCTTACATTGGAAGGTACAGAGCAGTGAGAATTTTGATGTGAATATGTTGGTTGGTAATATTCAACTCCTTTAGTGAAATAATGAGAAGGTGTAAATTTATTACAGTATCTTCTTTTGGTTGACTGGTTTATGTTATGTGTTGATGGAGGAATTTGTCCATTTTTTGAAAAATTTTGAAATTCTCGAGAATTGTGCGCAATCATTCCGGAATTTTCCGTTGCCTGTGGCTTTTCTAATTTCATTTGTGAAGCATTAGCAGATCGTTGTATACGTACGTCAGAAATGTTTCCAGAATTGTTCTTCCTATTCATAACTTGTGGATGATTATGACCATTAACCAATTCTTCCGCGACATTTTCCTCTTCAATTTCATTACAAGCCACAATTGATTCCAATAAATTCGGTTCTACTATTTTCGATACTTTTGGTTGTTCATAATTTTGAAGAATTGGCTGAATCTTTGATAAATCCAATTCTTCATCAGCGTATTCATTACCTGTTCGTATATCTACCTATAAGAAATTGATGGGACATCTCAGATTTCATCCCAAGTAACTTTTAAATAACGTGTTAGTTTTCTACAAAATCGTATGGAAAAAGCATTTCGGTACAAAATATATAACTTATCATAATGGCAATATGTAAATGATAGAAGACATTGAGTTAACGATCTGCGCTAATGTCGTATATATCCCTTATCTTTTGTTAGACTTGAAAGTAGTCCTAATCGAGAACCGTCATAAATAGATTAGCATTGGTAACCGGCACAGTTACACTAATATTATTAGCTGTATCGATAAGTGATAATGAGAGCGAACTTGTGAGCCCATCTCTCGTTGTTAATCAGTAATGAGTAGTACAATGAATCCAACAATCATCACCGAATTAAGTGTTAATAACATCATTTAATCCATTTCCAAATTTTTATTTCCATGAAATATTGAAATTTTTACAAGTTGAAATTGCATATGCAAAAATTTATCTTCGAGTTCTTCAAGAGAAAGATTCTGTTTCTGTTACAATGAAAGAGGCAGAAAAAGAAATTGTGGACTACGTAAAATGTTTCTCACAAACTTTGAAAAATAGAATTAACAAATTTATAGGGGTAATTTCAGTCATTAATCAATAAACGAATCTAAAGCCCATAGATGACGAGAAAATTTTGCATGATGATCTATTAATTAAAGATTTTTAATTCGCTTCCTGTTCAAAACAATCGTGACTTTTTCACTTCATATCGATGAGCAACTGGAAATAAACAAACTGATTTCAAACTTGGCCGATCCTCAGATTAAATGGATACTTAATAAAGATCGATTGTCAAACCTTTGCTAACAGGGAGAAAAGTAACGGATCTTATATGTTAGTTATTCTTTCATCTTCTCTTAAAGCAACCGGGTATTGGAAGCTACGTCATTAAGCAAATTTTGATCGGATTATTAAACTTGTACGTCGAATCAAGAGAGGACGAAAAAAGACATTAAAAAAAGTATTTTTATTTCAGTTTAACCATAATATCAACCGAGAATTTCTTGATAGATATCACTTGCTGATCTTATGAACTAATTTTCACGAACTTACGAAATTCTGTTCCTATAAAACTACAAAATTTCCTTTTCATGATCTTTACTTACATTCGATCATGAAAAATTAATGTTCCGCAGAAAAACTTTGCAGCGAATTTCTAGATAAATCTGGAAAAGGAGTAGCGATTTATTGGGAGGATTGAATTTTTGTTAGATCTAAAGGAAGACGTGGAGTCCGTATAGGGAAAAGTGTGAATCAGGTCTGGAACACACGTAAAGATTACCAGATTACACGGAGGACATCAAAGGTTTAATAAAAGGGCATTTGCTTGAAGGTAAAAAAGAGGAAAAGGGCCTAAATCAAACTATCTGATGATTTTGTAGTTTCCAGAAATTAGCGATAAAGACAAGTAAGCATTGTGGTAAAGTAATGATCACTAAATTGCATCATATAAAGTTACTTAGAATAGTTGGGGCAATTTCTTGAAGATCACAGAGAAAAATTTTCATTTGTTACAACAACATGATAGCGATGTTCAAACGATTTTTTTTTTTTTTGAAAAAAAGAAAAAAACACAACAATTTCTGAATATATTAAGAATCTGATTGTTCTAGAAACATCTAAGCAGACCAAAATAACAAGTAATTCAAAGCATCACCAATTTCACCTTTTTCACTATCAACTTGTGTAGCACCACTATCGAATCCTTCACCACCACTTACTACGAACATCTGAAGAAACAGGAATGGATTGTATTGAAAGTGATTCTGTATTTAGGTGCATGTTCCAGTATATGACTTAAGTATGATAAGATTTTTAAAATTTCAAATTGATTTGTAGAGATCTTCAAAAATGCTTTTATTTATTCCTGGGGTGATTAAATCAATTATTGCAATGTTCTGATGTAAAATGCCACCTGTTCAATCTGCTGTAATGTAGGAGCACTGAGTGACATTCGCCGACGTCGTAAATCGAATGGGGGTGTTGCTGTAGCGGAAACAGCGGTCAGAAATCTACAAGGACCGATATGTCCTGCTTCGCATACTAAAATGAAGATAATGTTGTTTAGCAATGCTTTTTATAAAAATCATTTATCAATCTACCAATGCGCAAAGTTTCAAAAATTTTTCTGTTTGTAGTATTACACGTGGAACAGTCAATTTTTATAAATCTTAGATAACTTTCAGAATACAGTCAATCTGATTCTTAAAATAAAAATATCAATTAAACTTAACAAAATTATTGCTTCAAATTCTTATTTAAACTGTAAATTCAGGAAAATTGCACACTTTCAATAAGTTAATTAAGTCATGCCACTTATTATCATCTATGTGTAACCATACGGTAATGATTCATTACTAACTGAAGGATCCGTGATTAGCATCGTATATCATATCACCGAATTGAATTCATCCGACATTGATGATAAGTAGTTGATAACAATTATTCACCACTACCATTCCTTTCTCTCTCTCACTTATTTCTCTATTTAAATTTTTCTTTTCCTACCGAATTGACCCCTTAATCCACACTTCTCAGTATTTCTATACCATATCAACATAAGCATTAATCATTATATTCAATTGTGTTGTGAATTGATACCATTCAAGGAAGGTGTCCAATTCAACATTTTATTATTCGGAATAAGTGTATTGATAATGATACCAGCAGAAGTACCAATCCAAAGACGATTGTTACAACATAAAAGTGATGTTATCCTCAAACATCCCATTTTATGTTTGCGAATGATATCTTCACTGCCTGTAGAATGAATTGGAATAGCATATCTTATCATTGGACACTAACAATTCTTTCCCAATAAAACATTTCAATAGCTTTTAAGCTTAAAAATTAAAGTAGATGAAAAGCTTGGCCATATTAAAACATATTGAGGCTAATTCTCTTAAAAAAGCGCAAAACTACAAACTTACTCGACAATGCCTTATTGACGACATGTGAAATACTAAACTCTTGTTGACAGTCCAGAGTAAACGCATTAATTACTTTAACAATCGATGATTTATTCATGGCCACAAAAATTGTTGAACCAAGTACAGCCAAGCAAGCTACCGTTTCCATTACACTTGTACTTATTGCTGCTTGTTTCTTTAATTAATGATCAAATTCCATTTTTTGTTCAAAATCCGTAACTAGCAAATGAAAATCATCTATCTTACTTATCTCCAAAGATGAAAGTACACCTTTCATCTCAGAATCTTGTACACTGCCAAAAGTAATTTTCATTAACCTTTTTCCTTAATTCATTATTTTATAAGCCAAGTTTATTCTTCTCAAGGAAACACAACATTAAATTCACAAATATCCAAAGAATCAGCGAAAAATGAATGTTTTAAGGGTTTTCTAACTAAAAAGAACAGAGTGTGGCACAAAGAGTAACAAGCAGTTTTGCAAAATTTAAATAAAATTTACTTGTAAACTTGTTTGCCTCTTTTTCCTTTTCAAACTTTTCTTGTCATACTATTTTCTTTGTATTTCCAAAAAAAAAAAAGGAAAAAGGAAAAAAAAAGTAAAACGTGGAATACTTTTAGTAAATAGAAACCTCAATCTGTAAAGTGGAAGCATTCAACAGGTAAACTGAATTGCCAGATGCAAAACAAAGTCGTGAAGCTGCAACGCTCATCGGTTTCAAACGTTTGCGAAAATTTATTTCAACTGATTTCGGATTGTCCAAATCCCATTTGCCTTCTGAAAAGAAGATGACGATCAGTTATCAAGAAGTTATTTTCTGTATTTGTACAAAAGCACAAGGAAATAGTCTTGACCAATACTATTTATCGGGGTTATTTCTTTCTGGCTTCCCGTTGACCGTTGAACAAAACATCAGTTTGCAGAAAAAGGTTTGTTAGTTGTTAAACTATTTATTTCAATTCATACTTCAGTTTAGAATGTCACTAATTGTTGCTTGAATTTTGATAGCCAGCAAATGATAGTATTTTCTAGACTTCTTCGATCATATGTTTCTACAATTTCCAGAAGTTAGCTATTGTTATTAAAGGTAAAAATATGAATTATTGAAACCTTTATTTCTTTGGAAATGTAATAGTTGAATGTGTGAGTTTGATGAGATCGAAACAAAAACTTTTTCTTCCAAATAAACGATATCATCCACAGGTAGCGGAAGTCTGGTCATCCTTTCACAAGCTTTCAATCGAACGTTACCCAAAAAATTGAAAACAAGTATTCTGAAAGAAGTAATGTGTAAATAGATAAATGAGAAATGCTGTATTTTGTTAATTTCACTTTCTTAATGACAATTCCTCTGATAAATCTCCTCTTTCTCTTTTTACGGACGCCAAAAATGCTTTCTTGACTTATTGAAATTTAAATCACATCTTGAAATATTGCGAAACGGATTTTCCAACCAAATGTAATCCATTACCAAACAAATTAATAGTGTTACATTTAAAATTAACGCGTAAACCAACGAAGGCTTACTTTTCAAATTAACAGAATACTAAGACTAATTATTCATCAAGCCATTTGTTGATGAATTCTTCAACTTCTGAATGCTATTTCTTATGTTCAAATAAGGATGCTTCCAAATATCATAAGGAATTGAAGTGAACTATCATCCAGACACTCTTTTTCCTATGAATTTTTATTGACCATTGAAAATTTTTGGATTTCAAAAGGTAATTCTTAAGAAAATCAATCAACTTACTCGCCATCCTCATTACCAATCCAAACAGTAGACTGGACATTTCGTGTTTCCAAATCCGAATCACCCGATTCCGATGAAGTGCTAAAAGTAAGATATATTTTATTACTCCTGTCTTTCTAAAATTTTTTAAAATGTTTCTGTGGAATCTCCTGAAATTTCACTATCATGCAGCAAGCTCATAAAACAAACCTGTCAAGCTCCAGGCCGGGTAAATCCCTTGCTGGCGAGTCCACCAATTTCGCTAATTTCCTTTTTTTCCTGAAATTAAGCCAACCTTTTAAAGAGTAATTCTGGAAATAGATCACATGTATGCAGCACAGTAAGAGGAAAAGGTAAATAACGATAAGCATGCAAAATCTTTAATCCCACAAAACATAGATCACTATTAGGTTATCCGACCATAAATGACCAATTTAAAAAAGTAATACCTTGGAGCGGGTACGGAGCAGATTGCAACAATTGCTGCATTTCCAATGCTTGTGGTGCTTTCTATAGTTGGTTCACCGTTTACATTTATGACAGCAACCTGACCGGAAAATTTATCTGATGCACAGACCCAAACATTTGGCGCTCCTTCTGCACTCTTTCCGAGAGTTGCCGCTGCTACAGAGAACTGAAAATTTAAAAAAAAAAAAAAGTATTATAGATTTAATCAGAAGTTCTCGACCTGCAATATGCAAACTTAGAATGCAATGCAGTACATCAATATAACAAAAAAAAAGAGTTGCACTATCATATGGCAACAATACAGACTTAAGTTTCAACAAAAAAAAATGAAATTAACCGTAAGCCCAGGACGAGTTCGATGTGTTACAATCGATTTCAAATGATTTGGCCTTTCTTCATTTTGCATTTCATTCTCTGCAAACAATTCTAAGCATAAATTAGTTCAGAAAATTGTATAAATACATGAATTCGTCAATTTCGGAAATAATTAGGGTAAAATATATAAATGTATAAATGAGTACTTAGCGTAGTTTTCGCTTTTATCAATGCATTCTCCCAAATGGCTCGTCGATCAGCACTAGGGAATTGCATTACGAGTACGCCAACACCATTCCTGTAATCAAGTAAAGTTTACTTTGTATCACACTACCTAATGCTGATATAGCTTGTTAATATAACTATACACCGCTCTTAAGTTCCTTCCGATCATATTATCAGTGATTCCGATGAGAATTAGATATATCTTTTTTGTTAATTCAATTAATAGAAATATCTTCTCCGAATTTCCCACCCTATTACAGCGTGATGACGAAAATGGATTGGGTTATGGCTGGAAGCCAGTACAAAATTACTAATCTACTCCATTTTTTCTTTCTTTTTTTTTTGAGGTCAAGTCACTGTGCGGTGCTTCCTCTTTCATTACCTAAAAGCAAAAGGTATAAGTAAGGTAAAGAAAAGATTCGGTAATGATTTGAACAAATCACATTTAGATCAAAAATCTGGTAAATTTTCTAAGATAACTTGTGAAATTTAACACAAAATTCTTTAAAATTTGCAGAAAGAAATGTAAGGAAGGCTTTATAGAATTGATAAGTACGTTGTTGTAACTTGTAGTTGCACTATGGTCAATAATGGATCTGATGTCAGCTGTTCCTGAAGGACCCGTTTTCGACGCATCGTTTCAGTTTCGAGATTTTCTAACATATTTGCTAGTTCCTGCAAAAATATCTTACAATCTATAATAAGATATCATGTTACTACTGATTATCTTCCCATCATCTTGATAATCTAATTTACAATCCTTCTTCTCAGAAGAATAAAAAGTTATCTCAGTTAGACTAGAAGATTATACATCAGACAAAACATACGATATTTGGTTTTTTCAGCAATTTCGATAATTCAGACATTTTATTCACAATATTTATATCTTCTTGCGCATTTTGCAATTCCATTTCAGCCGTATGCAACAGTGACAAAGTATCTGAAATACCTGTGGTGTAGCAACCAGAAAATATTTTCATCACACTTCGAACTTGATCGAATAGTCCAATAGTTCACTAATAATATAACATTGTCTATTTATAGCTCACGTAGCATCTTTTTATTTGTTGTTTATTATAAGGCCAGAATTTCTGGTCTTTTTTCTACTTATACTTTATAAGTTTATTGTAAAATTGTTAAACATAAAATACTATCTTAGCTTTGGCTTTCAATTTAGATATTGTCATCTTCAGGATTTGACTGCTTTTTTTTACAAATAGTAAGCGAAATTGTCACCTTTAGCAATTACAACATCATCCAGTGAGATCTTGAAAAGTAGTTTAAAACGATTGTTATCTAAGAAATCTGGTGAGTGAAATCTGAAAATTTTAGTAATACTCTTTCTGATAAATCTGATATCTACGCCTTAAAAATATGTTACTAATATTTTCAATTCATTATTTGGAATCAGTCGGGTTGGGAATCTAATTGCAAGTGAATTCTCATTCAATTATCAACTGCTTATGAACATTCTCGAAATTACCAATCCATAAAATTTGCAAACAGAAACAGAAAATTTCTTGTTCTAATTTTGTTATAATATTTGCATCATTTCAAACTTCAAAATACAAGATTTTGGAGCAATAATAATTTGAAGCAAATACTTACGAGGGTGGTGATTTCCTCCTCACACTTGTTACGATAATCTGATCAGACATTAGAAATAGACAACGCTGTTTGTTCTCCTTTGTACCCAGAATTGTTACAACATCATAACGATTGAATGATCGTCCAGTTGTCACCAACTGAAAATTCATTCAACAAATTATCAAATCTTAAAAATGAATGAGGAATAACTTAAAATGATTAAATTAATGAAATTTCCTGATACTAACATCATCGAGACCATCAACGATCGCTTCAATTTCACGTAGCCGCTGCTCCATTTCTTCACTTTCTTCTTTTTGACGATTAATTTTGGTTGCCAATTCATGGATGTATTTTTGAGCCAACAATAAGCTATCATAGTCAGCATGCTCCACTGATGTATGTTTAATTATTTGCTGCAATTAATCTCTCGAGATTTAAATATTAAGGTCTTCAACTGTGCTGCAGAAAACTCACAGGAGATATGACCGTTCTATATTGAATGTCCGAGAAAAATTGATAATAAACAACCTTTTGAATGCTTAAATTTATGACCAATCACTTTATAAAACATTCAAAATATAAGAATTCCAACCTTTACAATTAATTCATAACGTGGAACTCGTTGTATAGGTGAAATAAGTAAAGAATCCAAGTCCAGTTTATTCCGATGATCTCGTCGACATCGCTGAAAAGGCACCATTATACTGCTTTTCCAACTAATAAGAAGTTCAGCCCTAAGTTTTGATACAGTCTTTAACATAATTTAACTATGTATAAAAAAAAAAACTACTGTTGAAATAGGAGTTAGATTTGGCTGAATAGTTAAAAGTGTCAGTATGCGTACTGCTGTTGTTTTCACGTTTTTCACGTTGTATTGGTCAGATCACAGTAAGAAGTAGCATAATAAGTAACAAACAAGAAAACTAAAATACAACAAGCATTTAATGAGTTAAATTGAAAAATGTTCTTTCCTCTCTTTAAGTATAAGAACATTACCATATAATACTTTTCAAATGCAGGACGTTCACGTGCTTGTTTTATACTTTGTTTGGAAAATTTAAAATTATCAACGAATGCAATATATGTATCAACCATTGACTGCTTCCGGAACTGAAAATCAATCATATTTATTACTCAAAAATTCGGCCTTTTTTAAGAATCCTAATAGTAAAATATCACTGAAATAATGGAAATGACTATTACTCCCAGTAAGTTTTTTCCAACCAAAACTAATCCGAAAAGGTGCAGAGCTGCCAAGTCTTCAAACAGTTATTAGCTTGGAGCAATTCATGGAATACAACAACTTTTGGTGCCAGAAGTAATTAGAAAGCTTCTTGATTAAAGAATTTGAAATAATGAGCAATAATTTCTATTAATACATCAGTTTAATTTTTTTGTATCTTCAATATTTCTTCCTGTGGATATTGCAACATTTTATTGAATAATACATCAAGCCCGAATTTTCAGATGGAGGAGAAAAAACATGATTTTCGTCATTATTTCTTAATTAAATTCGACATACATGAGAAAGAAGTACATCACCGATTCTTGTATCTGTTTGAAGTGTATCCAATCTATCGCACAATGCTGCTAAAAAGTGCTGAAAATTGAGAAAAAACGTATAAAATTATTTCCAGTACCAGATTTATTGAAAAATGAGAAATAAAGAAATTAAATTATTCTCAAAAGTTGTCTAGAGTAAGAAATAAAAAACTGGTTATATTAATCCATGTAATGATTAAATATTGAAAATATCTTCGGAAAGTTTACAAAAAAAAGTTTTTTTTAAATTTCAAGAAATGATGTATGGGGCAAACAGCAAGATTTGTCGTTTATGATATCAGGAAAAGAACCAAATGAAAAAAACCGGAACGGTAAGATTCAAATAATGAGGATAACTTTAGAAGAAAGACAACCTGATGGTGAATTAGGATTTCTGGAACCTTGTAGAAAATTTTATCAGCCAGGATGGGATCTATCAACGTGCACTCTAATGGCTGTCGTAGAGGTCGCATGTACTTCTATAACTGAGCAAAATTAACAAAAAGCGTGTGAAAGGTCAGGAAAAATAAGGTTGACAAAATGTACAACAATGATGGTATTTCAGTCTTAAAATAAGGAAATAAGGCATTCATGGCGTTTTTCATCATTTCAAGCGCATTCTAATCAGTTTAAACCGATTTAGATTTAAACTTTAAACTATCAATGAAGTGATGGCGATCGAACCTGCGTGAGAAATTCCAAATCTTCAACGAATGTTTTTTCGGTATCACAAAGTTCCCTAATAGCCATATTGCGGACATCATTATGTCTTCTCATCGATGTTCGAGAACGTTTCCTCCAAAGTAACACATCGGCTTGCATCATTGGATTGGTTAAACCGCTGGAAGTTGTCGTATAAATCAAAGGATTCCTGTAATTTCGATGAACCCATTCATAGTTACTCTTTTCTTAATAAGCTCATCGTATTCAACGAATACTAAAGATGGAATTCAAAACCTTAATTGTTTATAACTCGAAAAAAAAATTAGGCTAGGCTACCCAACAACTGATAACATCATATCACACACACACAAATATACATCTTCTACATAGTATTTCTATATTTTTAAATGAAACTAAACCAAAAATGATTTTTTCTAATTGCTTCAAATAATTCCACTAGAAATTCAATTCTTTTTTCTTAAAACTTGAAACTAAGTATGTAAATTAGTAAGATTTGATGAAATTTTACCATGAATTGGAAGTTTGAGGTTCCGGTGAATTTTGTCTGGAGGAACGCAATGATCTCAGTAGTTTTGAGAAACGACTAACACCAGTTAGTGAATCTATAGGCGTTTTTTGTTCCATGAGTTCAGTATTTTTCGATGAATATGGTAGATTTGAAGTATCATTACGAAATGACCATCGACCACTCTTGTAAGCATTGCTAAAATTGTATGACATTAATATTGCTGATTGATGAAAAGAGAATAGAAAAATCACCCGAATTAAAAAATCACGCCGTTTTGCCATTTGACAACAAAACCTTGCAACCTCAATGAAATTCACAAAAAATTTCATTTCCAAAATTCTTCTCAAGATGTTATCCATCATGGAATATTTATTTTCAGCTTTAGAGAATAAAAACATACTTCACTGCTTTTGGCCGGATAATATCACTAGAATTACATACCTGAAATAAATGAAGAAATATTTATCTCTCAATTGTTCCATTATGCTTGAAATTTTTAAAAACTTCTCGGGGATATTCCAGTCACTTGTTAAGTCACTATTAGACTGAATTTAACTTTCAAAATGTTAAAATAAATTAAAGCAAAAATCGAACTACCCAACCTGATCATATATTTCTGGAAGAGATGTTTTTCGTCGTAACAAACTTTTTTTATCCATTGTCTTATTTTTATTATACGTATTGTATGTGTCCAATGTTGGGAAAAACTCAGTCTGTTTCGCAGATGGAAGGAATTGGATGACACCACGTGGATGTCCACCTAATCGTGATGCAATACCGGATTGACGAAGACTTTCCGAACTTGAATCTCCTTCCGCTGGACAATCGGTTCTCCTATCAACCATTTCAACTGGAAACAGGTTGAAGTTCTAATAAAAGAATGAAACGAAAAAAATTAATTAATTAATGATTAAAATAGGAGTGGGTGTGATAAACATAACATGCATACTGTTTCAAATTAATGCGGAAACGTTGATCTGGAAATTGTAAGAGTAATTAATGATTTCATTCAAGTGGGTTAAATAAATTATGTTCATAGCAAAGAGCAAATATCGTCGCATGAATAGGCAAGAAATCACTTGGATTCAATAAATTAAACCTTTTAATAAGCAATGGTATTTCCTGCTGACTTTGTTTTAAGGAAGTTTTCTCAAAACTGTAAATTTCAAACTTAACAGTAAAGAATTTTGACATGAAGGAATAACTTTGAAATATATTAACAAATGTATGATATTTGTAGTCCAAAGATGTTTTTTCAACTATTTCAAATCATTGATTAATATAAAAAGATACCGTTTATATTCGTTGGTTCTGGCGGAACCTTCAGGACACGTTGTAACGACTGGATACTTTCCGCCGCATCACGCAACTCTTCGATGTCTGTATTGATGATGTCATCTTCGGATTCTGATTCGACCATTTTTGGCACTAAATTCTGTCGATGAGGCTGCCATACCTTAAATAATTTTTCTTTTTATTTCAGTGGTGTAATTGAATGTAAAAAAAAGATATATCAAAATTTGCCAACTATTTTAGATATTTTCTCAAATTTTTGTAGAAATTTTAGAACATTTTAGTTTTTCATATTTATGCAAATAATCTCTCTGCTTCAATATTTTGTTTTTATTTTCTTAAAACCATTTGGCGGAACAATATTTTCCGACTTTCCGAAACGAACTCATTTACCTCGTGAACACTTGAACTCTGATTACAAGGAGAGATCGGGAATAAGTCCAGCAATTGGCGTATTGCTTCTACATGTGCCTAAAAATGCCAAGTACAATTAACAAGCAATTCAGAAAAATATTCGTTCCGAAATTTGCAGCGACATTAATGTCACATATTTTGATAGAAAAAAAAAATAAAATATAAACTGTCACATGATTACAACTTCCAATATTATCGGTTTTAAGCAATGCTGAATTTCGGAAAATTTCTAGACGAATAAAAGATATTTAAAAATATGTAGATGTATACTTGTTGTGTTTGTTCAAAACTTGGCATACTGTTTGTTTTCCGTAAATTGTCTTTGTGTTCATATCTTGGCGATACGTCTGAAGAACTAAAAAATTACCTAAAATTCAATGAAATAATTCGTTTTATCCTTTATAATCTTATCAACCCAACTAAAAATAGCACTGACCATTAAATTCTAAGCTGCTAACTACAGGAAGCACCATTATTAAAACATCTCAACGTTTTTTTTTTTTTTTTTCCTAAACTCTTGACTTTCTATAGTACAAAGAATTTGCATGTTATAATTTTCCCGAAAATTTGATAAACATACGTGATCCATCAGGTCGTCTTAGCGAAGGAGCCTGTTTGTGCGTTATCAAATTCAATTCGGAACGTCGTCTAAACAGATTTATTGTAATACTAAAATTATTCCCATAATTCTTGTTAGTACCATTTGATGCAACTTTTTAGGGGAAATTTCTCCATGTTTGGCGAGGTTAATTACCGACGAAAAAAAAAACATTGCTTTCAAGATGATCATAATATTTTCATTGTCTTTTAATAAGTTAAAATGTCAGAAGGCTTCCCGTAATAATCACTCAAATACCACGATGAATTTACACAACTATAAGTATAACAATACTTTGCTAAGCTGATTCAATTTTCAATTTTATCGATCAACTAATTTAAAATTGGCTCATACAGTTCGGATGGCTGTAACTTTTTTCATTCTGAACTTTACTCAACTCACGTAAAACGTATGGATATACTTCTTAAACTTATGTGTTCCTACAAACTGTCCAATCTTTATCGATTTGAACAATGCGATGAAATTACTAAATAGAAATTGGAAATACTTCGAGGTTACATTTCAAAAACAATTCGTAAATGTGAGTTAGAAATACAAATATAAAGCCAAGCGCTGACGTTGAAAAATCTGAAAATCATTTTACGAATAATCTCAGTTACTATTATTATTATTATTACTTCATTTCAGCATTACCAGAATTGCGTGTGTGGAGAATGATTTTCCGGAAAGTAATGCTCGTCTATATTGATAATGAAAATTAAACCTGCTCTTGGAGTGATGCCTGAAACGAGTTCCTGCTGCAGGTGATACAGTCGCACTTCTCCTTCTACGCAACGGTTTATGATAGTTAGAATCATCAGATAAGGAATCCGATTCATCTGCTTCATTCTCTATAATTCCCGACTTCTTCATTGCATTTCCTGAATCCAGGGAGACTTTGATGTCAATCGGAATTCTCTCTCTCTCCCCCCTTAAACAAAACTTTTGTAAGTGATATAATGAATGAATTCCTTCTTTAAAATTGCATTTGTGCAAGGTTGCTAATATATACGTTAAAACAGTATGACTCAATTTTAATGAACTAAATTTAATTTTAATTCAAATTCAACTCTTTCGTGTTTGTAAAGCAAGCATATGGACGAAAGAGTTGCGAATAGGAAATGATTTAACATCGCATAGTATGCAATAACTCAGGCGATAAACAGCAACTGCTTCGCAACGAATAATGATTACATTGTTCTCGAAAAATTTTCATTCATCACAATGAATTTTAACCTGTTTTAAGCGATCATTTCTTTTTTCAATTCAATTCTTAAAAAAATATAATTCATTTCTCGGAATGTTCATAATGAATTTATTTATTCTATCAAAGATGAGCAATGAATTTAAAACGAAATTTAAACAAACTGATAAAATTAATTAATTAGTCGTAGTATGGATTTTGTCGAATTTTCCCCAAAGTTCGATATCTTCAAACTACAAATAATAGAGATACTATATCATAGAGCATCACTTAATTGGAAGAAAGCTTCCGAAATGAAAAAAAAAAAAAAAAAAAAAATCGGCTTTGGATCAGACGAAAAGCGCTAAAAGATTTAGATTAAAATTGCAAAAGGGAAGAGATTTATCGAACTATTCATCCAATCAGCGATCTAGTTATCCCATAACATAAGTTTAAGTTTAAGGTGAAGCTTCTTCTTATCTCGTCACCTGATGTTTGGCCTTTCAACACCCACATACATATCAATAGGGATGAGTTGTAGAGTTGTAATCATATATTCCGCCTTTTGAAATTTAATGTAAATAGGTGTTTATGATGATTTGAAATTGATCCTCAACAGCTCATCTTAATTCCAGTTTTACAAGCTAAACTTGAAATATTTGAAAGAATCATTATTTCTTATTCCTTTTTTTTTCAAAAAAAGACCGGAGATATGATGGCTGTTTCCAGAAAGAGTTCAGGATTCGGTTTCTTAGCATGAACTTAAAAAAAAGAGCCAGAGATTCTAAAGAAGTACCACTGTCTAGTGAAAGATACCGATTTGTTAACTTTCTAATTTAGAACCCATTATCCTAATTTACTTCGAACATCATAAATTGCAATGCCTATAATTGAATTATATACTTTCTATAAACATAAGTGAAAAAATTGGTCTTATCGATAATGGAAAATTATGACAACTTCTGCAAATTACAACATTCCCATTAAACTTAAAGATACATAAAGTGGATGAAAAAGTATTTCATTTATTTCATACACTCTGGAATGTATGAATTCCGGTTTACTTCTAACGGAATGATAAGGAAGAGAAAAGATCAGGAGAACAAGATAATTTCCGAATGAATAAGGCCAGTTTGTAGATCATTGAATAACAGAAGACAGCGAATTTATTTAAACTACAATCCTGCTGGTTCTGATATATGAAGCAAATTGTGAATGACAACTGAGGTCGAAGGGAAGTTGGCAGGGAAGTAGTGTCGATCGGAGAACGGATATTTAGAACCTTATTTCAACAGTGCATAATGAATGAGATATTACGGAAGCGTACAGATGTGAAGAACATCATAGGAGTAACAAGAGATCGGAAGAAGCAACTCTGGCCTGGCATATGGCAAGGATCAATCACGAGAGATGAGCCAACGATTAATAGTTGTTCTTGGTGTTCTCCAGGAAACAGGTATCCATCGTCTAAGATGAATCGATCTAGTAGGGCTAATTGTGAACAAGGTAGCACGAAATGAGGAAAAAAAAACAGCATGTAAAAGTTGATGATATGTAAAAGGTGAAAGTACAAAGGGGGAAGATCACTTAAAATTTGGCTAATTTTTGAGATAAGAAAGTGACCCAAGCTTCAAGCTGAATTTATCCTTTAGATATTGCATGAATTTAATGATACGGTTCTTATCATTTACGGTGAATTGCTGCGAAAATCCGGAATAAAATAATGGAAACATTAACAAACTGTTGCTGATCATTCTGTGTGGTAGATTTGAATATTTGAATGCTAACAGACAACTTCCGTTTAATGCGATTGATTAGGGTAATTCTGATTTCTTGATCAACTGATAAAAGTGCGTTATCATTTCCTGAGTACAGTTTCCTCATATTAATTTTGTTTGCCAAAATTTAAATACTTTTTCTTTTATAGAAATATCTGATTAGCTACTGACTTCAAGATGGATAGGAAATAAAACTATCAGCCCCTATCTTCTTTACAGTTCCATAATATTCAAAACATTTCCTGTCCAGATTCCTTCATATTCATTTACCGGAAATTCACTCAAATCAGTAGCTAATCAGATTCTCTGTGACAATCATTCTCTTCTCCCACAGTTGATAATGTGTGCGAAATGTGATGATATCCATGGATCGATATGGTTACATTTGGAATGCATTCATACACTCAATATCTTCTCTTTATTTGCACATACTCTTTGACATCTCGAATAATAAACGAGGAAATAGTTCAAAGAAACTTCCACTGCGTCAATATAGCTCAGAAATCTCGAACTAAATTAGAAGAGTACGTACAGAATCAGTAAATGCAGATAATACTGGCAATATTTCACTTCAATTGAGACCCAGTTAACAATTCCTCAAACTGTTCAGATCAAAAGAATTAACAGTTTTGAAATTGAGATTCTTGGAGAACTAGAAATGCACATGTACACTTCCATATTCAATTATAATTTTTTTAACCAGTTAGATGAACATCATAGGATATGCACTGATTCAGTGGCTCAACGACATATAAAAATCACGTTGGCACTTTACAATTAAATATTTCAAAGAAAGTCTGAAGGTAACATATATGATAGAACAACCCGAAAATCAGACGTTTTTTGCACCACTTTCTAAGCGAAATCAAGAGATATTCAGTTCACAATACTAATTCGTATCACCAAAAGTATGGTATCCCGTCATATTCCTTTTTATTTCAGTAAGATGAAACAATAGAAATCTGCATATCTAGCAAAACAATATGTATAACAGTATCATAGAAAACACATATAACAACGATATGTAGCTATAACAGCTTATAAAAAAGTTTCTACAAAATAGACATTCAACTTCTGAAAATGTGACGACTGAGATTTATTGGTCTTGCGTGAAGGGCACAGAGAGTTAACTCTTTATGTAATCCATTCTCATTCATTCCAAGGTAACCAATAATCCCAATCTTCTAAGAACAATCAAAAAAGGTAGAAAAAATCTACACTTAATATTAAGTAAAAAATTGAAAATCCTAGGAACTAAAATGCTGCTAATCACATAGTCAGCTATAAAGATAAAGACAATAAGAATAAAACAAAAACATTTAGATTTGTCTTTTGGGAGAAGTGATGCCATCATTATGTAAAGGTTCACTTTCGTCCCTGAGGTAGAAAATTCCGTTGTTTTCCTTACTATCTATATTTGATAGCGAATGTCGCTGACCAAATGTTTTTATCTCCAGCATATCTGATTCTCTTTTACCCTATAATAAAATTCTGTTCTTCATAACTGTGATATCTGAATCATTAAAAACCTAACATTCAATAGAAAAAAAATAATGAGTCAGGAAAACGAGTAACTGTCCCAGATGTAAAACAGATGTAAACTAATCCAGTATATCAATTTGCAAACTACAACTTTCAGTCACTTTAAAAGTCTTAACACATTTCCACCAGTAATTGATACCTGATCCTGCTTCGAAGAGCAAGGTGCATCGTGATTAACATCATAGGCATCTAACATGAATAGTTCTTGATTACGAAATCCCTGAATTATTTCGGACCGTAAAGTTTTTGACGCATCGTCATCGTGCAATATATATTCCGGAAGAGAATGAAATGACCCAATTCGTCTATGCGTTTGAATGTCCAGCTCGCAAACTGAATCCGTCAAGATAACTTCTGGTTGCTATAAAATCAGAAAAAAAATCCATCTCGAGCAAGTTTTGCAATCCACAATGGAATTTGAATTCCATGAGGTTCTTCAGCAAGAATTTTGCACAGCAATTTGTCCTCTTCAAAAATTTCAAGTTTCTAACTTCTGTAATTCTCAAGAGCAAAAAATAAAATTAAGCAAAATAATCTTTGCTATTCATAAACGAAAATTCTATACTTGCTGTGATTGAATCAAGTGCATCAAGCAATAAATTGATCCATCAGTAACTTAGCCATCTCTCAGAGAAACGTGTTAAAATAGCGAAAAAAAAAAAAAAAAAAAAAAAGCACCAGCTGCTTGATTTCATTGGTTCTTGTTTGCATGGAAATAGACAAGTGGTTCGTAGAGAGTCAAATACAGCGCAGTAAACGTTTTATCGCATAAAAGTTTTAATAAAACTTACCGGTTTCGTGAATGCTTGAGAAGGATTATCAGCAAATTTTGCCACAAGCTTATTCAGATATTGCTGTTTCACTTTGTATTTACGCATTAAACCCAAACGTTGATGTAAAGAGAACATTCTAAGACGATTTACTTGACGCTCATAACCCTCCCAAAGCTGCTCAACTCGTTTCGAACCGTAATCTCGCAGTCTGCATATCTGTAATAAAGAATTTATTTGGGACAACATTATAAGTAAACTTATGAATATACACTGTACTTGCCAGACCAATGTCACAGAGGGGGCATGAAAGTTAATAGATTCTGTTATAGAATAAGTTGTTGAGTCTAGAGATAAAGTTGAAATATTGAACCAGTATTATAAAAACTGTTTATCCGCAAATAAATATGCCATCTATCCAGAATTATTCTCCATAAAGGGTTCAATTTTGTTTGACTAAATCAGTGATTAAATAGTAAAGCGTTCATATACGGAATTTTTTGAATCCTGATAATCGTGCAATCTGACAGGATAGGAATAAGAGTCAAACTAAGTTGATTTTTATTAACTATATTCAATCCCACATCTAGTAATTGAATAAAAGCAGATCTAAATTAATATGAGTTGCAACATAAACTCATTTCCCTTACACGAAGGTTAACAGGTTACTTATTTTACCTGCTGATTGTAATTGTCGCGTATATTTTCCAAATGCTGATTCATACTTTCCATTTGCGCTGCCCGATAATCACGAAATCTCTCTGATTGTGACGCATAGGATGTGCATAGCTGATCAACCTAATGTAAAGAACCATTTTTTTTCCGTATGACGATCAACTATCTCCTTATGAAACTTTTTCATAAAAGACATATATCATACAATAGAAATCGGAAATCCCATATATCAAGGGTAATATAAAATTAAGATTAAAATTCAAAAAAGGATTTCAAATCAACATTTCCTACAAACCTATCAAATCTTCCTTCTTTCTCTAGTCAAGTAATTAATTACCTGTTGGTGATAATTGTCTCGTATTTGTTCCAATTTCTTATGGTATGTTTCAGAAAGTGTAGTCATTTGTCGCTGTCGATATCTTTCTACAGCAGCGACCATTTCACGAACATGTGAATTACGTTCTGCAATTAGGTTCATGATATATAATCTAAACAACAAAATGGAGTGAATGCTGCTATTTTAAGTATGAAGTTGGCAGTAATGAACTATTAAAATTAGAAAGGAAGGAAATATTTCTGCTCACCAATTCTTTTGATCCACCATAAACCAATTTGTCGGCAGGCAAACCAAAGTAAATTGAGGAAGAAAGTAATGCCACAGGTAATCACTGCGGCCAGAATGCTGCCCCAAAACACAGACTTCCTCATCTCCAAATGGAACCAACTTGAATAATCCAAACGGAAGTGTACTACTTGTGAAGCATTTCCCTATAAAAGTGACATTTATTGGTGGAATCAATAAAACTCAAGTGAACAATTTACTCATGCAAATTTAAGTTGCCTCATGAGTAATTCCCAGCAGAAATGTAAATGTGTATCAAAAAGAAAAAAAAAAACTTTCACTTTGTATTCAGTAGAAAATGGAGCATTTTTTGGAAAAAAGATTCTGGAAAGTATCTATTCAAGTCAGAGAAGTAAAAAATGAGGATTTCAACTGAGAAGCTTTTTTTGTCATGAATAGAAAGCCTACTTTTGAATTCGACACCACACATCTGTATCGCTCGACTAATTCTTTTCTAGCACCACTGATAAGAAGGAGTCCCCCAGGAATAATTTCGTAAATACCATTCCGAGTCCAGTTCATTATAATAATTCGATTTCCAAATTCATAACTTCCAATCAGTACTTCGGGTCTAACTAGCCACCATTCGATGAACAATGGCAGCTCACCATATGCATCGCATGGCAGAATTGCTGTTTCTGCGTAAGGAACTCTTAAAATATATTTAGCACCATGCTCAACTCGCTTTGAAATACCTGAAATACGTATGTCTTTTACAGAAAATTCAAAGCAAATTATGAGAACATGAAATACAATGAATCCTTCCAATCCTTCCTATACAATAGTTTGATCTCACTGAATTTTCAGTATGTAATGACCAATTCTCGAAAATGCATACAGTTTCGATACTCCACAGCATTGTTTGCTTTCATCAGCTATTAGTACCAATCATTATCTGTCAACCAATCTTTTCATGAATCACATGAATGCATGTAAAAAAATGCCGGGAGTTGACTAAATACGTGGACAGTGTCACATGCTATTTCATTTTTAACTCAAAGTTACAAATTTCGATTTGAATTCTTCATTACTGCTTAGAATAACAAACCTATAGAGCAGTTATTAAGCAAATCATCTGCACAATCCATTTGTGGTCGCAGTTTGAAAGGCAGCAACTTTGTCCATTTGTTGAGACAGTTGTCACAACTCCAATTATTTGGCATGATCTCAATAAAACGAAGATTTTTTGCTCTGGAAAGGTAATGAAAGATAATGAAATATTGCTGTGAAATTCTTCAGCATTTTTTTATCAGAAACTTTGCAGAATTCTAGCAAGCAATATGTTTCATAATATGGAAATTTATTGATTAATAAAGCAGTCCATTGGATGATTAAACTATTCTGGTATAGTAATAACTCGATCAAGAACAGCGATTTCAAGCGCGGAAGGTAACAAATTAATATCCTATTAATTTGGATCTCACTGGAATTATAAATTATACGGAAAAAAAAATATGCAAAGAACCTTAGGAAGAAATCTGGTGGCAGATATCTCATTGGCGTGTTTGTGAGACGGAAATCTCTTACTCTGATAGGTAGTGTACCAACAATGCTGTGTAATCGAAAACTGTTTCTTAAATCCAACTGAAACAGAACATCACGAATATAAGTGTAGATCTGAACAATACAAAAATTTCGTTGAACTAGTGAAATTTAAACAATAAGACGATCGAAATTAATGAAATTATTCGCATTAATTAATCAGAAGAAGGATTCATTAATAGGAAGCAAGTCAAGATGAATTAGGGAGGCGAAAATTTCTGGAATTAAAATACAAGAAAAACTTTGGTCTCTTGTGAACCAAAACTGCATGGAAAATAAATATATTTGGACCAGATTAAAGCAAAGGCGCAAGAGGTTCCAAATAAAACAACAGTTCAATACGTTGTTCGTGTAGATGAATAACAGATAATCCTGACATTACTAGTGAATATCGCAATATGTATTTGAAAAATGCAAAATTGTACACTTAAACCTTAATGAGAAGACTAGAAAGTAAGGTCATTTAATTTTCCTAAAGTTAAATGAATGAAATAAAATAAAGGCCACATTTCTACCCTTTGCCTCAATAAAATATCTCAAAAACAGAGGTAAACAAACCTCCTGCAGTGAAGGTAAGTTAAGTGAATCGAAATCGATAAAAGCCAATCTATTGTACTGCAATGACAAACGCTGTAAATTCGATGAAATGGATAATGGCAAAACTGCTAATCCACAGTTATCCATATTCAAATCAGATAATTGAGGGACTAGGGAAAGTGAGGGGAATTGTTCCATTGAAGGATTATTCGACAAATTTAAATCTTCTAACGAAAATGGCCATTCACCATGAATTCGTGTTAACCTATTTGAAGATAGATCCAACGATATTGCATTTGGCACCACAGATAACTCTGAAACCTGAAAAACTGAACAGTTCATCTAATATACATACTATGTTTTACTTAACTTTGTAATATGCCAAAAATCATGCTTTCATTGCAAATTGTAAATATGTTTAGCACTTGAGACTAACATTTGACACTAAAATGCGACTAAATTCAAGAGAGAACAGTGATTGCTAGAGACTAACGGGAGTGGAGGGAAACTGTATGTAGGAATTTACAAAAATGTATGATGGTCAAATTGTGAATCCACAAAATTTGTGGGACGAAAAAATTATAAAGAGTGGAGTAAAATTATTTTCCCCACTAATATCGATTTGGAGCCGATATAAATGAACTGTTAACTCCGAAATTATAGGAATCTATCTTTTCTATTACTAAATTTGCAATTAACAAATAATAAATTAAACGTCCAAAAGTTCTATATTTGTTATATAGCTATAAAAGAAGTCTGGAGATGATTAATTTAGTGCAACTGGCAATAGCTCACTTGATTAGAAGATAAATTCAGGTGTTGCAGTTTATTGACTACGCATTGACCAGTATGAGATAATTTGGAGAACCAATTATGGGATAAATCAACTATTTGTAACGACGACAGTTGATTCAAGGCTATACAAATTTCATTCCAGTCCCATAAATAATTGCGGCTCAAATTCAGAACATGCAAACTTTGCAGAGAATCCAAAGCAAACGGAAAAAGGTGTTGTATATTACAATCATGGACTGCAATGCTGCGCAGTGAAGTAAAATTTTCGAATATGTGCAGACTGAGATGTTTCTGCAAAATGCGATTAATTGATTTAGCTGCGTGCTTTACTATTTTGAATTAACTGATCTCACAGATATGATTTCAATTTCAATAGCCATCCCGCCGTCGTAACGACCGGCAACTCCAAAATCTCAAGAAAATTTCCAAAATGGATCATCACATGTACCCGAAAACAATCGTGGTTGTGTTGTTGCACAAATCAATGAGTTTCAGCATATTTCAAAATAAATAAGAAAATGAGTGACCTGAGAGCATTTAGTGAACGATATACTATGAGCATCTGGCACAAGCTTAAGAATATGCTGATCAAGTCTAGCGGGTTCCACATTAACACATGTTATCGTCCTGTTTTCACAAAGACACCCATACATTCGGCATGGGTTATCGACAACTAATGTTACCTGAACAGTCAAGAAGTTGGCTAAAAAATTTTCAAGGATGTTACAAATATTATAATGACCATATTTTGGATTATAAATATGAAGCAAAAGATCATCTGTCCCAATAAATCCTGTAATGGAGAACAAATTTAGTCTGTAAATTCTCCATTAAAAGTTCATATTACTAACAAACTTCTCGAATTCTCAACTAGGAAAATCATAGAAACTGCAATCCCCGAAAAATTAGTTTTACTAAACAACAGAAATTAACTGAAAATGTCACCTTTCCTTCTCCGGTGATAGATCTTGCTTCACTTCGATGGTAGGCTTCATCAGTGCAGAAAACCAAAGGAATGCAAACTTGTGCAATGATTAACAAACGATATACTATGCACAGTGTTGCAACATGCATTCTGCGCTTTTTTGATCAGCAATAACAAATCCTGCACGATCACATGCAAGCATGCAATAACTATAGTTCCGAGATCTACCACAGCAATTTCAACTGTAGCTCGGGATTTGGCCGTTAAAATGAATGAGATTTGTACAAGATGGCCAAGTAATACTGAGCAAGTGAAATACGATTAACATCTGTTCACATCAAAAAGAGGACGTGAATTGTCGTCTTACACGGTAATGTTGATGTACTTTGACCTCAATAATCATTAATAAAGGTAGAGGCCCCTGACCAACACGACCTCGACCTCCATTTACAAACAGAACTTCAATTTCACGTTTCATGAATTGTTGCATGTTAAATTGAGTCCTCATTCTGATTAAATTGTTTCATTTCATTTAAGCCTTGTCTTCCCCCGTACCCATTATCCCGCGTTCTTGTCTTTGGTGATTACTCGGGCGACAGTCCTCAGACAGTTCGGAAAGCTGTCTATTTTTCTAAACGTGTATATGTTTACATGCTTCACTGTGAATCCCAAAATACCGATTATGATTCTGTATTATTCAATTCTAAATCTGAAGTCAAACTGTGCCTTTTTCTGCTTTTCACTTGTAAGATACAGCTTGAATGACAGATGATTCTGTTTAAGATGGCACAGTTTGACTCGAAATGCACAGCGGAGAGAAATTTAGTCCATCATAAATGCCTCAGCTGATGTCAATAGTGAGAATAATGGAGAGATTGATTTGTTGATGAGAGACTAGGTTATGTATCTACTTTCCGGATATCTCTTTTTCAATTTCAGCTTATGTTATGTATGTTGAGGCCAATCAGTTTGATAACAGGATGTTCCGGACAGATTTCTTGTTGGCCGAGACAATTTGTCACAACCTTAGCTGTCTTCAAGAAAAAAAGTAAGTAGATATTATACTTCAGTGTTATCGCGAACGACTATCGTCCTCGGAATATTCTCGACGTTGTTATATGTGGCATAGTGTGCTAAATATTTTAGCCTTTCGTTAGAAAATTTTTTAGTTTAATCTGCTATATTCTTTAATAAATAATAATTTGTAGTAATACCAGTTTTGAAGTAAGTGCTGTAGTTTTCAGTTGATACTAAAGTTCACGGAGATACGACGATTGTTGAAGTTGTGGATATTCCGGATACAGATGACCGTAAAGTGTTGAAACATAGCCCGGAAACTTGTACGTTGTGCACGTGTAACATTCCCGTCAAGGTAATTTCTTTAACCAAGATTTTGCAGCTGTTGAAGGGAACTGTCTCTACTTTAACGTTAAATTCTAAGCATTATGCTTGCAGATCCGTTATTCAGATGTATTAATTTTGGAACAGTTTATGCGAAAAGATGGAACCGTGCTTCCACAGCAACTTACTGGTTTGTGTAAGAAACAACAGCGGAGGATTGAACGTTGTGTTATGCAGGTACACTACAGTGTAAAGACGGTTATTGTTGAAAATGCCACGTTCAGTGCTCTCATTTGTAATTCCCATGATACAAAGTGATTAGCTGCCAATTTTGCTGAAAAAATTTACTCTTTTACAGGCTCATTGGGCTGGTCTTTTTCCAGACAGGACGACTGCTGATTTCGATCGTTCGGGATACAAACGATTCGCGAGGTCTTGTTCTTTTTTTTCCGCTTTACTGCTTTAAAATTGTATGTAAGAATAGTCAGGTTTAAACGCTTATATTAAAATTTGTTAGTAGTCTTTGTAACTTTTTCTTGATCTTTTGTAGATTCTTATATTGACGAAATAGACATTCCAACAAATTATTTGCCGAAACAGTGAGTTTGGTGTTCAGCAAAGGAATCACCCTTAAAAGGTGGATTTGCTTAAAACATAAGTCATATTATTGTATTATATAGGTATTGGAACGATGACAGGGACATATATCGAATAAAAGAAGAAGTGATCCCCGGCTCATGGTACTATATTAAACGATATAACACACGTGGAGTTAATTTTAAAAAGAGTGGAAATGTCGGGTACATTAAAAAAGTGTAGGTTCTTAAGAAATTTGAATTAAGAAGTGTAGGAGAGGAACGGTCAGGGATTTTCAGTGGTTGTTCGGATCCGGCTTCAAGCAAACACGGTCCACTTCCATAGCTTAAATGGATGGAAGTGAAGACAGTGCAAAAACTAGCATAAATTATTTTTGTGTTGCATAACAGCCACTTGTTTTAAAGCATTCTTCGGTGATAGTTCTATTCGTCTGTTTCAAATAATTATGGTGCTACATTAAACTATGTAAAACAATTGAAGCTGATAGCAAATAAGATTTAAGAGCTACAGGAATTTTAGTTAGTCGACTGTTTGTTTGTATAAAAATGACAACTATATGTAATACAATATAGCCCTGAATTTTATCATCAGGATGTGACATTTGCACAACTTATTGTTTTTTTGCCTCATGGTTTGGTATTGGCTGTTTGGGTTCTAAACCTAATAGTCAGTTAGATCATTTTTTCATACATTTTCTCTGTTCAGTGCATTATTAATTTTTTATTTTGTGACTATTTATCGTTTTATTGTTAACAATAAATGTAAGCAATATATTTATTACCATATAGTTCAGTTAACGAATACAACAGCGCCACTAAATGTACAAAATTTTCACCTTTTTCACCGTAATTAATACATTTTGTTTCTGGAGTAATACTACTGTCTTGTCAGGCCTCAGTTTTAAGTCTCCCATTTTTCAATGGTTCAAGCAGGATATCCCTAAGGTAAGCTAACTGCGTTCTGTCAGTGTTGCAGTCGTAAAGGACCTCGAGATTCCGAAGTTCTCCCCGGTTTACTGCCTAATTTTACTATCGAATGGGATAGTGCTTCACTTGAGCCAGTGAAATGATGCTATATAATATATTTATTATATCCCAAAACTAAATAGCAGATTTTCTACCCTTAATCCGAGTTATATTTCTCATATTTCAAGAGTTCGATTCGCTAAGAAATTTGGGAAACGCATCGCTTTTGTTTAAATTTTACAGCATTAATGTAGACCAAATTACAAATTGCAGGTAAGAATGGCTCTGACCTAATTTCGTTCTAGCGTTGATTAAATATTGGCATCGATGTATGATTGTAAAGTCCCTGAGCCATCAAATGCAGGGCCAGTACAGGTCGATGTCCAGATGCTTTCTTCAGTTTTGCTCGTTTGTTCTGAAAATCAGCAGAAATTTTTTTTTAATTGAAAAGCAAAAACTAATGTTTTCAAATACAAAGTGAAGTCTCAAATTCTACAAGAAATAATGGGTTAGGAAGTAAGGGGCAAATATTCGAACTTTTAATTCTACAAATATGAATTTTTCAAGTGATTCTTAAAAATTTCCCACTTCCTGTGAATTTTTCCATCAAATTTTGGGAAATCCTGGAAGCATACTTAATTTTTTGAAATAAGAAATAATAAAGCATACAACATGTCGATTATAATCGATAGATAGCATTTAGGAGGTGATCTTAAAGGTTGTAAATTAATAAATCAGATTGGTCCGTTTAATGCAGACGAAATACATTTGTACATAATCATAAAATTACATTCTGTAATCCTATTGAGAAAATGAGAGACAAATTTTAAGGTGTCAAAAGTACAAAAATGCCCCAGCGGATTCTTTTTTTAAATATTCGAATTATTGAAGTACTTTGAGATGTTTAACTGTAGTATAATGCATGAATAAAGCTAACGGGGGATGTCGAAAGATTTTAAAGTTAAAGTAAATTTTTGGATTCCCACTGAAACAAGAGTAATTTAGTGCTGAATTTGATTGGTAAATTTAATTCAGCATCCAATTTCTGTAATCATTAGGAAATTCAAATAAACAAATCCAAAATCTCAGCAAAATTCGAAGGAAAGATTGCAAGTGTGAAAAATTCAAATTGAATTGATCACTAATTATATATAAAAAAAATTTCTTTTCCATCCTCCTCCCTTCTCTTATCGAACAACAAATGTTGGCTTAAAGTAAGTTACAAATAGTAGCGACAAGCATATCTTTCGATATAAATGCAAATTGCAAGAGATTGCTACTCATTTATAGATTTTCTCCAACAGAATCTGAATCTCATTAATATTAGTGAGTTTTTGAAAATCATGTAACTTCTCAATAAAATACTTTTGTTATATTACTTTTAGTAAATTGTAGCTTATTCGCTGAAATAATGTCCTGTATCATTTGTAGATTTCCTCCAACAAAGTCCAAATGTCTGGACAGCTCATCAAGCAGATCTTCAATAAAACTTCTGTTAGTTTCAGAGATGTCTAATGGTAATAGTCATGATGACATGTAATACTAAGTAATAAACATAATGAACGGGTTATATCATGTCAACAAGGACGACAGAACTATTTTATCGCTCAATCAGAGTTCAGTATCATCGTCTTCTTTCCGCCAGAAGATTGCAACGATAGATAGTCCAGTCATTTTGCACCTTGTTATTACTTACCAATTAACATTTCTTTCGCATACCTATCATTAGACAGGTAATCATTCATAACACACATGGTATGATCTGAAGTGGGCTGGGAAACTAAGTCGATACATCGAATTGGATCTTAGAAAACAATCTTTTACGGTAAGATGAAACCAGGTAATATTGGTCATAATGTGTTTGTAGAAAGTATAAGTTGAAAAAAGGAATTAGCAGGAAAATGATTGATGAAAAGTGTTGCTTTTTGGAAATTCATGAATAGTAAAGGATTACTGAATTTAAGACCCGTGGAATAGAAGTAAATGAGATCAGGAGAAATCATAACTATACAAGAATTCAGTGTTTTAATTTTAAAAGTATACCTGTTGACCTCGTTGATAACAAGCTAAGTCCAAGAATCCTTCTGTGAAATTTGTATAAAACAATTTGCGATACAAATAAACCTTTTGTTAACAAAGGCATGAAAGTATTTGAACATTTGACGTGGAAAGGATTACTCAATCTGATTGATATTTGATGATCACAAGATGTGAACGATTTCTGAATGCAACTAAACGAAATCACTAAAGTTGTCATGTAATAATTTGATTGCGAAATAATCAGTAGAACTTTGGTGGAAATTTCATTCACTAATTGAAAAATTAAATTACAAGTATAGGAGGGAAAAAGGGGGAAAAAGCTAAACAGAAAAGATAAAGATATAAATCAACAGCAAAATGAAAAAAAAAAAAAGAGAAATTGATGAGCAACTTCTTCGGGTTCTCTTTGAGAAGAAGAAAATTAACATGAACAACTACATAATCTAAAAGACAAGTTCTGAAGGAAACTGACTTCACTGTAGAGGTACACATCGATTGTTCATAGCGGCAAATTATGCAGAGAGACAGTTGCAAGATTTGACTACCTGATAATAAATAAATTCATCTAAAACGGTATTTGATGATTATAAAGCTTTTGATGAGACAGATCTTTGCCTCTTTCCGCACTTCCATATGCAAAAATGTCATCTTCCCCTAAATTTCGTTCATCCACCTTACTTAGGGCGGAATTGCGGGCTTGAAAAGGACAATAACAATGATTTCACAACTGATCAATGATTAAATTTATTATTACAAGGGAAATTTTTGTTTTTCATTTGTTACAGTTGAAGTTATGCTATTCGAGTTCTCTTTATTTCGTTTAATATCTAAATTTTGAAATTTGAGAAATGTAAAAGCAATCGGACTGCGACATGACATAAAACTGGTAATACAATGATAGAGTGACTACTGATAACATCACAATCATCATTACAATTATTCCCATTGTGTGTACAAACAGATGATGATGATGATGATCCATCGCATTTTAATGGATTTTTTGAAATTTGTATTAATGATGATCAGGTAGATGATGATTGTTCTATGCTCCTTATGTCCACCTGTCTACTATGCACTTCCTATTCACTGTTTTTAAATGATGTTTTACAGTAATTCCAAATTATTATTTACATTTATAGAGAGGGTTAAATGAATAAACAGATGAGGTAATTAATTGGCTGTGCATAAAGTTAAATGCTACCTAAATATCATAGTCCGTATCTTCAAAAACGAATCAATTGACATAGTGAATGTTTGTTAGCTTTGCAGACATCAAATAATTTGAAGAAAATTTAGATCGTAAAGGATAACGTTGAAATAAATAAGAGCCAATTGGATATGGTTAAAAGGTTATATGTCTATTCACTATTGGTATTAAGTATCCAAAAGGAAAAAGTTGTAAAAACATATGTGAAGTAGCCGTCCGGAAGATGCACTCATATCTTCACCTTTGCACTTCACATCCTTTCCTTCCTCGAACAGCTCTCTTTTCTTGTTTTTTATTTCCCATTAACTTTGAAAAATTCAAAATGCGCATCTGGCCGAATGTAAAGTTTAGAAGACAAATGAGGAACAATACGCCGACATCCATCACATATATATTCTCTTTCCAGTTTGGTATCTCTTCGATAAAGCAAACTGTTGAAGAAATAATGAACAGAAGAGTGAAGAGAAAATTCAAATTTTTGCTCCTACTGCAAATTAAACACTAATTAATCAGTATAGTTGAAAGGTGTGATTATGAAAAGACTCTTTCTTGCTAGGAAATGGGAATAAAAATTACTTGTTGTGAGGATACTCTTTCCGTTTATGATTTAGGCTTTACAGTTTCGCAACAAAGAATTTGTATCAGACCAGACATTGGTTCCAGATAAAACCGTACCTATTTTCAAGCACGAAAAACAAATGCAAAGCTAACCTGGAACCATATTTTGATCTGTGATTCGTTTAGGCCAAGCTCATGTGCCAATTCCTGACGCCGTTTCTCTGTGAGATACCGGTTATCCATGAATTGCTGTTTCAATCGTTCCAGTTGTTCAGCAGTAAATGCCGTTCGTGGTCGCTTCTCATCATCATTAAGATTTGTTTCTTTCCGTTTCGTTCGACGTGACCTTGGCCCTAAAACAAATTAGGATTGCAAAAACAATTCTTATAAAGTTAACAGTAAACTCCAAATATTTAGACAAATGATGCATGAGTTGAAAATTCTTCTGATCGAAACTTATCAAAACTGTAGTTCCTCAATGATTATGATCATTTGTTTCAGCAATCATTCATCATCAACAGGTGATGATTATAACGTGTGATAATTGTATTTGCTGGTTATGAAATAGTTTTGATGGATGGATGAATGAGTGTAATGACGCAAATTATGTACGCAAATTAGCGTGCCTGCCAAGAAGAGACACATATGAGATGGTAGGAAAGTTACGCAATCGTATACCCGAACATTTTTTATCGATGGTTATCTAATTTAAGGAAAAGACACTTATAGTTTTTTGTTTTTTTTTATTTTTTAGTTTTTAGGCTCGTTAACAAAATACGTGATAAAACAACTTTGAATACACTTACGTACGTACACATATGCATACTTTGTTCAATGAAATATCACTATGATTTCCTTGTTTGGAAAATTTTTCCGATATACCTGAACTTGGTCGATCGGAATACCGGGTACAATATATCCATGCTGGGAATACTGTATTTATGTTGTCCGGTGTCGTTGATGCACATGGTTTTAAAGCTGTGTCATGCTGGAAAAAAAAAAAAACCCTACGTAATTTCAAGTAATCCAGCAAATGTCTGTCTACATAACCTTTAGAATTAATGGTCATTCTTAGAAAAAGTTTGACTGGTCACATAAACAATCATACATATCTACAGTATATTTAATCTTCCTAGTTCAAAAAGTAAAGAATCCTAAGGAAAAAGAAAAAGTTGGATATATGGATAATAATGATGGTTAAGATCTGTAACAGACAATCCCTGAAAACTGTCAGTGATTGACTATGATTGAAGGAAAAGTGTCAGAAGCGATGATATGAAATAATATCGAGATGGATTAATTTAATTAAGCATAGTATGAACAGATAAATGTTAGGCTATATATGGAATGTAACAATATTTCTGAAATTAGATGAAACTTTGAATTGCGAAACGATGAAGAGATTTGTGAATTTCATTCAGTTATTTTTTGTAAGAATTAAAATAAAAAAGATATTTGAATTTCTTTTCCAACCAAACAGTTTTACCCAATTTCGTTTTCTTTTTTAATAATGAAAACACTCTTTCTTACCTTACCAAAATCTGGTCGCAAAATATTTTGTATGGAGAATTTCAGTTTGGAACTTTGATATGATTCTCCGCTACGACGTGATAGCTCCGGTGAAGAGAGGCCTTCGGAAACAGAATCTGATATACCATCCATCTGAATAATAGAATGAATCTGATAATGCATAACTGGTAGTATTCAGAATTAATTGATCCTGCCGAATATTCATGTAATTAATGGCACTTTGATTAGTTAATTTCGGGTTTTTTCATGACCTCCATATTTTATAGGTAACAATTAGTTTTATATGATAATACTTGTCACTTGGTCTTTGCGGGACATAATTTTAATTTCTTTCCTTATCCAAGGAAACATGAAATATGCGAATTTCTGAAAAATGAACCTCAACATTGAAGGGAAGAAAAAGTTTTATTTGTCTACGAATTTAGCGGTAAATTGAGAGTTTTCCTTGTTGATAAGAATTTTCCTCCTTTTTCGCCTTTTTTCTGTCAACCTTCAATGATGAACTATTGTGGCCGCCATCGTTATTTCGGATCAAAACTTGATGTTTATCTGAATTTGTATACTAATTTCGGCATTTTTTTCATGAATCGCCTCGAAAAATTCAGAAATAATGACGCAAACAATTTATAAGTTAATTTGTAATAAAAGAAAGCAAAGATGGAAATTACCCAAACATTTACTGACCTAAAGAGCTTATGGTCCATTAATAGAATTTTTGCATTTTGTTATCCGTTAAAATCTCACCTTGAACTATCACTTTCATGGTAATTTAATTACAGTCCTCTTATGCTACCAACCTATAGGTTAAAGCATAACTTCAATGGAATTATCCGGAATATAACAATTTTGTATGACCTTTGTAAGGAAAGAGTTCAGCAATCTGAACAATATGTTTCAACCATAAGCTAGGCATACCACAATGGCCTAACATGAATAATTGAACATATAAAGAACGCAAGTAATAAACATCGCTTTACCAATTGCTATATCTTACTTTAGTTGTAATACTTAAATGTGACAGTATAAAGTCTCGATGGCCTAATTACTTGATAGGTCATTCAAAATGGTCATTCAGCTTTCCCTCTCCTTTTTTTCTTTATATACATAACTCCTTTCTCTCTATGCATCCCTTACTGTGAATCAGAAGCCTAACAAAGATTTCAGGAATTCTACATTTCAGAGCATCAATGACGAATTCGTTCAATCATAATACTAGCAAGAAAAAAAATAATGGTTATAATGAAATAAGAAGAGAAAAACAGCAGCTACCGTAATGATAATAAAATTAATAAAATTGATAACAAAATGACAATGATAAGTATGATAATAAAACGATAACGATAGTTCAATAAATGACAGAAAGCACAATGATACAATGAAGAGGAAAAGAACCGAGGTTGTTGTTTGGGAATTGTTAATTCAGTAATTTAGAAGGGCAATAGGCGCAGCATCTCTTTGTCACATCTATCCTTTCGGCCTCTTCGACCCATCCGATGAAAATTTGTCGTCACGCCTATTCCTGTCCCGCAACACTTTACGACAATTCTACCGTATCCCATACATCCTTATAGCTTTACTCTCCACCTCTCCTCATTCTAAACATTAAATTTATTGGTTTATTTACTGAAAGCTCCGCCTTCTAAGCTTCATCTTAAATGAAGGGAGAAAAGGGAATAATAAGCCTCAATATTGTCTCTTCAATAAATAGCTAATGAGTCATCGTAGCATAGTCTTTGATGAGGTTAATTAAGTTAATTAAGTTACATTTTGATGGGTTTACAGAGCTTTCCCTTCATTCTGCTCCTCTTCTACCTTCATCTAAGCAAACTACTTCAGATAAAATGATGCTATTCTTGGGATGATCTTAAGAAAAAAGCCTTCTAAGCCTAAGTCTAAGTCTAAGTCTAAGCAATAAATTAGCTGCTCACTTTTCACTTCAACAATTATCAAAATAAACTGCTATGAACGAGAAAGTAATTGGATGATGCCTCCTACATCATTCATTCATTCACAGAGTTCCTACATGAACTAATTTAACGCAATTTTAGAAAGCAATTAATTTAGTCGCTTGCAGGTCTGTCTGCGCATTCACGTACACCCCTCAGTACACACACACACACATTTGAATACATTGAGATTAAGGCATTGATGCTTCATTTCGGCTTTTTCCTTTCTAGTAAATAGACAAATGAAGCTTTAGTCAGTTTCTATTCTTCTTCCTTTTATCTATAATTGGGATAATTATTTGCTTCAATACATTGCAGCAGCAATTATCGAGTGAAATTGTCCGGATTGTGCATAAATTAATGAGATTAGAGAGATTATTGTTATAAATGGGAAAAATTGATGCCTTAAATAGCTTCGGTAAAATGTTTAAAAACTGGAAATAATTCAATTTTTTGGAATTTTTCATCCTTTCTCACATTTTCAAAGTGCATATCTATAAGCAGGTAATCAAATATAAATGTATTTTGTATTGATATCAATCACTACCTCTTCATACTGTCCCCATCTCATTATCTCTACCGTGACCTTTCACTATTCCATTTCGTAATATTTTGTCGGTATCATTTTAAGCATTTTTAATTCAGTAGAATTTAAAGGAAGACTGACAAAAAGAGAGAGAGGATGTCAAGAAAAACAGTTTTAGATAACAACTGAAGATGAAGAGATAGATCTATCTTCAACACTAAATTTCGTAAGTTAATTAATATTCATTAATTCGTTCAATCAAAAATTTAATGGAAAACTTTCATGGATTCTTTCTCTCTTTATCATACATTCTTACAACTTTATAGAAAATGAAGTACTACCAACTATGGGAAACATCATTGTTTGAGTAGAAGAATTCAAGTTTCGGCACTCATATTTCAATTAATTGATTTTTATTATTGTTGGTTTTTTAATATACATTTTGGGAAAAGAGGTCAGAGAAAAAAGGAGAAGTAGCGAGGAGATATTGTCGAAAGTCACTTATTTTCCTTATTTGGTCATCATTATTATCATCATCGTTATCGCTATCGCTATCCTCATTATTACCTTAACTCCGCCGTTATCATAGTATATCATTGCTATAACCACTGATAACATATCATTATCCTATCATTATAATCGCTACTGCACCATTATCATATCGTTGGTATGATCACCGTCGTCAGCATTTTGATTGTTATCACCGCCACCGACATGATTGTCAAATGTTGCTGTTGTTGGATTTTATCAAATAATTTCATCAGTTTTGTTGCCGAAACGCGTAACTACTTCATTCGACAACATTTTTAACTGCATAACTAACAGACGCATGCAATCGAGTTTAGAAGACCATAATTTTGCAATTTGTGAAAAATATTTCAAAAGTTTGTTTATGGGCTAAAAATTACAATATGACAAAGAATTTCGAAGAAGACAAGAGAAAGAATGAATTTAGAAAGAAGATAAAATGGCTCAGAATTCATTTATTTGTGAGAGAAAGAGAATTTATTCACATTAGAAGTTAAGGACTACAAAGATATATATCATTGTGCTTCTTCTATGCCATACGAAAAAATTATCCTTTCTGGTAGCAAGAGTACTGTAACTACCGATTTAGTGTTTGACGAATCTGCAAATAAAATAGAGTTAAGTTTAAATCTGTTTTCATCTTTATAATGATACGTAATATCCTCAGCTGGTCGTCTTTGATTATCTTTGCTTCTACAAATTATCTCTTTTACCTTAGCGTAAAAAAAAAAAAAAAACCCCAAATATTGTTTTAGCAAATAAAAAACTAAAATTTCAAATCATCTCCAAAAAAATTATTTATGGCCGAAGCCTAATTCAGTTTGCTTCAGATTTGATTGCTTTAAATTTGTGGAAATTCACTCAGCAATTTCAAACTTTTTGAAATAAATTGTCGTTAGTCGAACTAAACTGGAAATGCTAACTTTCAAATCAATGCAGTAAGGACCTTCTTATTCATCAATTCGCCAGGACATGATTTTTGTGGCATCTTGTCAACTACCATATGCGATTACGCTTCAATTGATTGAATGTGAAACAAAAAATGTGAAATTAATTTGAAGACTTTAGATTGAATGGTTTGTCTACTACTTAAAATAGTAATATTAAGTGAATGGACCTTACAATTGGGGAAAGTCGTACGATGCTACAAAATATTTACTACAAACGGAAGAAGCGCAAGCTTTGATGAAGATCGCAAGAGATTAGCGATGAAATTAATGCTGAAAATTATGAGAGCAAAATGTGGAAATTTCTATTCTATTCGTTTTAAGCAACCTTCTTGGGTAAATCATTAAATGAGTAATATTTTGGTTATACTTCTAGCAATACCGTATCAAATAATAAGAAAGAATTCAGTGCTATATTGGAACATACTTGATAATTACGGATTTCTTTGAAGAACAATTGATCGTATCAATTCAAAGGATAAAAGTCATTAGTAATCTTTATTCGGTAGGAACAGGAAAGAATCGACGGTAGCTGCAAAGCTGGGAAACTACAAAATGAAAACATGAGAAATGAGAATCAACAAGTCAAGACTTGATAGATTGCTTAAAGCGGTAGTCTTTACTAAAATTAGCACGGAAACTTACCGGACATAAGAAGAGAGAACGGAGCTGGATAAGATTGGAAAAAGGAGGAGGGGAGAGAGAGAGAGAGAGGGGTAGGAAGGGAGCGAAAAAAGCAGACAATGAGTGGTACAATAATGTGGAAGTTAATGCTAATATTATAGGAATGGTCCAAAAAAGTAATCTCCGTTATCAATTTCTTTATTAATAGCTGGTTATTATCCCAACCGGTAAAAATGCTCAGAATTTCCTATTTCACTGTTCATTTTTTGTAATTAGAGAAGCATATCCGGACTACACTCGTGTTTTACTTTTGACTTTACTGATTTTTACCAGTAACCCAAATACCGACATAGTAATCCAGTACTGATCTAACACAAGTTAATAGTAAATATCTTAGCATCCTGGAATCAACCCAATGGCTTACTTCCAATACTTCTAATCTTTTGCCACCGCAAACATCAAATGTCGTGTAAAATAAATAACTGAAAATTTTTATTTGATGCAAAAGGTAAAATATAAACAACATAATCAAAGTACAATAGTATTATAAAGCAACTCAATGAAATAGATCACTTCCAATTCGTTTTCCGTATTTCAAATTTTATCGCTTCCGTTGACTTACCATCTCAATTGCAGTATTTCTTGTAGTGAGGGTTTTCTTCAATTTTTTGCATAGCTCTCTCTTCATCTGACTTCCTGTATCATCTGATTTTATTTCAGCTTTCATTGGACCTGTTTCACCCACCACTGACGTAACTTGCTAAAATGAATAGAGATGAAAAAAAAAAGAAAAAAAAAAAAAAAAAAAAAAAAAAAAAACGCATCTCGATAAAAGAATCTTCTAAATCTTCCTCTTTCTATTCTACTCTTCTTTTGTTCCACTTCCAGAACAATATTATTGTTAAAAGATCCCTAGTAGCAAAGCATATAATAATTTGTTTGCTTGAAACTGGCCTCAACTGCATCAAGTAATTACATTTTAGCATGGACATCAAATCTCATTCTTTTTTCTAAAGAAATTTTATGAGATGAGACCAGTACATATGATGAATCAAGGCCTATCCGTGTATATGCAAGCAAAGAATTGACATAAAAATCCAAAGAAAATACTTTCGTTTCCGAGAGTCCAACAACGGGTGGCAATTGATAACCGAGTTCAATAAATTTGTTTCCTCTCATCTTTATCTTCTTCAGTAGTCGTTTCTGAAACACAGGAAATGAACTGGGATTTGTTACTCTTAATTACCTTTGATTCTATAATTCATGTTTCTGTTTATGAGGTTATTGCAAATTCTGAAAATGGAACATACTTTCGCTGCTTCTTCACACCATCCACTCTGCACTTTATTCAGTTTCTTCGCATGACGCTTCCTGGTGGCATTTTTTAACGGTGGTGAAATTATTCGCGGTCCTTTAAGTAAACAGGACGGGAAATCTTTGTTTTTTATTACTTTGCCTGGAATGAACGCTTTAAATCTGCGACAAATAGATCATCAGGAAGAACCAACTTGCTAAGTGCATTTATGGTTTACTTTCTTCCCTTAAGAGTGAATTAGAAGGGCATAAAGCAACTTGATTGTTTCATCGTTATAGTTCTAAGAATACGAACGAAAGAAATGCAAATAAACATGAAAATAATTAATTCTTCCATTCTACAAAGTCTGTTATCGTTTCCATTTCCACATTAATGGGAAACGTTTTGTGTTACATAAAAGTTAGAAAGAGACCCACATTCCAGTCGTTTTTCGAACATTAAATAACCATCCATAGCTTCAGCTGCTAACTGTGCTACTTCACAATCTGTGAAAAGCACAAAAGCCCATCCTTTATGATTTCCAGTCTGAAAATAATAATGGAAATGTAATATATAAAATCAGATATATAAATTCATATTAAATTATGACCTGCTTAAAATAATTTTGCAGCATACGTTTTAGTGAACTGCAATGGTACTAAGGTATCAAAATTCATGTTTTAATTCGTACGAAAAAGTAAGGTATAATGAGATTGAAAGATTAGCGGAACCAACATTTAAACTAGAGACTTGCTTTCAGGTTTAAATTCGGAAAATGCTTCTAGCACTTCCTGCAGAGAAGAACCAGAAAATGTGAACCGCTTCAAAGTCATTACAGCTATCAAACCATATTTATGAGCCAATCCATTAACCAGCTTTTTAGCTATGATAAATCAAAAAAATCTGTAATCTCTCACTAGTTGTTGAATCTTACTTGATAAATAGAATGTCTTTAAACTAAACATAACACAAACAGCTGTAAAATTGTTTCTAAAGAGTAGAGAATCCTCAATTATCACTATAGTTTCTATATAACTTGAACTCATAATCTAATTTCTACGTTTATATCACTTGACGATTTACTCGTCGACAGTTAAACAGAATATGACGAAGAGGACAGATATAGATAATTTCAATTATTTACTTAAGCTATAATGGTAAGTTTACTGAATTTGACGTCAAAAAGGTGAAGGATGAAACTTCTCCGAAAAGATGAGTGAAAAAATCGTCCAGTAATGGTTCTTTTAAATATTTTAAACACTTTTAATAATATTACTACCATTTCATTTGCCAAATATTAGCATAAGTTCCCACCTCGCTACTTTATTTGCAGCCGGCTTAAAATCAGCTAATAAATCATTTTGAAATTTATATTACGGAAATCTCGGAAACTCTTCCACTGTCACCAAGTCTATCGACTTTCAAGAATAGGCGGAGATATGTTCAATCTGGCTGTGAGCGTTTTGATTTTGCCTCGAAAAGCAAACAAAATTGAAAAGTATAAATTGAAATTTCTTAGTTGTGAAGAATAAACATACCTTTTTATTCCTTGCAACTCGCACTCGTTGAACAGTACCAAACTGCAAGAAATAATTCAACAATTCCTTCTCGAAGAATCCAAACGGAATGTGCTTGATCACTACAGCTTTTGAATTGCCTTCCGGATCAACTCCGGGCTTACATGGCAACACCTTTGATCTCGAATTCCTAATTCCTTTGCTCTCAGTCATATTCCTTAGAACCCTGCAAAAAAAAGAAAAAACCATAAGCCATAGTGATTATATGCGATTGCAGACCCAGTTTATGCTATTATCATCCCTTCCATCACTAAAGAACTTGAATCAAACAGTCACTCAACAAGGACTTCGTCCTAATACAGAACTTTATATTTACTTGATACAACATATACATCATCTTAGATATACTTAACTCTAGTGAATTAATCTCGAAAGAATTTCGTCATATTTTGGCGCAATAACTTTGTTATTCCCTAGATCTAACTCAAAATTCATCACAGAATTAATATGCACGAATACCAATCTTTTGAAATTAGAATTGAACGCCATCGTACGTATGAACCAACATAAAAAATTGGTTCCCCAAAACAAATTTTATTCATAATAATCAAAAGATAACTGAAAAAAAAAAACAGCTATCACAGAAAGGCACTGGTATTACCGGCACCAACAATCAAAAAAATGAAAAATAAATAAATACATAAAACACCGTGACAAATCCGTTTTTCAGTGTTACGACATGAACTGCATGAAATTATGCAAATGTAAAAGGTAAGAATTACACGCTTCCCAACAAACTCTATATTTATTCTTCTCAGTTTCTCACCCACTTCTTCAATCCACAAAACAATACAGTATGCCAAAATGATTTTCTCATAATAATCTAAATAAATTAGCAAGTTATCCAAATACTGTTTCTTAGCAGTGTAGTGCTTTAGTCCTGTGTAAGGTAGATATCTTTTCCAATAATTTAAAAGAAAGAATTAGGTTGTTTCCACCAAAAACTCACAAAAACCACAACTCTCCAAAATCAGAACAATGTGGGGATATTGCCATTTCAACAATAAATGTAATGAACAATAATGACAGACACTGAAAATGGAAAAAAAAAAAAAAAAAAACACTTCAGGAAATAATAACTGCCAGTAATATTAGAGCATCTAAAAAATTGTTTAATGTACGAAAAAATGATTTTACAAGTTAATTGACAGATAATTACAAAAACCTGAACCCATTTGTTACAATTCTAATACAAAAAGGTTACGAAACAACTATAAACTCGCTCAAAGATTTAAACGATCACATTACTTTTCTTTTCGTATGAGAACAATACTTCTGATATGCCATATATTCATCAAGCACCAGCTACAGTCACATGAGAGAAATCATTCATTTTAATGAAGCGGATTTCAATCGAATCCCTGACGCAAAATAATACAATGGAAATATCCAAACTGTCTTTCAGGCAAACAAAATTTTGACTTTCAATGTTACAGCAGCAGTGGTAATTTTAGACCCAAAGTAGCCGCAATATAAACAGAATTCGAGTAAAAAATGATTACACCAGGAAATGAAATGAAATTCTTGGAGAAATAATTCATTTCTTTATACATAGAAATAATGTTACTGAATAATGGAAGTGAAAGGAGTGAAAGATGTTTCCTGGACTGAGGAGCAAAATATTAACCGCTATATCTCTGAGCACATTGAAGACATGGAAATTATTTTACCGTTTCAGCATAATCAAAAAAAATCTGACAAGGGAAAAGATATTATGAGAAAGGAGAGCAATAGAGAAACTGATAAGTTCTTCGTATAAGTCAAGATTCAGAATTATTCTGAATCCTGACTTATACAGATAAATTTCACTTCGTAAACGAAAGCAAGAAAAAATGATGATAAAGAAATTTAGGAAAACTCTTGACTGGTTGAAAAAATGAAGAAAAAAATAAGATTCTCGATCAGAAAACCGAATATTTCCCTTTTAATAAAAATAAACAACTCAAGACTGCTCGGAACTTAAAAATTCGAGACCGCAATGAAATCACTGACAAAGTGTTCCAATTAAAAAAGCCAAACTGAAACCAACCAGCTTTCAATTCACAAAAGTTTTACTGGAAGACTATTTTAGAAATAAAACTAAAAACATTTATGCCAAGGCGTAGAAATATCGAAAAACAACCATCTATTCCAGGTATGGTAATAATTAACGGATATTTAATGGTAAACTTGGATTCCATGGAAGCTAAACACTCATCCGATTCCAGGAAGAATCATCCGTTTCAAATTCTGTTCAGATCAACGTGATTATCTTTGCAGAAATTTCAGTCACGATAATGATAATGATTAAACAAATTTAGCAAAAATTCAAAAAATATTCTCTTTCTCCTGAGAGATTTATGACTAGATATGGATCAGTGGGTTTCACGTTGCCAGATAAAAATAAGACTGAGTAAGGCGAGATTTCGATACAAAAAATGTTAAATCTTTCCACATTTTTTTTTCTTTGTTTCGGAGATTAAAATTTGAAATTAAATGTCAAGGCAACTGTACATAAATATTTCACGAACCTTGCGGAAAATGCAAAGCAAACAAGTGTTTAACACATATGAAAGAGAAACTTTATAAGGCGGGAATGGGAACGAAAATCCTAAAAATTTCGTGAACTAAGTCCATACGGAACTTCTAGATGGCTCTCACTTCGTAAAACACAGTAAAGAAGAGATAGGGAGTGTTTTTCTTTTCTAATGCACACATCATCCCTATTATTCTCCAACAGAATCCATTTTTTTTTTTCGAAGTATATACAAGACAAAAACCAGTAAAAAAAGGTCGCTCATTAAGATAGGGACTGAAGAAAAAATTATGGAATTGCATAAAAGATCGCAGCAGTTAGTTACAATAGAAAATCAAGTCAATCCACATTTGTGGCAAGAATACAAGCGAATTTTGAAAAGAATCAAACCAGCTGAATTAAATATTTGATGTTTTGCGAAAAAGATTCCCAAATTTCGACCTTCTATTGTTACCAATTGTTGAAACATCGGTAAAGTTTTTTTCCTTGATCACCACAAATCCATTTGCTTTGGTATTCGATGAAGATGACCTGAATATTGCATTTGACACACTTCGTTTCAATGACTTTAGATCTTGCTTGAACCTAAAATGAACATATTATTAACAAATATTCCGAGAAACTTACAGAATCGTCTTTCATTTATTAAACAAATTAGAATACCAAATTGAATCCAAGCCAATTAAATGATAAACTGTATATCGTCAAGTAAGTGAACCACAACGATATTACTCCCATATGTTAATTCTTTTTCATTACTTGATCCAGAAAAAAAAAATCAGAAAATTTTTGAGAAAAAATAGGCAAAAGCATGCAAAAATGGAAACTCCCAAATCAGAATATGATAATAAAAACAAAAAACATATCCAACAGACATCAAAGAGATGAGAAAGCAGTTAAAATGTGAATTAAACTTCTCATTACTGAAGTCCGATGTTATTTAGATAAATGATTATATATCTTTTCGAATATAATCATTTATTTTGACTACGATTTATTCAACTGCTGTTAAGTTAATATGCTGCAAAAGACGAGTAGTTGTAACTACTTTCTACAGTCAGAATTTTGTCAATAATAAAAGCACATAAACTAAAAGAGAAAGCATACGGAAAAAAGCGATTGACAGTTGTTGTTGTTGGAGACGAAGCAGTGGGAGCGATCATTTTATTAACTGGTGAAGCTGCGGATGTAAACTTAGCATTAGTAATGCTTGTCATGAGAGAACCGATATTTTGATTTCGGGATTTCTGCATTTCGGCAACATGTCCAAGATGCCGAAGTTTGTTAAACGATCCAGAAGATTTAGAACGCTGGAGTGGTCCATTGCTATCGGCTACAAATTTCAAGGGCCTTGAAGCATTCATGTTCTCGTGAATGTGTCTTTGCAAATTTGAAGAATCCAAATATCGAACTCCCGCAGATGTATAATTTTCGTGCGCACATAAACAAAGAGGTGGTGATATTCGACCGCTAGTATCCGAAGCCTCGATTATAGCAGGTAGACTATTTCCAGATGTAGAGGATGAAGCCATGCTTGCCGTCACTGTAGCGCCAGCTAAATCTAAACATGCTTGGTAACATAAACTAAATATGGCAGAATGTTAGCAAGGCTTAAGATAAAAGTAGAGCAGATGGAACAAAACAAAATATTTTCTGAACTCTATGAAATTCAGACGACTGTTCCTGTTTACCAGTAAATATTGAGTCAAAATACTAATTCAAGTTTCAATCCTAAAGTGGAAAAGAGTAAAAACAACAAAATATCAAAAGACATATGTTAGCGCAACATAAGGTATCTTTTTTCTCCAAACTAGCAAAAACATGCTTTGGAACCCTGAACAGAAAAATTCAAATTGGATAAGGAACTTTTAAGTAGAGAACTAAAAAGCCAAACTTCAGCAAACAGCAATCAGTTAGCAATACCGGTAAGCATCTTTGATTAACCGCACATGTAAGCACTTTATATATGGCAGTGACAGATGGTGCAGCAAAAAATAAAAATTTTGAAAACTACTTTGATCAAAATGAACACCCAGAGAATATGACTGACCCGATTTACGATAAAACGAACTGGAGGATCCCGTTCTCGGTAACAAACCACTTCCCGCTGTAGAAGAAAACACTATTTCTGCAAATGCAAGAACATGTGAAATAAAATCACTTCAAATGAACATCAGTGAACACAGTTTTCAGAAAAATTTGAGAACAAGATGAGAAGTGATCAAATACTAAATAATGACAATCTGAAACTTCCCAGGCGAAACACCTTTTTTTACCAAATTCAAGCACATATTTACACTAAATTGATCAAAATGTTACCAGCACTAACTGATGTAGGGACCAATGGGAAACCACAAAGTGATTCGATTTCAGTCCATCTCTGATGACACTCACTCATTGCCAATGAGATTTTCTCCATTCGGGCTCTTAATGAATACTGAATAGACACTAATCTATTTTAAATTTTACTAAGCCTACTCATTCCAAGTTCAATAACTACCTCTTGATTCCCACTTTTTGTCCTTCTGTTTCTTGCCTCATTCTTTAAGAAAATGAAAATTACTCTAAAGTTGGTAGTAGTATTAGCAAGAAAAATACTTCGCCAAAGTGTCACTGCATTTTGTTCCGTTCTCAAATTAATAACAAATCATTGGTGATTTATGAACAAATAACCTCATCTTTATCATACTCATAATTCATTTAAAAGTTTATACTTCAGAGCAAAAATACGTGAGTCGATGTGATCTGTTCCCGATGAGGCACCCGTAGCAAGTTTGATAGAGGAAACAAGGCTTGATTGCTTTTTCCGAAGTTTGTCGATATGTTCAATAGCCTCTCTCATTTCAGCAATACATTCCATCCGTTGCTGTCCAACATAACTCACTTCTAGTTCGCAGGTCCTGAAAATACAACAGAAAGCACTAAATCACGACAGAATCGTCCTTTTCTGATTTTAAACAAAGTTCAGACTTTCCTTGCTAGAAGTCTCAACCCCATATCTGTTGCTTTAGAAATCAAAGTCAGAAGCAATCCTAGTAAGAACTTTATCCCGACCTCCTACATTAAGCCGTGTACCGGCAAATTCAATTTGAAATGTCTGGTTGAAACCTATAGTTTTAATCATTAAATATCGTATTGAAAAATAATTGGGAGGTCACAAGCAAATTTAAAAAATATTTATACAAAGAGACGAATTTGTGTATCAGGTCAAACATCAATCTACCCAGCTTTTAAAGGTCTTGCACAACACATTCATTCATGCATCATCCAAGTCAGATCCTACTTCTCAAAGTCTTCCATATATATTTAAACTTTAAGTAGCTGTTTTGATCTAACATTGAACGTTTAATAACGAACCTCCTTAACAGTGGCTGCAAAGCAAGAGGAGCAGAACCAGAACTTTCTAGTAGGCGCTCAGCTTCCATAAGCTGCGATTTCAACTGAAAGGATTAGTCAGTAAACTAAATCGTAACTAATAGTGTAAAAACAAGAGTTAATTTTCCGAAAAAACAAATGAGAGCCAATCTTTAAAAAGAAAAGTTAATTGAACTTGTTGCGCAACTGGAAAAATAACCGTTTCAACTTGTTCGCTTTCTGGTGCACCTCGACTCGACTGTCTTTTCTTTTGTTCTTCCTCAAATCTAAACATATTAATTCAGGTTTACTTTCTTGTATGAGTAGCAAATGGTTTATAGTAAAAAATCAAGAAACTAAATAGATCATAACGAAAACTGCTTCGTTTGATTTCAAACCAATAATTGCACCCAGTAATTCTGTTCCGCTTCAAACTTTCCGTGCTTGACATAAATTGTTAAGGTCAATTGCGGACGAAATGCTATTTTTGCGATTAATTTTAAAAGTATTGTGGAAAAAAAGTATTGTTGACTTTTGCTGGATATCTTCAAAATTGCTCTGCATTGATCTTAGCTGTGATAACTTCGCCTCCAGTTGTTCCATTTGCATATGTGATCGTGTTCGCTGCATTTTGAGAACAAAAAGCACCGTAACTAGTACAATCACTAAGACTGATAAGGCAATATCTTTAAGCCGAGATGCATTACCGCCTGAAAAAATTTATGACTACCTATTTTTAACTTTTTGTCTCTCTACCCAACTCGCTTTTTAGAAAAACCTCAAGGTTATTGAAGATATATGAAGTAATTCAATAATTTTCTAAATAACAGTCCGAACCACTTAGTAGCAGTTATAAATTTCGATAATGACTTACAAAAAACTGACCACTGAAACCAAAAAGAACGACATCTAATGCTTTTAAACGCAATTTCTGCTTGTGCACCGAATTTTTGATGCCCAAATCGGATAACAAATAGGTCGAATTAACGATAGCCATTCTGAAAAATATAATATTCAAAATGAAATTTCACTGTATCGGTAGAAACTTACCACTGACTACTTCCCGATTAAACAGAAACATATTCCCGCCTTAACTTTAAGTCAAACGAAAGTTTGAATAATATCAACATAACATAGGCTTCAACATGCAGATCGATTGACGTCGTTAAATTTCCTAATGATAGTAAGATCAAGGGTTTGGTGTCAAAACAATGAAAATAGACAAATTAATGCCTTAGATAAAAAATCGTATGTTAAAAAAGAAAAAAAATTAATGAATACTCACAATAAGCCGACCTGGGTAAAGCGCGACCGTCAATTTCCATCCCAATGAAAACAGACGCATACTGCGGAAGTCGAACTGTATTTTCCAACCAATTCACCATATCAGCTGTTGTCCAAGAGCGCTCCTCGGATGCAAACCACGCTTCCCATAAGTCATCTACCGTTATCAACTCATCGTGGTTATGATGAAAAGCACGTTCTCGCTGAGCCCGATCCGAACCTCCCAATTGCATATCTTCTTTTAAAAACTGAAAATTTACAGATCTATATAAAATAATTTACAAGATATGGAGCAAAAATAAGCTTGTAGTGTAAAGTAACGAATAATTGTTGAACGCTTGCATAAATCATGTTATAGGCATAAGTTTGAGTTTTGTCAAAGTTAATATCATGTTTAGATTTGTTTCAAAAACAAGTAAAAATATGTTGATGAAGCGCAGCTTACATCTGTTGATTCAAACCGATCGATGGAACCAGACTGATCGTCATCCATTTGATGATGTAATTGTGTTATAGCTTCATATCCTTCTGGATCGCGCAATTTTTCATCGTTTGCTGTTATTAGTACTTCTAAAAACAAAACAACTAACAACTTACTTCTTTTTGCAAATCCACGAACCTAAGATACTAACATCTCATCTCATTAAAAGTTCTACTTACATAGTATTTCGAAGAAAAAAAGAAATTAAAGACATGACTACCACGTGAATCAACCGTGGCTGACAGGCTCCCTGTGTACTCGTTTCAATCAAAGAATTCAATATAATTTTAATTGTGCGAGAAAAACTTAATTTTTGTCACTTTCTGACACTGAGAGAGTGTCAAAAAAGCAACCATAATACTCAGAAGCATTTTCCAGCTAAATGGCCGCACGCCTGCCACCATGTCCAAATTTTTTGAAACCTTCCAAAATCTGCAAATAAGAAATAACTTGAAGAGTGGAGAAAGCAAAATTCTGAACGTTACAATAGCAAGGTTGGCTAGCATAGAAATATGGATGTAAATGAAGTTAATCAGCCTAAACAAAATATAAGTCAATAAGCATATATAAATCTAGCACTCACCGGACTATTGATCCATGGCTCTGCGCAGTTTGGATAATGGAACTTTTAGTGCTCCTGAAAAGACACTTCAATAAGCTATCTAAAATGAATACCAAATTTCGTAGGACTGTTATCTAATCTTTTCATTTGATTATTTAATTACATAATGCTTACTCGTTTGATCGAACTGTAGTCGATACTCACTTATTTCTTCAATTAATTATTTACACTTTTAGAAATTGTCCTTCGAGAATCCCGAAAGATTACAAATAGCGACACACGTACTGACCAAAGCCTTAACCTTCAGGCCTGTCCCTCTACTTCTAACTGTACAGTAAAGGAATAAATAGCCTATGCGTGCAGTCTCACTTCAACAAAAAGAGAAAAAAATGGCCCAACCAAGTATGATAAGAGAACGTTGCGAAAATACAAATCCTAAAGTTTGCAGGAAATTTCTCTACGTCGTTTGAAGTTATACAAACAAGTAGGATAGGCATGATATTTACTAGGCTCATTCTGATAATATTCAGTCAGCTAATCAATCTGGCAACAATTCTTCAGAAATACCACATTTTACTGGGATTATAAAATGTTTCTGTTATCTTAGTGATAATAAAACAGTTAATTTTACAAGAAGCTAATTTAGATTACCTTTACACCAGAGCACACCTAATCAACCATAAATTTAGCTTCTTTCCGATTAATTCTGTAATACAGTAATAATTTTAGTTCACAGCAATTTGTTAAAAATTTAATATTCATACCGGTCAGTTTCTCAAAGTTCTTCATTATCCTAACAGAGAAAAGTGAAAAAATGTTCTCATAGTAATTTGATTTCCATCCTAAATATCATTGAATATTTCGTCTAATTGATTGAAAGCAATTGCTAATCCGTGTTGACCATTAACCATAGCTTTTCTATTATTGTTCCTGGAACTAGTAGAAATAAAATTCTCAAAAAATTTGAATATCCGCATTTCCAATGTAACAGATCCGTCATTTCTCCTTACTGGGTCTGTGGCTTGCAAACAAAATAACTCATAGGTTCAATCTTATTTGCATATTCCTTTGGCCGTGGATAAGCTAGAAGGTAATATAATTGTAACTGTAACAGTTTCTTTTTTAATTTCATGGCCATTCAGCCCAGTGCACTAAGAACGATGTTGAGAGGTTAAATAAGCCAGTGAAGCACCCAAAGAATTACTCCTAATTTACTTCCTCCTTCTCATATTCATCACTTCTGAACTTTTCTGTTTATTTCACACTCAGTTTCAATTTCAAATAAGATTAGCTGTTGAATCTGCCCCCTTCTAATAGCCTAATGAATTCTTTTGAATCATAAAAACCATGTTTATTTCCAAACATTTTCAATCCCTTCAAATTTGTATACAAACAGTTTAGTTACGCCATATTGTGCAATGTTCCCCACTGAACTTTCCGATCGATAGAGTATTGAGAAAAGGGAAAAAAAGAACTAACTGGACGAAAGGAGACGAGACGAGGCACCTCTCCCTCTCTCTCTCTCTCTCTCCCTTTTCGTCTCTCTCCCTCTCTCTCTCTCTCTTTCCTTCTTGGTAATGTTTCTCTTGAAGTATATGCGTAAACAGTTCGCTCGTGGCTTTTGACGGATTTTCGAGGAGGGATAAAACGGACTTTCCGACATTAGTGCATATCTTTGATTGATTCGAATTTGCTTCCAATTTAATTAAAGTGATTTATGTCCCGTCATTGTGGTACAAACAGTGCTACTCATTATTGACAATAATTATCAACGATTGGACATAGCTCAGAGATGATCAATGTGCCTAATGAAACAAATCACATCGCTAATTAACTGTTGCCAGATATTCCAAATAATTCATGAGATCTACAACAGTCTCACATATTTCGAATCTCTGAAAATATCCGAGAATCAAATACAGGATCAGATTTATAGGATCCACAGGATCCTTCTCCAATAGAGAAATTCATCTATACGCTTCCACAAATTGCTTCTCTTTAAAAATTAATTCATTGTTGAAGCAAAAAAAAGCTATGAATCATTAACTGATTAATGTTACCAGTAATTAAAGCAAGCTAACTTCGCTTTCAATTAGAGAAAAATTATAAAAGATTTTTTGTTTTCACCCATTCTGAATTTGTCAATTTAAACAATATTCTTTGTATATTTTGGGAAAGAATTTTAATGTCATAAATAAAGACTTTCCAATTACTTTAACCAGCTAGAGGAGATCAGAAAGACGATTAATCCTCTTAATCAACCGGAAATCAAACCAACCATATGCTTATTTGCTGATCAGTACAGCATTATCACGAATAGTTGTCCTTACAAGCAAAAAAAAGAGAAACATTACGTATTCAAGTGGCTCTAAATGTTATTATACCGCATTCACCCGTCTTTATTGATCGTCGTAGAAATTAAAATAATTGCATCAAAGTGACGATTTGTGAAGCATTTGGATTGTTTTTGAATTACAACAATTAATTAGTACCATTAACAGTTTACTAAAGAACTCGCATATTTATTAATCAAATCATAAAGCTTTTCTCATGCAGGAACTCTCGTCGATTTCAATCGTAGCCAAGTGCATAAAAATACCGATATGTAAATTCGAAAGTAAGTTAAACAAATTGATAATTTGGACCTGTTGGTGTTTGAAATTTTTCACTGTAAGTTTCGATTATTAATAAAATTAGTTTAACTTTTCATAATTGGATTCCACCGTTAAAATACTAAAGAAATTACTACTAAAGTTTTCCTTCCCCAAAAAAAAAAAAAAAAATTTGAGATATTTCTCCAACAGAATCGATAATTTCCCTTCCTCTTCCCAGGCCCTTTACCCAGCAAACTTTATTTCGTGTCCAGTTTTCATTAATGATCCAAATGGTTTATACATTTCCTACTAGTTAAAATGATAAAGTATTGATCTAACATGGGTTAACACAAACATTGCATCATTACGGTTGAGTATTATTAACGCAAGCATATTACTGAAATGCAGGAAAAATGATTTCTTTTCAGTTATTCAATTTTATTTCAACTTCAGATAATATTTTAAGTAGACAAGGGAATTTTTAGGCAAATTTGTAATAATATTTGATCAATAGTGCATTTCGAATTAGTCGTACTGCCTTATTGATATGTGTTCGTCTCACTTTTGCAGTTATGATTTTGTAAGCATGGAAAGATACGTCGCACAAGGGCTTCTGCTGAAAATGCAAATTTATTAATAACACTACATTTATTTAGAATTTATGGTTTATTTTTAATACCGGATTTTAAATTATTATGTTTTCCATCGATTTATTACAACGGTAGACAGTTGAATTCTGAAAAATTGATTAAAGAAAATTATTTAAAAGGCAGGCTAATGGAGTTAAAATCCAACTTTCGAGTAAATTTAAATCATTTTTATTCCAATTCTGGAAACAATTGAAATTTGTATCTCTTCCAGGCTTGCTTTTAGGTGGTTCACGTCTGTCTTCATCATTTCATTCTATTCCAGACATTCTGCATTAAAACTTTTGGAATGGTTTCCAATTTTCACAAAGCATTTGTGGACTTCCCTTTGATTTCTCTTACATTACTATCTTACTTTTGAAAAGAGAATTCCTTTAACTTAGTAGAATTTATTTAGACTCAAAAATTTATAATCTTTCAATCCTAATTACAGATTTGTTTATTAACTTTTAATTACTTCCTCTTAGTGCTGTCCATTTATCCTGTTATTATCACTTTGCAGATCTAATGCAATTTTTCCGACAGGCTCCGCTATCGTTCCTGGTCCAAGGGAGACAAGTAATCATTTTATATGAAATAGGCATAACTTTCTTTACTTTTTTCTCGTCTCTTACTATTTCAATTCTTTTTTATTTGCCATGGAAAGATTATTGACTAATTAAAATCATAAATGTCAAGCAAAGATTTTCACAACAAAACTTTCCTCTTTCTACTAATTAATTCTTTCCTTATTTCTTTCATTTGACAATTTGTGAAAATTAAATACTGTCAAAACAGAGTTTTTATGGAGCTAAAAGTAACGACAAGAGGTGGGAAAATGATAAATGATGACGACCACAGATTTTCAACAATGGAATAGATCTCACTGAATAATATACCGTTAGAGATATATCTGTCGGACAATTTTAAAACTGACCTCGTCCCACCTAACCTATAACCTATGATCATTGCAAATGATCATTACAACGTTTGGTCAAATATGCAGTGATTTTACTTCATCAGTCTGTTTACCATTGATCTTTCTCCAAACCAAGTAATGTCCATATAGATGATGATGCTTGTGAAAAATTTCATGTTAGTCGAATTTAACAAAATGTTTGAAATTGTACAAATACTTCTACCCTAAGAGGTATTTAAGTTGTTATCCTCTTTTGACGATATGAGTAAGACAGCTAAGTATTTTTTACTCATCCAAAACGATTGATTAATGATGGATAGCAGCTCCCATCCTTGTCTTTTATTTGCTCTTTTTTTCCCTTAGTTTTCTCCTCTAATCTCATCACAAATATTTCATTTCGTTATATGATAAAAACATTTAACAATTCATTTGCACATATTTGTGAGAGACTGCTAAGTTAGACTTTCTTCAAAACTTAACGAATTTTAAATTTAGCATCTTTGATTTTTATTTTGTGGAAGTATGAAGGTTAGTTATTTAGTCTGTAATATATAACTTCACATTTTAATTCCCTTCTTGGAGAGATCATTGAATCAATAGTTTTAAAATTGATGTCAGATTAAGTAAGTAAATTTTCTGATGAGATACTTCAACTTACACGTAAAATAATCATTGTTCATTTTCTCCCAGTATTATCATCACATGCTATAAATTTACACCGATGACTTTACTGATTTGTCTCTTCCCCCGAAAATGCAAATTTGTTCTACAATCGTTCTCAAATATCGTTTATTTTTTTAAATTTTCGAATTAAACTTGTTAATCAGATATTATATGTCTAAAGATCTTCAAACTTGCTTCACTCTACGATATGACTGAAAGCAAATCAACTACTCGGTTATTTCTTTTTTGAATTGATTAAACTATCTCCATCGTCCTGTTTTTTTTTTTTTTTTTAAAGAAATTCCTCACCACTTTTCTTCCATTAATTACTATTATCTCATGGGGAAAAAGATATTACCTGTTTGTTTATTAATATCCATAACCATTTTATACATTTGTTATACCTTCCCTGGGAGGTCGATACGAACAATCAAGCAATTATACTTGTAATCAATAAAACAATATCGAAATTAATGTAATGATTGATCGATCTCGATGAATGTAAACATTATCATTTGACTTAAGTCACGTGAAAATCGATCTCATTGAACTGAAGTAAAATGATAATTTCACTTATCTTACTTCAACCACATGGAAATTGTTGAAAAGTAGTGAACCATGGGAGGTCAGTCATATGATGATCACAAAATTAGTGATGTAAGGAGGGATGAACTTAAGAATTGAAGAAGGCCGCCTTATGAAGATGAACAACAACAACAACAACACTTCATTTCATACCATCTCTCACTCACTTATGGATGTGGTACTCCCTCCATCTCATAAATCAGTGTCACACTTCTCAAAAATCATCTCTGACCTCTTGTTGTAGTTTTCTCTTCTCTTCATCCCTCAACAACAGTGATGTTGCACTGATGAGAAATTCGAGCCTTTCATTTTTTGTTTTCTTTTTGATTTTGATACAGTGCTAAGTATGACTATCGGATGATTATCGATCTGTTCTATCCCAACATTTATCCCGAGTGTTTTGCTATGCCACGGTATTTCCCTTATTTACTAGGATGCTATGAAGGCGCCAAGCTAGAAAACTGATTATTATCATAAAAGAAGGGAATGGAGGAGAGCATAGTATAGGTGAAGTATTCGGTTGATAAATATTCGCCAAGAATTGAGAGTACTAGCATTTGTATTGATGCATTTTTTCACACCTATCTGTTGAGTATTGTGGAGGTGAGTGATGCAGAAATGCTAAGAAGTCAAAGGTTATGTTAAGAGATCTGTAAGAGTTGATTGGCTGACAAAGAATAGTAGTTCAGTGGCTAAGGTTAAAATTTTTGCTTCAGGTCTTCAACTAAGCTTATCTTGAAAGCCTAGCTAGGTCTGTCTTACGATATATCGGAGCTTTTATGAAGCTCGGTCAACCCGTAAGGTTAAAGGCTAGTCCTCTGCAATAATTAAAAACCGAACGGCTTGCCTCTTCTCAAAGACGGCTGTAATAGTACTTTCGTCGAAGCAGCATCTCTGTAAGTGCAGTTGACGTTTATCTTTTATTTTACACCTGAACCTCTGCTCTGTTACTTAGTGCATATTCTAACATTTGACCCTCAATTCGAACGTATGACCCTTTCCCAGGTCTGCTATTACATATCTTCAGACAAGTACCACAGATATCAGAGAATCAGAGGGAAGTAGAGCAGGTAAGTACATTTTACCTATGAGATGTTGTATCGGCCTTTTAAGTATATAGAAGGATATCTCTAAGTGTCTGACGATAGTGCAAAGGGGAAGAAGAGAGAGTGTGGTATAGAAGGGTAGAGCAGATGAATGAGTGAATGAATTAATGATATTCATCGACCCTCTCGTGCATCCTCTCTCTCTCTCTTCCTATTTCCGCCCTCTACCCGATACATACACCCTACTGCCACCCTACAACAGGCCTGCATTATGAAGAATCGATAGAGAGCAACTATCAGGTTTTTTGAGCTTGTTTGTTACTGCTCTGAGAGTTGTCGTCCTATCGGGGGGGAAGGATTCCATCTTCCTAATAGGGCGGGGTATAAGGTCTAAGGCTTTTTAAGGTGCGCAGGCTTATTACTTTTACTTTAAGGGTCTAATTTAATAGTCTGAAAACAGTTTAATTGTTTTATTTTTCCAATGAAAGCATCTTTTCGTTCGGACAGTTCAAATTTGTGTTTATCAAATAAATAGGATAAATTAAACGGAAATTTATAGATGAACAGTGATCACTGTAACGTACGTGGAACTGTTGATCCAGACGTTCAAATTCAGAAGGCAATGGATGAAGAAGATTCAGAGCCAAGGATAGCGAGGATTCGTGAAAATCTTGTTGGTAAGTAATTTTATACTGTTGTAACTTTATGGCTCCTGATTTTTCTCGAGCATTTCATATCTTGAATGTCTCCAGAAATTACTACATATAAGTTTCGAGAGAAAACAAGTAGCTAATGTAGGTGGCATTTGGATTAATTAAAATGAATTAAGAATAAAAGTGGAAACTGAATCTGGCATTCAAATGATATTGCATACGTACTGAATTCTGGTTATGAAAGCCCTTAGTGTTTTGGGTGTGAGTACATCAGCGGTCCTAAAAATTATCCTGTTAATTGATTGTTAAACTGTTTTCATTCTAATCTATGTGAGCATATCAGCTTAAGCCAAGATTAGAAGCAAGACAGCTTGTTAAGACTTATGGGAATTTTCATACCTACAAACAATACACCAAGGCTTAAATAGTACTGATTTTTTAGAACTAGACATTTGTATAAATGCACTGAGACCCGTAGAAATAAATATGTAACAATAAGTTAATATATTGCGGTTTTTTTTTTTTTGTATTCTCTTCCCTTCCTCTCTGGTCACTCCAATTAAATATGTTCTGCGGTTATTAAATTTTTTTGGGTGTTGATGAGCATATAAATAAGCTCCAAATGTTGTGTGAAGCAAACATATAGTAAAGTTATGCAACTGAAATTATTAGTAGTAACTGATATTATTAAGTCACTAGCTATTTTCCATCGTAAGAAATGCGTAAAAAAATTGTCGTTTCGATCCAACTGGGATGAATAAGGCGTCTGTTTTTACTTCTTGTACTAATATCAATTGCTGCAGTAAATTTCTGCAAAAAGTGTTAAATTGTTAAAGTCATTTGTTTCGTTACTTCAAAAAAAAGAACTCAAAATGCTTTTCCAATCTGTTTTACTTTTGACTATGATATGGTATGTCTTTCTCATTCAAAAGACATTTATTGATCTTTCGTTACTTAAAATCTTTATGAATCGGTCATTTCAGTGATACGACTTCCAAAGCATACTGAAGACAGAAATTCAAACTTCACGAATTGCCGGTTTACTTAGTTCTCTGACCACGATGCATTCAGAAATTCTGTCTTTAGAAAATGAATATCGGCTATCATGCGAGAAAAAATGCATAAGTTTTCAAATTTGAATTTTCCAGATGGTCTTGGTCCATTCGATGTGATGGCTGATATTATTGTTGGCTCACAGCATGGTCCAAATAATTCTGGTCTATTTGGTGTTGTGCAATCACCGATTAGGCCATTACGTCCATCTTTTGTGCCATCATCATCGATATCATCAACATCAGAGTCACATTTAACTGCTGCGCAAATGGCACAGGTTATGTATTTTTCTAAAGGAAATTTCTTAAATTGGGTAAATGGAATGTGATTTAGTCACTGATTAACAAATTTAGAAAGACTACGTTTTGAGAGGTTTGTCGTGGTCAATAATTCCTAAATATTATAAGATTGTGGAGTGAAATAGTTTACATTAACTTTGCTCGGTTTGTGGTGTATAAAGTACTGATATTCCTTTCAATCCAAAATAAGGACAAGATGAAGCCTAAGAGATGCTTTGAAAATTATTTCAAAAGAGAATGATGCTTGGATTATAATTTATTTTCTTTAGAAGATGCAAAGCATTATCGACATACCATTATCAACAATCCATACTAACCTTCCATTTAAAAAGGCTAGTTTATCAATTTTTGATATATCAACATCATAAAGCTTAAAGAGCAGCTTATCCTGTATACCTGGTTTTTCATTTACTTTTTATTACAGAGAGCAGTATCGTGTTTTTAATTCTATATAACTGCTTTTCTCCCGAAGGGTAAAGTATTAAAGAAATAAACTTAATGGAGCGGAGGAGAGAGGAAGAATATCTGAGTTGGTTGTAACAGAGAAACGTCAATGTTGAATTTATTTCGAAAAGACTTAATTTGTTGGGCTCACCAAGCTACTAAGCTACAGCTTTCGATATTAAATTGGTGCTTATAATCTGACGATATATTTTTCTGAACCCAGCTAATGAAAATGAAGTTCATCATCTTTCATCTATAGTATAATCGATTGTTTCACCTGTGTTAAGCAAATGTAAAATTCAGAATCAAGAACGGAAAAATCATTCAGCGAGAAGTTCAGAAGCAAATGTGTCGTCTGCTAGCTTCATGAATACTAGCAATAAACCTTCGACAACCTCAAGCAGTACCGATGATAGTTCATGTAGGAAAAGAAAGAGGAGAAGGTATTTTCAATAAATTTGTTATGAAGAACTTGATTTTTGTCCAGCAGTTTTTTTGTCTATGCTTTCTATTGTTGAAAAATTTGAAGCTAGAATTCGTAGAGATTATTACATCGATTTGTAAAATAGTTTTGTAGAAGTGATTGCAACAACGTGGATACCGAAAATTGGCAGAAACCATGCACAAGCAGTACAACAGCAAAAGTGAATGTTTTGAATTATATTTGACAAATTAAAAAGAGGAGCTTTTTTGAAAAGCTCTAAATGATGTGTATAACAAATAGGAAGCGAAGATATTGCTGATGCTAGTGCATCAGCATCTGAGCACCGAATGCAGAGCGATGAGGAGATTTCGTTATTGCTATTAATAAAAACATAACTTGTACTTTGATTTTATTAGATGGCTTTAATGTAAGAAGAAATTAAATAGTTGAAGCTCACATGATTGTAGTAAATTCAAATTCACTGAAGTCAGACTACCATCTGAGGTAGTATTATGACTTTAATTTTTCAATTCTTTAGATGGAATGCGATGATAGCAGACTGACAATTAGTGAGCTGTTTGGTGAAGAAAAATTGGAAAATGGAAATACAAAAAAGCGGCCTATCGATATGGTGAAAAACATGGAAAAAAAAATGGTTAAATGGGAGAAAGAAGAGCAAGAAAGTCCGGATTCTGGCTTTGCCGATGAAATAAACGATCAAAATCGCGAACAGTTTCATCGACCGTAATTTTTCGTTTCATGCAAAATACATTTTGTAATAGACGGTTAATTGACACTTAGTCACCGGGAATTTTAGAAAGACAGGATTAATTTCTAAAATCTCAGGCTCCATCGCAGCATAGGTAGGCCTTATAACCAGAGTATGAGCTCAAAAATAGTCATGTACTACGTTTTTTTTGTTTCGTACAGATTTTCATATCTTTGAACAAGTAGTGTTCATATGACGGTTCATGTAAATGGAAAGTAATTTATTAGGCGTTAATTTGATTGGCAGTGAAATTCTGGCTACTTTGTGTCGTCCAATGTGGTGGGATTGGATCAAGGTTACTATATTACCATGAAAAAGGAAAGAAAAGGAACATTTTTAAGATGTCCTTATCAGGAGTAAAATTTTCAGATAAATGAGTTTCATATTAATTTCAGGCGTTTGCAAACTATTATTGGTGAACTGGGTCATATTTCACCACTTTTAACTCCACCGCGACAGCCGCAAAAAAGTGATAGTCCAACACTTCCAGTAATCATAAATCTTGACCGTCTAGATGCAGCACAACTTCTGCGAATCAAAAATATGTTTATTAAGAATGCTCCTGCTGTTAGTTTTTCTAACTGCTGTCGTTTAGAAAAAAAAAAAAACCTTGACAAGTTATTTTCGGGTAGCGATGTTACTAGAATAAGTCATGAACTTTAGATCTATCACAGTGGATGGATTTCTAGGCGTAAGAAATTCATATCAGCAAAAATGAGTAAAACATTCAGTAGAGAAACCGATGATAAAATAGGCCTTAACAGAAAATCCAAGACATGAATCGCAAATCTAATAATGTTTTAAATAAACTTAAATCAATCACGTTTCAGAATCTATACTAGGTACTGTTATACAAATTTACCATTATTATTACAGTTTTTGTCAACAGTCGCTCTGCCGAGTTGCGTTCTATCGCCTCCAGTGCGACCAACATCAAGAAATGAACAAGATGGAACTTCACAACTCTGCGATTCGGATTTTAAACCGGTCCCAAAAAGTACCGCAATCGATGGCAGTGGCAGCAGAGCTACCAACTGCAAAAAGCAAATTATTCATAGTGCAGGTGCAACACCGTCGTCGTCATCTTCTATAAAAGATTTCAGAAAGGTATGCAAATTCGAGGACAAAATAATGCATTAGTAAATACAATAATCTCTTATTGTGGGAAACTTTTATAACCTGAATGAAGGATTGGGTTAAATGGTAATGTACTTTTTTCCCCTTTGTTTCTAATTGGTATTATCACCAAGTATCGAAAACCGAGAACAAAAACAGAACCTGGACGGATTTTTAATCCTTAATTTTAACGCTTAGAACGACTAATAGAGCAACCGATAGATAAGCTATCCTAAGAAATCAGGTTTACATATCACTTCAGTCGTAAACAATTTGAGAATTGCGATCACTGAAGAAAAAAGATCGGATTTTCGAGCCTATTTTAATTATTTTTAAAAGGGAAATTTAACAATCAGGAATAATTCTAAGAATGAAGCATAAATATTTCCCTTATAGAGATTGGAACATTACTCGAAAGTTTAAGAATTCATACTTCAGAGTTTGTGACCTAGTCGAAAGAGGAGGAATTTATCTAGTTTATCAGCAATTTTCCGTTAGAATTTTTTGAACAGTTTCCGAAAAATTTGGAGCTTGTGATAAATACCAAAGCCAGCTAGGATGGGGTTAGAATTTGTTCATCGTAAATTCTTAATAATCATAATGCAAAACATAACTTTGTTGTGATCTACAGGAAAGTATTCCACGTTGTGGTTCATCATCTAGTAATGACGGGAAGCAAGAATCGGCTCCATTAAAAAATGATGACCTCAAAATTACGCTTGTTAAGGTTTGCAGTTTTGCTTCAGACGAGCCGTTCAAAATAAATTATAACTAGGTGAAATTTCAGCATTTTATTGATCAATTAATGAGTTTTTCTGGACTTTATTGATTCATTGCGCTGATAAATCATAACATAATTAGTGCCGACAAAGTCAGATGAGCCTCCATTCTTTTAAGCATACTTTAATGAGTTTAATTTTGAGGTCATCATTTTTCTTTATAATGACAGTTATTGGTATCTTTCTGATACGGGAAGGAGAACTTCATAATATTTACATGATTTCGATAGATCTAGAAGAATTTTGGTTTAGTAATTTAATGTTCAGTTAAGCAATCAGGGGCGGCAAAGTAACCGTTTTAGAATGATTGAAATTTCAGAAATTTGTCAAACAATGTGATAAGACATACGTTACTGCATCTGCCAACTCCAGCATCAAAGAAAATGAAAAAAGGAATAAAGAAGATGGCTCAGCTCCTCCAAACAGCAGCAGTGAACAACTACCAAGTACTTCTAAACTGGGGAAGAAATCTTCACAATTGAAATCTGCTTTACACATGCCAAGTGGTAAATCGGATGATGTCCTTAGAGGAAAAGATAAGAAAGGGTGCTTGGATGGTGAGCATCCCAGAGAAAAAGAGAAATCTGCTACATGTCGCACGAAAGACTGTAACGGACTAAATAATCAACCTGGTGGTGGTACCTCGATAACACAACTGCGCGAATCGAAGAAAAAGCAAGTGAACGATACTGCTATAAGTATTGCTAGTAATAATAACAGTCATGTCGATAACATGCGGATTAAAGTTGCGAAAAGTTCGAAATGCAAAGACGGCGAGGTGCCACCAGCAAAGAAGTGTAAAAAGGATACAAGTGCAGGCAGTAGAACTGCTGATGGAGTGCAGGTAACTGATTTTATTCGTACTGGGACAATTAATTTATTTAGCTAAGAGATGACACTTTTTGTTTTATGGTGTCATTAACAGTTCTATTATTGAATGCATAAAATAAAACAGTTATGTATTGCAAGAGCCGATGCGTGGTCGTAATTATCGTATAGCTGCAGGCCACAAGTAGGCACACTGATTTTGAATGTGATCTAGATAATTATTAGCCTGAGAATGATGGATTTTTCCTGCCTTCCACAGTGTGTATTTTGGAAATTTGTATATTAATGGCCTTTATCAACCTGCAAACCTTTTTTGCAATCTTCGCATTTAATCGACTTCAAATTCTTTTACTTTAGCCCACCTTTTACTTTTGTTTCCCTTCAGAGCAAATTTTCAAATATTTGTTATACAAATTTCAGGAAGTTGGTGGTGATTTTGTTTGCTGCAGAAGTCGTACAGCACCAACAAAAAAAACACTGGTAGAGAAGAATGACGATGGTTCATATAAATGCGCTAATTATTACTTGGAGGAAGTCGCCCGACCGTTAAAACACAAAGCTGACAAAGAGGTAAAGCTCAGCAAATTGCACTGATTTCATTTCTAGCTTGTAAAGTTCGCTTATACTTGATTTATATTATTAAATTTGGAATTTGATGGAAAATTTTTCAGAGTGGTGACCATATACGAAAAACTCTTGCTTATATGGATGCCGCCGTATATTTCATACTTTCATCAGCTACTGAACGAGAAAACAGACAACGGCAGTATACGATAGCACGTGATAGCGCTGAATTGATGAAGTTAGGCTTTAGATTTGAAGTTTTTAGTTTTCTTGAGAATTTCCTCACAGAACCCGAGCTTACTGTCAACATTATTATCTGTGAGGTATCTTTATTGAATTACTGATCCACAAATCATCACAAACTGCTATAGTTTGTGAACTCTGGCCGTGTATTGGATACTCTTATGACTTTGACTCATTTTTTAATTAACTGATCACATTTTGGTGATATTAACGAACTTTACCTTTAGAACGATTATCAAGTGGTCAGGCGCATCAGCAGTTAGTCTCTCATCGTTGGAACGACATTTCATTAGTCGATTCAGAATATTATCATTTCGGGTACAAGCTGTACTAAATTATTATCTCTATACACTCAAAATGGGAGTAAGTTTGTTACTGCAACTCTAATATGCTATCAAAATTTAGACAAGAAAAACTGCTGTTTCGTTTTAAACTTCATGCTTCATTAATATGCCTCGCTAGTCATACTTTACGTGTTTGCTGCTTTACGCAGTATCCTACTCATTGTTATGGGTTACATACCGGTGCATTAATGTGCACCATAACATTTTGAAATATGGGATGAGTCACGACACACAAAATTATACCATACCGTAAATGATAGTTGACATTGTTGATGAACATAAATCTGTAATTTTTAACACCGTTGATAAACTTTTTCAACCAACGAACATTTTGGTGGCTTCTGTGTTTGCTAAATCTATGTAGTATGACTTTCAGCATTCTTTTAATGATATGGGTTCATGGAATCTATGGTTACTTTTTGAGAATTTTGAATTTCTTAATATTCAGAGTTGTATGTCCAATTTTGGCGCATTGACGAAGTGGGAGCCGCAGTTGACTGAATTGGACGCTGCAGCAATGCGAAACGATGGTGCTGCCTCAGTCAGTTCACAGGGTGGTTCATCTGCTAATACAGAAACTCCTTCACCAGCTTCATCAACAAATAGTGGACATGGCGATCGTCAGAAGGAAGTGAGTCCTTGTTAGAATATCATCTCTCACGACAAAAGAATCACTTAGAAGAATCTTCGAATCCGACAAAATATTATGGGTTTTTAAAAGCAACTCTTAAAGTTGGATAAGCAAATGCAGCGTACTTTGGAATTAAAATATAATGTCTAAAAAACCTTGAATGTGTATCGAGCTGTGTTCACACGCTTTTTTTTTGAAAAAATTTGTTCTAGATAAACGTGCCAGTTTCTATTTATCAAGCGCAACGTTCACAGCTAAGCATCCTTCACCATTTAATGTGGTCCGATCGGTTGTGGAAACAAACATCAACCAAAATGAACAGCTCCGAACAAGGTTAGTAATGGGACGTATATTTAAATTTTGATGAAATTTAATAGAGCGATAAGTGACGCATCATTCTGAGTGATTCAGACTATTACTGAAAGCCTATGACATTTCATAATTGTTTTACTTAACATACAGATGTGGTGCTACTTTCTGTTTAAAGAGGGCAAGCAAAATACTTGAGAGTTTGGAAATCTAGATCGACAAAGTGTTATATATTTTAGAATAAATTGATCAAGCAAAATGGTATAATTTCGAATGAAGATCTAATATTTAAAAAAAGGCTTAATTTTTTGTGCATTCAAAATTGTTAAGGTTATTTGCATTCTTAAGATACTTAAATCAATTTTTAATCTTGTATATCTTTCTTTTGCAGAGATGGTAAAACATTTGGATCAAATATGTGGACCACTTACTGTTGACTTAAGCTTGCATTCATTATCAGAATATCTAGCCACAGCAGTAACATGGCTTCGTGCAGAATACCGAGCAGAGAAGGAACGATTATCACCGTTATCGTTTTCGCAACAACTATTGTAGACGGACTTTTCTATCAGTACAAAGTTTATTTGTGCAGGGTATTGTTTTCTTATAACCCTCAGAATCATTGTTCTTTCTTTTGTCACATCATTTTTTAGTATTTAGTGTGTAAAAATCTACCCCTCTTATATATTTAATTGGTAACGAGTTGTCATTTAAACGGAAAATGTTCACTTAAATTTTTGTTGCGAAAATCCCAGGTTCCATGTTTAGAGTGTTTTTTAATGGGTCAAGCAGTGAAATTTTTGAATGATTGCTTCTACTAATTTATTGTGTGCAAGTACTTCGATTTTGGTCTTTGATTTCAATCTACCAGTCCAGGAGTGCATCGGTTGTCAGTCATTTTATTCACAACTCTTCATAAATTATTTTTGTATATAAGTTTATTAGATTGTTTGTACAAGATTCCGTTGTTGTGGTAAGGGACTTATGTGGCAGGTTTCCCTTTCAATTCATGGGCTCTCTTGCATTTTAATTATTTTCAATTTTCTCAGGATCGGGAAAGAAAAACTGGCAATGCTACCTTGATTTCATAATGTACAAATCATCTTAGTATATTTTTGGCTAAAATCATGATTTCAGTGCTTTTTTGCGTGTTTGTACCTGTTTCGATTTCATATTATTTTGGTGGAAAGTTAGATTACCTGTATCTTCGTTTACTTATTCCATAATTTCGAATTCATAGTCCTACACTTTTGGCGATGGTTCATATTATATATGTTTCAAAGGTAAAATGATATGTTTTTTTATTTAAATCTTCCGAATTTAAATCTTATTTTTGTTTTAAAGACGCTTTGCTAAGCAGCTGATCCTTATTCTTAATGCTTAATTTTTTAAGTGTTTGGATTTTCCATTTTAAATTGATAATGTAAATTATTGTACATATTTTACATTTCAATGATTTTGAGGTAGTTCGTGAGACAGTTGTATTCTTAATTAATTTTTTGAAAAGGTCATGTCGGAGTTAGTCATATGCCTCAGAATTTTTCGTGATAAGACAGACATACTGGGGAGTTGGAAATTTGCATTTATTATCTGAAATTTTAAGATGCAGCATTTATTGACAACAACTGTGTGGTTATTAGCAATTATTTTGCAGAATTATCATCTGTTTTCGGAAGCTATATATTGGTACCTGGTCCGAAATCTGAGGTCTGCATTTTCAGGGGCATATGAAATTTTGGTATTTCCTGATTTACCAAAGGCACTGACCATTTCATAAAGCCGAATTGTATTAAATGGTTTAGAATTCATAGCTTCTCTTCCTCTTTTCCATCTCATTCTTTGTGATATTTTAAAAGTTGTATCAAAGCTTCATTCTGGGTATTGGTATTCTTCTTCAATTTTGGCAGCTTTCTTTATTTAGATTGTATAAAAGTCGTTCGCATTTTCCATTCCAAATTTTCTATTTTACGGATTTTCCTAGAAGAAATCCAAGTTCAAAATTTATTTGCTTAGCAAATATTGCAGAAGCTTTCACTGGAAGTTAATCTAGTCATAAATTCACTCCTTTCAGTTGTGGAGCGAATGATTTTTCCCTGACTAGAGTGATCTATTAAAGGATGGATGAATAGTCGGATTCATTTTTTTATTCAGTTATAAATTTTTTTCGTGAATTATACGTACCTTATACAGGATTGTGGTTGTGAAGGTTCTTTGACGGGTGATCAATCTTTCTATAGTTTACTGATATGTATGAACTGATTGGATTATGCGAGGTAGTCATATGTATTCCTTAATAAGGATTCGTATGACAATGAACTATTTGTTTTGTCCTGGAAACTATCCATTTTTCAATTTACGTTATTTGCTCCTTCTTTCTTATTAAAATAGTGCCAATAGTCGGTAATGTTTCGACTTCGATAGTTTTTTTTTTTGACCACAGTTGTTTCCCCCAAAATGTTATGAACATACATTGCCAAGACATTTTTTTGCACTTAATATTTTTCTAGCAATGGTTTTGGTATTTATATGCTCATTTGACAATTTATGTATATGAATGTTTGCGTGCTTTCAATCATTGTTTCTGTCATTCTTTTTTTTTTTAAGTGGAAGATTCAAAGTTTACATCGCAGGAACCCTTCGTCCATCCCGTTTTTTAGAATTGTTGAATTTTTTGAATTCAATTGGCATTGCAAATTATTCTTAGAAAGGATTTTGCGGAATGAATTTGCACCTTCTCGCTTTGTGCGATATCATACTACTTCCTCAATTTCTGGTCCAATTTGTGATATTGTAGTGCGGTTCGAAGTCATTCTTATGAAGGTTCTTGTTTTTCCTTTTTATTGATATTGTACTAAATCCTGTCGTGCTGTCCTTCCAAACTCATCTTTTTAAATACTTTTTAAATTCTTGTTTAATTTATTTTCTCTCAGTTTTGAATACTAAACCTGGAAAATGATATATAAATTATTTTGAAGCGTTTGTGTTTTAGATTGTTTATAATATCATTTTTGCGCCTTGCTGTTGCTTTGCGTCTCCTTAGTTGGATACTTTGCGGCCCTTTTCATTTCCCGGAAATTTTTTTCCTATGAAACTTAATTGAATATCCAAGAGGCACCTATGAAACATGAAGTTTAATCTATCTGTGGTGTCGGTAAGGCGCGAAACTCTGTTTACATTCGTTAAATTTTGTATTTTCACACGTGTATTTCAAGTTTGTTTTTTTGTGCTTAAGATAAAAGTTTACAAAATCGGTTTCATTTGATGTTGGATATTATGCGTGAGCGGTTAGGATATAAAGCATTTTCACCTCCTTCAATAAATCTGAGATTGAGCAGAAGCAGAAAGCGTTGTCGCCATGGTGATTGAGTGATATCTAAGCAACTCTATTGGATTCACTTACCTTTTTGAGAAATGCGTGGACAAGAATGAAGATTCTTGATATTGAGGTTTGGAAGTTTGATGTCTTGTTGAGAAATATGGGTCGGGAAGTTTCAGAATTAGGTGGTTCATAATTCTCAAAAGACTTAAAGCGTTCCCCCATGTGAAGACGTACGAAAGCAGTTTTGAATTGCTTCATGAAGCTATGGAAGTTCTAACTTGTAAGAGCTCGAAAAGTGAGGAATATGAAGGAGGTGTCTACATCAGACGAAATCGTCCACAGCAATGTGAATATGATCTTCAATATATGAAAATAATACTAATATATAGTGTTTAATTTATATGAAACGCTCTGTTAGGGAAATGTATGTCTACAGAAGTTTGTCTTAATTGAGGTAAATTTGGAGGGGAAACGAAATTCGAAAATGAATTTGGACTTAAGAGTCTTCCGCTGTGTGAAAATCAACGTTTTACAATTATTGAATTTAAAAAACAAGTAAAATCGTGGTCTTTCATTAGTGTGAGGATACCGAGTAACAGTGATACTCACCGAGATGGGTAATGATAGAAATTTATTGAAAATTCTAGCGACAATGAAATTGAAAAACTTAACGCAATGTTGGTACAACAGATGAAACGGGTAAGTTTTAGATCCGCGACATCCAGAGGATTTATGCAATTGCGAAGTTATGACTTTAGATCTTGCCATGCCTTCAACCTTACATATCAGTGCAAAATTTTATTCACTGAGAAACAATAGGCCCTACCAAAACGAAAACTTCTTAAAATTGGAAGTATAAAACTACATAAGTAATGGAAAATTGGGAATAGAAAGAAGCCTACAGAGAGCATCCAAGCAGTTATAAGAAAAGCTGTGATCACTTTTCGAATCCATCACAAAAGATTTGTGGTACTACAGCATATATTTTTTTTAAGATCATTCTATATTCATTTCTTGTTCCTCTTTATCATTTTATATTCATTCTTGTTAAAACAAGTGAAACAAAAGACGTAGGAAAAAATTAAAACAAACAGCAATCCAGGAAACAATATACTTATAAAAATTAAATAGCAGTGCTCTGAACTTATATTTACAATCCACATTTTATAACTGCCAATTATAGATCAAAGTTTTTTTTTACTATAACAAGGAAAACAACAAAAATTTATGGATATACACACCAGAGTGTACTGGTACCAAAAATACAGAAAGATTCGTTACTCCATTTTCAATTTTCTTTTAAAAAATAAATATCGATTTCAAATGACTTACATCCCAGTTTAATTTCTGAAGATTTCTGCCAGAATTATCGAAATTTTGAAAATAACTTTTTGTTGAAATTATCTATTTATCTAATTCTGTAGTGTTTCGATGAGAAAAGAATAACTAAATTCACATCAGAAATGGATAAAATTTTACGACCTTTTGAACTTCCCGACTTTCTATTCTTCGTCCACTGAAAGAACCCACTGCCTACGGATGAAAACCTAACTTCAGGTGTACCAAACACACTTCATATGACAAAAACTTTTCTATTTATTTGTATGAAACTTCGAAATAATGCTGAAGACTTTTCACTCATCGGCACCTTCATCATTCACTTCCTGTGGCTGAACCATTTGTTGGGCATGTGGTGGCGGTACTCCCATTTGCATCATTCCACTGGTTGGGACACCTTCAACAGTTGTCATCATTGGCATTTTCATGGGTGTTATCGTTTGCACTGGTGTTCCCTTGTAGTTTCGCATCTCCTACAAATTTAATTCATAAACTCTAAATTCCAGAACTTAATAAAAACAGTACAAAAACAAGATACACTCAAATTAGTTGCATTTTTGTCGATCACCACAAATCCTTTTCAACAAATCTGTTTCATAACGATACGAAGAGTATATGATCAAACTTACAAAAGCATTCCAAAATAACCATTTTTCATACGACACCTTTATAGGCTTAGCGACGCAAAATGGGAATTAATGATAATACCTCAGCATATCGTTCTTTATCTTCTAGTGCTTTTCGTTCGTATACAGCTCGTTCCTCTTCACCCAGTGCTTTCCAGAATCGACCCAATTCTTGAGCTACCTGCCCAACTTTCCACTCAGGATGCTGTTGTTGCACTTCAGGCCGCTTGTCATGGGAGAAGAAAAAGAAGGCGGATCTGAAATTCAAATGTGGGCCATCGCATTCAGAATTTAAACATACAACTGGACGTACAATTTAAAATATTGAGCGACTATTATTCTTTACAAAAAAATCTCTGACTTTAACGACTGGAGATTGAAATATAAACTCACAAGGCTCGTTTCGGTGCATTAGGATCTTTCTTGACACGTTTTCGTTTACGTAACGCATCCTCCCCACCATATGCAGCAACCTCAGCTTGATAGCGTTCAGCATCTTTTTGTGCCAGTTCAAAGAACCTCCGTTTTTCATCATCGGACATAGTCTGTAATTGAAACAATAAATCATTGCAATAGAAAAAATGACAGATGTTCCTGGTCATGTTTTTACCTTCAGCAGAAACGCTTCGCACTGTCAAAATGAACATCTTCAAAGTTACTTCAAATTCGGTATTTTTAAAATATCAAACAGCCTCACAACAGAAATCCCTCAAAATAACGTACTCAAACTGATGGCAAATCAAGGAAACTAACATCTTCCTTTGAGACTATTTACTTGACATGATTAAACATGCGAGCGTTTCGTCCTTCAAAATTTATTTTTCGCTGAACAGAATCTTGTTCATCTACGATCTCACCCAATTTTGCTATCTTTACCCTTAGATAGAGAGGATAGACGGGTTGTAAAACGATTACCTTCCATTTCTCTGAGCATTTTTTGCTTATTTCAGTCACTTGAACATTTTCGTTTGGATATTTCTTTTTATGTTCTTCATAACACATTTTCACAAAGAATCCATACGGTGAGGTCTTCCCACGTACTGGCGGCTTCGCCGATTCTCGCATTTTACTTTGGCCAAAAATGATTGCCTGCAAAAAGTTTGAAATTTTTTTAAACGAAATGAAATGAGGGTAGATTTGACAGAACTCTGTTCGGCATATATAAATATTGCAGTAAAATGAATATGAGTGCAATTAAAAATAAACTGTCCTGACGAACAAAGAAGACAGGCGCATAAAGCAAAAAATTTACGAAGATTTGCATAATATTAACAGAAATGAAAGTGTAATGAATGTATCTCAAATAAATTTCCCTTCTCTGTTATGCTTGTAAGAGTATAAGAGTATGAGAATTTAACAAATTTTGATAATACCACTTTTTAGTACAACTTCCTAAGCTCATTAATTTACATTTTTCGAAGGAATAGTTTCTGATTATTTTTACCCAATAGGGAGATTTTGTCGCAGTTTTGCCTTCGACTCACTGAGCATAATGTTAAGGTGTAATAATATCTAGGAATCAAAGGTCAACCTTCAACAACATCTAACAATTGCATGAAGTCACCATCTGCAAAGAACTTGAGCCAATAGCGTACGAGCGAGCTCATTATTGTTGGCTAAATTTTTAAATTGTTGATCAGCACTGAACTCAAGGATTTCATTTTTAAACAGTCTTCAAATAAATACTTCTTAGTCATGTAGAACAGATTCAACAAACAGAGTTGAATAAAAATAAGGCTAAAATTAATCAAGGAAACTAAACAGATCATTTTAATGTCCAGCCATCTAAACCAATTCATGACCCTGACCCTGCCTCCTAATAATCTCTCCCTCCCAAAGCCTAGTAAGGTTTGATGACTTCTTTTGAATATCACTCTTCTCTTATTTTTACAAATTCTTTCCCATACTTGAGATCCAAACCTAATGAAATATTCCTCAGCAATTTCAAAACCAAGCAAGCATCGTTGTTGATTAGAATGATTGATACAAATTCATGATACTCGTTTCTTGAAGGAACGAAGCATTCAATTATTGGAGAGAGATGTATCCGCTAATGACATCATATCACTCGCAAATCCGTTAATGATGAATTTCAAAGTTTCGAAAGAAATAGGAGAGTTATTTGAATTGTTAGCTATTTCATGCTACATTAACCGGAATGAACTGAACTGAAGTCAGGAAATGGATGAGTGAGTGATAGATATTTCCAGTTTCAATCCGAAAGCCGAAACTTCTGAAGTGGAAATGTGGAATCATTCGTCCACGCTCTCTCTCTCAGTCTATTCTCCATTTTCAGCTCTCTTAACAGAAGCGGAACTGTCACAAGCAAGCTGACATAACCTATCTGTATGAAATGAGAGGAGTTAGATTGAATCTTACCTCAATGAGAGGTTTCCTTCTTTGACTGCATGCTAATTTCAATCTCATCAAATTTCAAACATCACTATAATCATATTAATCAATGATAGTAAGTAATGCTAATAGTTCTTTGTTGATAGTATGTTTTGATCTGTGAACTTTCTATTATTCTCACAAACAAAAGAGAAATAATGTTCTCATCGTTGTACAATTCCCGCACTGAATATTATCTGGGAAAAGCATCGAGAGCTGAGATAGGGACTTCTTCCCATGCCTGATTTATTCCGGAAATTCCCCTTATCAATCCTTAAAATGACATCTTTCATTTCGTATCTCAAATAGAACTGAGCAAAACCTAATAAAGTATCTACAAATTAGAGAGGAAAGTATGGGAAGATTTCGAGACACTTATTTATCTGTCTTCTTCATTGCCAATTATGCGTATTTTTAACTAATACCGGGCAATAATTATGCAGGAGATGAATAAGTAACATGAGAGAATGGAACTTTTCTGGTTACTTTTACAAATACCGCAGAAGTTCAACATTTAACAGAAATATGGGTCACAAATAATATTAATTTAATCGAAGCTTCAAAAAACAATGATTTCACGCAAGATTCAACATCTTGGAATATATTTTGGAAGTTGCAGTAGGACAATAAATAGACTAGGCTAAAGCCTCCATCCAGCCAATAAGTGGCCAAATTACTGTTGATATTTGTACCAGTTTAGCATCACATCCAAATTCAAACATATCCGCGGAACGACTGCATGGATCAACTCCCTCAATTTTAAGTCCTCCTGGAATAAATTCCACTAGGCCTAGGCAGGCCTATGCTTGACCTCTCTATGACCTCGTTTAGTACATCACACGTTACGATAAACATACAAAATCGCTATTATAATGGTGAAAGATAGGTGGAAGAGAGTAATGAAATAGTATGGTTAATGAGGAGAAGAAGCGAATACATGGTCGGAGAACACAGAGGACGAGGCTCTGCCAACGAAGGCCGTGTCTGCCCAACAATGCTCCAATCCACAACACACACACACAATGGGTGGGCTTTCTACCTGTCTATGCATGTATGTGTGTATCTGTCTGTGTGTGTGTGTATGTGTATGTGTATGTCAGTATACATATGTGTGTATGTTGTCGTGTATGTCCGTGTCTGTGAATGTATGTCAGTGTGTGTGTGTGTACGTCAATGTACATATCTGTGTGTCTGTGTATGTCAGTGCACATATCTGCGTATATGTATGTATGTATGTATGTACGTGTATGTGTCTCTGTATGCATGTATGTGTATGTACGTGTACGTATGCGCAAGAACGTGTCTGTGCTGCTCGCCCTTTCCCTCCCGATAAATTCTCTGACAGCGGCGGATCGATACATCATTGAGCGCACGCGAGAGAAGCTTACCGCGGCGCATCTGTGACTTCCATAGTTTAAATTGCCGCCGCATATTTTACTAACGGTACGTTGCTCTATGCAATTACATGTTTCTCATTAGCTTAATTATTTCGTACGTCTTGCAAGTAGCGGACATTTGATCTGATTATAGGGGATGATTGATTGTATGTTGGAGAGGGATTGGATTAAATTAAATTAAATAGATAAAGAAATGAATGTAAGTATTGCCTAGCAACCATTGATTGACCGAAGGTAGTCACTTATTACGTAGATAGATGCTTGTTTGTTGACTTGATCTTTTTAATTTGTTGTATATTGTCGATTTGGATGGTAATGAAATGTGACAAAATGTATTTGAAGGAGCTTATGATGACGGACGAGAAAGAATTGAAACGAAAATATCCGTTACATTGGGCTGTGTTCCGGAATGATTATGAGAATTTAATGGAATTGTTGGAAGAAGGACATATGAGTGATATCCTTAACAAGCTCGATGTAAGAGGTCGGTGAGCCATCAAAATGTGCTAATCTCCATTCATTTATTCAAAACTTTCAATTCGAAAGTTATAGTAAGCCTGAAATAGAGTGAAACAAGACTTTTCGGTAAATTCCTTGAGAAGGTGTTTCTTTAAAATGATTCAGTTTTTAGATCAATGAGACTTCGGTAGATCCGGTAGATTTATTCTTGTATTTAGCGTTGGGTACTACGCCTTAACTCGACCTTTACTTTTCAGGCCGCACACCTTTGATGTTAGCCATTACCCTTGGCCATTATGAATGTGCTCGAGCTTTGCTAGAAAAAGGAGCCAATGCTGCTATCCAGAATGCAGGTACATTAATCAGCTGATGTTAACGAGGCGAGTCAAGTTGGCTCACTTCAGCTTCACATATAAAATAAGGAAAGGGTCTCGCTTAAGGATCGATGTGCCATTAAAAACGGACTTTCTGGTACCTCCTATTCGTATCAACTGCGAACCTACTGATTCCACGTCCTTCACTTATGCAGATATGTGGTCGCCTAGTCATGAAGCTATTTGTGCCGGAAATAGTGATCTTTTGCGATTAATTATCCAATATCGAGACTATCAACGAGCTTTGCAAACGAGTTGTGCAATGGAACGTTTACTTACTCTGTTGAAGGTGTGCAATTTTTACCATCAACGAGAACATAATTTGGCTTATGAAAGAGAGCACTAAATATGTATATTTTTTTATTATTAATATTGATTAGTATTTCTTATCAAGACCACTGATATAATGATCACTGATAAAAATAATTCTTCACATTGGGAAAATAATTCTTCACTCAGTTTCAGTAAACAAAAGTACATTTGCTTTACATCAAGTTATCATGTTCATTAATGATAAGCTCTTTTCAGATTTAAGTGATTGAGACAAGTTGTAGCATGCTTATTTTCAGGAAACAAGCGATTTTTATGCAGAAATGAGTTGGGAATTTACCAGTTGGTTACCATTTGTTAGCAAAATGTGTCCTTCTGATACTTATAAGGCACCCTCTATTCATATTTCAAATTAAAATTAATGGATGCTTCAGCAGGAGAGCTGTATTAAGATAACTTTATAAAAATTTGAAATGCCCTATTAGAAAAGGGTAAGATGGAAGTCAAATTGTTTAATCCTAATTTTTCATTCGTCAAGTTGTTGGTAAAGATTCAGTTGTGAATGGTTTTAAGAAGTTAGTATATTGAGCTTTATCAAATTCCAACCACTGCTTGCCAGTTCAAGCTGTCATTTTACTTAAAACTTGCTTAGATATAAATAACTTTGTTGTGCAGGATATTTTTGCGCATTTCAAAAATTATTTCTAATTAATGAAGCAGTTATTTAAAGAAGTTCTAGTAATGTTTAGTTTGAATTTACTTGCCTAAAAGCATTTTCAATTTTTTGACCCATGTTTCATCATCAATAGTTCTGCAGATTTACAAGCGGGGTTCAAATGTTCGAATTGACACAACATTGGTTGGTTTTGATATAACATCAAATTGGAAACGCGGCAATCAGTCCTTTATATTTCGTTTTTCTGATGACTGTCAAGCGCAGTTGATTGTTTTGGATCATGACAGTAAAACGGTAGATTCATTGTCAAGATTTTTTGCTCCTCATTTATGTATTTCTTTTGAAAAAAAAATCATGTTTCATTTTATGAGATCGGAATTGATATCTATATAAATTTATTGATTTCACGGAATTTCTGGAAAGTTGTTAAATGCATTCCAAATAATGAAAGCAATCGATTGTATCGTAGTAATTCACAGTCGAGTAGGATTTTGACTTTGATTTGAAATATCAGTCCTTATATTTTTTAGGCTACTGTTCATACCATGGACTCACAATCCACCAATGATCTCAGAGATTTTGTTCCACCTGAAGAAGCTATTTACTCGCGGATGACATCACCTGTTGACACTACTTTTATTGATGTAGAGAAAATCGGGTTTGTATTAAAAGAAATTTTTTTCTCACATTTCTTACCAGTTTTTTCCCGACATTTTGGCAAACATATTAACGGATGGTATTGTTTCCTTGCAGATTTGAACGATCAAAAGGTGGTGGTCTCTTCTCCTGGTTAACGTCATCAGATCGTGTAGAAGAAGTGGAGGGGTATGAATGTAAGGTATATGTTTTTTCATTGCTTTCAAGATATCAGGAAGAGGTTAAACATATTCGAAATAATTGTTATTTGAACGAAAGATATTTTTCAAGCCATCTCGAACTTATCATGGATTAAATAAATAGTCATAATGAAATTAATAAAAGTGTTTTCAAAGCAGACATTTTTCTGGTTATTTATGATTGGAAAATTGAAGCATTTTAAGGTTTTTAATGCGAGTAATGTTGACATAGTGACAAAAACGCGGACGGAGCATTTGTTGGGAAGAGATAAAGAAAGGTTGGTCGATATATCAAATATCTGTTTTGTGTTGTTTAGAAAAATGAATCAGAGGATTTTAAGTGATTCTTTAAAACATTTCATACACTAACGCCATTGGATGAGAGATAATTCTGGTAGGTTAACTGATGTTAGGAAAAATAACTAGTTCTTCATTCATATACTAGAGAAATTTACTTTTCTGAAAGATTAAGTTAATTTACGTGGAGGATAAAGTGAACTAATTACTTAACACCAGAATTGTAATGTCATAAATAATCAGCTAATTGCAGATTCCGACATGAAGAGCATGAAAATCCCTTGCACACGGTCTTGAAATTGGCTGAAAGACATCAGAAATGCACCAGCGAAATGAGACAAACAGGAAATGATGTATATTGTGGACTGACACCGCAACAGTATTTGGATAAAAATTATTCTATGAACAATCGCGACATTGGATTGCCAAAGCAGGTTCTTTCTTTTTAAGTTCCGCAGTATCTGGAGATGATGGTTCAATGGAAAATGTAGTATAGGCCGAGAGGATTTTTTTTCTCTCAAGCAAATTCAAAGTTCATTTTCCTTGAAGTTCTTTCATTAGTTTGTCCTACGTTTATAGCGCAGCATGATATTAAAGCGTAGTGAGATTGCGGGAATTTTCCGGTGTAGTATATTCCTTTTTTGAGGTAAAAGGTTTGATAATTAGAGACGGCATTAATTTTTTATTGTTACTAGGAGCTTTTATTTGAAAAGTGTTTTAAAATACCGCTTTCGAACGAAAAAAATTTTGCGGATAGCAAAGTGGGTGTAATAGAAATACCTTACCGATCGATCTACATTCAAAATGTAATGAACGCTGTATTTTATAATTTCTCAAATATTTTATAAGTCTTGACTTAAAATTTTTGGAATATTTTAATTTTCTTTCTTTAAAATATATTAATTTGATGTCCTGTTCTAAATGTTATATAAATATATACGGTTACCGTATAATGCGTTGCCGCATTTCAAAGGAATATATTTATAATTCCCTTACATCGTTTGTTTTTAATAATTGAATTTAAAGTTCGGGAAAGCCTGTCTGTGTGACACTACTATGAACTCATTTTTCAAAATATATCTTTCTTTTTAGGTGACGAAGAAGACCAGTTCATTTAAAGCTACTTTATGGCTTTGTGACCATTACCCACTTGATTTACAGGTCTGGTTTTTGAAATGAATTATGAGACGACGCTAATATGTTTGGTCCTGTATTTTGAGTCTTTTCAGGGTTTTAACCTTTTCTTGAGGCTGTAGAGAATAGTGTCCTTTCAGCCAGCGAAACTTCAAATCTTGTTTAAAGAAGTGACTGGATTTGCTGTTCTGAACTATATTTTTCATCTTTGATTGTTCTGCTTGAAACATTGAGAGCAAACAATATCACAACGAAGTTATTTGACGTAATACAGAAAACATTTGAATTCATTGTTCGTTATTACTTTTAATTTAAGTTTCATTTATTTGATTATTTCAGGATCAAGTGTTGCCAATCATTGATCTGATGGCTGTAAATAATACCCATTTCGCTCGACTGAAGAATTTCGTCCAGCTGCAATTGCCAGCTGGCTTTCCTGTAAAAATTGAAATTCCGCTATTTCATGTTGTTAGTGCACGAATCACATTTTCGGCTGTAAATACACCAGGACCTCATGTTTCTTACAATGCTTCATCGAACGAGGTAAGTTTTAATTCAGTGCTTATATGAAAGTGACTTTGTCGTGTTACTGTCTCAAAATGCATTATGATACTGCAATGAGCATGACGTATTTTATAAATGAAATTTATATGTTTTTAGATAGAAGTCGATCCAGCTACTTTCGAAATCCCTCAGTATTATCGTCTTCTGAACAACGATGATTATGGCGTAAGCGGAAATGCAGCCGTGCGCGAAGTTGGTTCTAATGGAAATCTCGCATCAAGAAGATGTTAGTTCATAGTCACTAGTTCCTAAATCAGTAGTCGAAGCAGTTTCTATCTTTGTTCATCTATAGTATTTGATAAAATGCAAGGCAGGATATTAGTCTTTGCTGGTCTAAAATAAGAACTAGTAGTTTCATGCGTTTGTTTTTTACTTCAAATTGCAAATTCATTACTAATTTTTGGCAGCAATGGTTGAAGTACTTTCCACTTCAAAAAAAAAGAAAGAAAATTGTGTTGGATTTGGATGTCTTCACTACTTACAGACGTATCAGAAGATGAACTCTATCTACAATTTGCATTGGAGCAAAGTATGCGCGAAACAGCAGGTCCTCCAGCAGCAGGCTCTAATACTTGTATTGCGACATCCGCAAGCAATATCTCGGATTGGCATGGAGACACAGATTTAGCATATGCAATAGGAGAAAGTATACGAACGCTTCGTCTGGAGCAACTAATGAGGGAAGGTACTGCAACTGCTGATGATGCCATTACCACAGAGCATCAGACCTTTATGGTACTTTTTAACACTTTTAGCAGTGATTAGTGCTTTTTATGCATAATTTTTTTTCGTACTAGCATTGGAATTACCAACTATTCAATACCCTATGTAGTACGCTAGTTATGCAACCATATTAATTCAAAAGTGACATCTAGTTCAGTTTTGAAATTTTAGGACGACGATATTCAGCTTGCAATACGACTATCGCAAAAAGAAGAGGAAGAAAGGCTAAAAGCACGCGAAGAGCAAGAGGAAGAGTTAGAACGTATCATAAAACTATCCCTCATCGAGAAATGATGATATTATTTAGTAGTAGTTTGCGATTTTAAGCTTTTGATAATTATTGATAAAAATGGTGATTACTTGCATCTGGTCAATTGAAGCTGTTCTGATTAAACGAAGTTCTTTAAAGTACAAGACCCGAAAGGGAAGTGCAAACGGGCTTTATTTTAATTGTTTGAAAGGATTATAATTTAGTTACTGCTACTGAATAGAAAAGTCAGGGACTTTTCAAGTATTTTATCTTTGATTTTGAATTGGAACATTTCCTTTCTCTCATGATTTCTTTAGTTTTTTTTTTCAAATATCTGTTCATCATAGTTTAGTTTTTAAGTTCCGTATAGATTATTGCTTTGAACGTGTTGGTTTTGGTTGCGATAAAATAATCGTTTTAAGCTATCAAATTGCTGATTACAATGTTTGGCCTGTAATGGCTTTTTCCACATTTTTATAGTTACATAATTATCATTACTGCATTAACTGTTGTGAAACAAATGGGACAAACAAACAAATAGAACTCAAAACTGTCTTCGAAAGATGCGGACATGGTTGACCATTGAGATTTTTTTTAGTAGCTTTTTAAAATATAAAAAATAGGGTGAAGCCTTATTTCTTCCAGGTGCAGGCATAACTATTTCATAAGTTCATTTGTAAAGTGGACGTAAGATGCCGAACTTCTGGCTTCAGTTAGGTCACTTAAACTAATAAGCTCTGGTTTGTTTTTTGGACTGTCGATCCCATGAACGATTTACATTTCTCGTTGGTCAAAGTTATATATCCCCTAATGCTTGTAGTGCTCTTTGGGGAATCCCCTAACACTTTGGAGATGTCACAGGTGAGAGAAGTGTTTCCCTCAGTGATAATAATTTTGGTGGTAGCGGTTCATTTGATGCGCCTTTTCCGGAGATATTGGTTTAGGACAGTCACTATATTGGCTAGAAGAAACTAACAGGTTGCATCAAATGATACCTCGAATGAAAAGTTCTTGGCTTGAGTTGTCTAGCTTATCAGGATAATACCTGAAGTATTTTCCTAGAGGATTGGATTTACTAGGGATTCGAACGAGTAACCTATAATGTACAAGAATGATCTTGCCGTTTCTAGACTCCACCAAGCATTGGGATAGATCTCGTCTTTTCGACATGAGACCGCAGGAGTTGCATTGAGGGATTGTTATTTTCCACGAGGGTCAAAGAAGCCGCGTGAAATATATGAATTATTCAATGCAACCTGCAACAGTTTGAGGACGCGTCCACTTGTGCTCTACTCTGTTAGGTTTCTGTTCTGAGAGTTGTTTGGATAGTAAAGTTAAGTTCTAGGCAGTACTGTTTAACCTATTACCACCAGTTTTATCTTCTCTGTGTTTGTTAGCATGAACGTGAACAACTTTATTCCCACTCACTTACATCTATAGGTATTGTTTTACCGACGGTCCCTTCCAAAAATTCTATTAATGGTGGAAAATTTTAGCTTTAGTATAAGCATGGAAGAACTGTGCAATGAGTTATTTTGGATATGTTTTGCATAGTTGTATATTCCGTGCTGACACATATCCCATTTTTTTTTTTAATAATACTACTGGCATTTTGGTCCAGGTCTGTTGTATCTCTAAAAGTAGGCGATGTTATATAATGCGTTCCAATTCCGTAGATGTATCACTTGGGACTTTTAAGTTATCGTTAGTGAAGCATTTTTTTTTTTAATCCATCCCCTGGTTAAACTATTAAATAGCAGTTCAAATTTGAAGACAGAAGGGAGTTGGACATATTAATGTCAGTCTTGAATACGTAATAAAATTGATTAATACGATCCACAAATGATTTTCCAATTTTTTTAATAAAATTTCCAGCAGCAAGCGTTTTTGACTATTGCGAATTTTCTCTGAACGAATTTGAAACAATGGCTGATGAATCACAAACATCAGGTGGAGCTACTGGTAATAATACAGCAACTGGAACAGCACCAGCTTCATCCTCTGAATATATCAAATTGAGGGTTGTAGGACAGGTACAACTTATTTTTGGACACTGTACGATTCAGAAACCAATATATTAGGGTTTCATTTTTCGTTGGAGTTGATTTTGTCATTAATTTCGATATATTAGCGATTGTTGTGTTCAAGATTGTCATTCTTGAACCTACAGAGAAATCTGTTTCAAATCCTATTTGTTTCAGGACTCAAATGAGGTACATTTCCGTGTGAAATTTGGCACAAGCATGGGGAAACTGAAAAAGTCTTATGCAGATCGAATGGGTGTTGATGTCGGTTCACTACGCTTTTTATTTGACGGACGACGAATCAATGATGAAGATACTCCCAAGACACTAGAAATTGAGGAGGACGATATAATCGAAGTAAGTTAATTTCATTTCATTTGGAAGTTCTAAATCAGTTAGACGATTCTTTATGAAAGACAGTATCAGTCTTTAAGGTATCCAGAAATTATGATCTCTTGTTATCCGTTCCTAGTTAATTACAGTCAGTATTCAAATTTCGTTATCCACTTATTGTTGTGCTACTGCTTTTTGACTTTACCGATGCCTGTGGAACGTACACATTCGTATATCGATGTTGTCTATCCCTTACATTCCCAAAATATACAGGAGGGCATTCATTAAGTTTTGTTTGTTTTTCTGTTTGGAAAATAGCGAAACATGGAAACTTACTTTTTTCTTCACTTCAGGTTTACCAAGAGCAAGTTGGTGGTCGCTTTGTCCAGTGAAAAAGTTTCGTAACCTGTTAAGGTATTGGTCTCCTTTTTGTGCTCTAATTTCCTTTTTTTGTATCCAGCATTGTTATTGATATTCGTGAAAATGTTTATGCCAATTTTGACTTGAGATTTGTTCTCTCCAGTTGAGCTGCACCAAATTTATGTATCTTGCACCGTCTTCGTTATCTTACAACATTTCATTTTCAGGTAGGTAGCCATTTGTTTTCTGTTTATTTGTTTATCATTTTCCGCATTTCTTATGGGAAGTGACCAAGTGGTCCGTTTGCTGAAGAGACCTTTCTCGAAAAAACCGAGCCTTCCAAGAAGTTCATCAAAATTTGATTTGCAAAATTAATAAAGTGTTTTTTTTGTGCTCTGTTACTCTTTTGGTATTTATTTCATTTTTGTAGTAAAAATGTTCATTCATTCAGATTTGTTTTATCTTCTTATTGCACTGATTTATAAGATCTGATCTTTGTTTATGGTAACATAAATATGTGATGTGGGATGTCTGGGCTATCATAACGGAATCGAGATAAAAATCTGAGTGACTCTGGATATTCTCTGCTAGTATTATTGGCAGCAAAATATCTTTTTCATCTCGTTAGAGTTTTTTAATTTGTTTTGATACGCTTCCCCACAATTCTCTATTAATTGGTATTGAGCTGGTCTGTAATTTCCAAGCTTTCAAATGCACATCAACATCCGTAATAACTTCGAAGACATTACATTAGAAGTCGGAAGAATTTTGATCCGTGCTCTTCGTTTCATGTTATGTCAAAGTATGACTGAAGGAATGCTGGCACCATACGAATCAGTTGTTTCACATCTGTAAAATCACTCAGTGTTCCTACGTTAGCATTCAGGCTTCTTATAACTCGGATGTTAAGTTCCTTGGCTTGACCACAGTATAGTCTAATGATGTGAGGTATTATTATCTCCATGCTTTTCATTACTAATATAGTAAAACTCTGCGAAGACAATCTATTTAAAGTAATTAAAACCCGAATTCTGTGAAAGAAACATTTTGTTTCTATAGTTCACTTTACAGGAAACAATTAGTAGAGATTTTCTTGTTCAGTTTGCAAATAGTAATGTTTTCCTTTCATTGGTTTGCAAATGATTTGTTAAATTCGCATTATTTTAAAAGGAATACAAATAGTATGCATGAATAAATTGATAATAAATATTGGGCAATATCAGTTATTATATGTATGGTATAGTTTCAGTTGTTAACTCATTTTACATTCTATCATTGTGTTGCATGTTTCATGAAAAGTTTTTATCTTTGAAGAATAGTTGTACTTGGTAGATTAGAAGATAAAAGTTATCCAGAACAATAATGTAGAATGTAGGGAAGTATAAAAATAATTGAGCATTGTTCAGGTTGACATATTGAGAAGTAAGTAACTATAAGGAGGTAAGTAACACGAGATTTCGGGTTTCTATTTAAATTTTAGATGCAAATCTGGAAAATCCTTAGGTTTATTATTAGGAAGATTTTTATGTCAAAAGTTATCGGCTGAAATGATGTCGTCAGTTGGGGTGCTTTCAACGGTAAGAATAGTAGTTTAGAAAAGCTGACGAGCAAATACTTCGTAAAAGCGAAAGGCAAACAGTTCAATTAAAGCACGAGAAAAGAAATTTCTGTATGACAAATATTACGCGACAACGTATCGAATGAATATTTCGGAATTTCAACATTCTACGATATTTTTCAAATAAATTTGCGAAGTGGAGAGTTTACCTGAGGATTATGGAGGTTTATGGATTGATCACTAGCTAGGTTAAAAAATTGCAGAAGTGACCTCTATGTGTGGAAACAAAGAAACTTTGTTCGTTTATGGGAAAAAACCTTGAAGACGAGAAGAAAGTACTTCGAGGTGGTGAAAGGTTTTAAAATATATTAATTTCAATTTGTTCTTTATAAAAATCCTAAATAGTTTGCTTGCGAATAAGATAGAATTGTGATACAAATTTCGAAGAAGCTCGGAATAATGTTTCTCATTTCAAAAACTTTCTTTTTGTACTAATCACCAAACATCCCGAATGAAAATATATCATCAGTGATAATAACACATTTTGACAGTTAAATTAGGAATCTTAAAAAGTGTCGCTTGCGCGATTGCTACTTCAATTGAATTTTGAAGGAAAAGCTTTTGATTAGCTGATAAGGATCTGATAAGAATTATAATTTGGTAATGATTGTTAATATCATGAACCTTTTCAGTTGGCTAATTAAGTAGGGATGACCGAGCACAATTAATAATTCTGAATGATTTCAATCTAAATTACTAATATTCCAGGTAAGCACTGGTGAAAACACTTTCTCTTGCAATAATCATTTCATTAATTGAAATTGAAATTATAACAAGAAATACTTTAGTGTTTTAAATACTTTTGCTAAAAACGACCAACAATTGTAAAGCACTGAAGAAGATTTTCCGTGAAGTATCACTTGGATTTGAATTTTTTTGTTTTCACTGTGTTCGACACTGTCGCACTGGTCATCAATGTATAAGTGCGCTTTAGTTTAATTTATGGGAAATGAATCTATTTTAATCATGAAATGACCGCTCCATTCTTTTCTGCCTCATTTATGCAAAACTTTCCGCAAAAAAGGAAATGCATCATCAGATTTGTGTTATGTGTGTGTGTGTGTGTGTGTGTGTGTGTGCGTGTGTGTGTGTGTATGTGTATGTGTGTGTATGTGTGTGTGTGCGGATGTGTGTATCGGTATATGGGTCTGTGTAAGTGTACACACGGATAGGTGCTGTGCTTTGCTGTATCATGTTATATGTCCCACTTTTGATGTAAATCTCTTAGTGCTTAAAGGAAACGAAACTGTTAATCCGAAATTCTTAACACCCAAAATTTTCGTTTATTTTTCAAATTGAATTATTCATTGATAATTTTACATTAGGTGATATCCGATAGAGTGAAGCGTATTGACATTCATTCCATGGGATTAATACGGATCGGTTCTACAATGGCTCAAATGTTAGTTAGCGATGTAATTTTCTCCACTACCTATATCATTTCTTCTCCTTTGCCTAAAAATTTAAATTTATTCTTATGCACCATTTCTGATTTTTGATCAATTTCGTCAGCTTTGTTATTTCTTTGCTATGCCTATCAAGCTTTTTTTAGACATCAAAAAAAGTTCAGTCCAAGTGTTTACTTTCAAGGATTTTCACAAATAAGTAATTGAAATCTTCAAACAAGCGATTGTCAGGTAATTCGTCTCATAAGATTTAATCGTTTGTTGATGAGTGCAATTTGAAATTTGGAAATAAAATCAAGCCCTCAGTACTGTGATATGATTGAAAAAAGAGCCTTTGTACTTTGGGTCAACTGGAAATATAGAATGTACTGTATTGGTAAACAACAAAATTAAACATTTCCTTTTTAAAGTTGGAAATATTCCGATACAATAAGTTTAAAAAGGCTCAAAAGGAATGAAATGATAAAGTAGAAAAAGAAGAAGAAAGAACTCGTTCTGCTCATCGAACGGGAAACAAAGTTGTTTGGTACCATTTTAATGGAAATGAATTTTTTTTCATTTGCTACCGTTTTAATGGAAATGAATTTTTTTTCATTTGCTACCGTTTTAATGGGAATGAATGTTTTTTTTCCATTTGTTACCGTTTTAATGGAAATGTATTTTTTTCGTTTGCTATCACTTTGTTGGAAATTAATTTTTGGCGTTTGATACCGTTTAATGAAAACGAAAAGATTCAACTGAATGAATAGTTGAGAGAGAAAGAGAGAAAAAAAAGAAATGCAACAAATTAGTTTCAACTATCTTCATTCCTTCTCCAATATTCCATGTTCAATCCTTCTATGAATTTCAACAGTCCTTTTCTGCCTTTTCCAGCAAGAGGGAACATTCGACAATGATGTCATCGTCACTTTCAACATTTCTGAACTAACTCTATCCGAAGGATTTCGCTCAACTCAATCAATTGAAAAATGTATAAGTGCTGCCTATGTGTTTCTTTTTTTTTTCCCATTATTGTTAGAAGCAATTTGTTGTCCATAACGAACTTTTAAGTCTAACATCTCTCATTCACAACACGATATCATTTTGTATCATTTACGTATGCATTATTATTTGATTTATACTTGTTCCACTTTTTAAGTAAATCTATTCATCGGTAAAATATGTGTTGTTGAATGAAATAATTAAGAAAGTACGTAGTGAAATAGATAATGATATGATGAACTTGTCATTCAACTGTATCAATCATTCATCATCATTAAGCGATCATTGACACAACTGTAAGGAATGTCTCGTCACATTTCCATTTAAATATGTATTTTGAGGTATTACTTGCACGTTTGCTACTGAAATAGACAAATTTATTTGAGAAAGCTGAAAGTGCTAAATGTGTAAAAAGATGTATTAGTGTCACTATGTGCTCATTTCTTATCTTTTTCAGCTTTTTTCTTACTTCTCTTTTGCTCATTTCAGTTTCATTGCTTTTACAAGCTATTTTTCAGTTGCAAATGAAATGATTTTTTTTCTCTTTTAACATTTGCAGATGATTACTATTTATCGATCATAGAAGTCTTTTCGAGATCGTCTATTCAATCATAAAAATGAATGAGTAACGGAAAGAAATAATTAAGAAGTCTCTTTGCACTTCCAATGATAACTGAAACTCTTTACAGAATTTACAATTTCATTTTAAAAATTATTCTTTTTAATTGTCTGCCACTACTAATCCAATCTACAGAAATAGCCGAAAATGGCTATTCCACAATGTAACCATTTTATCAGTACTGGTCGAATCATCACATTTAACAGTTTTTCCAAGTGATGAAAAAAATTGTTATCTGTTGCAAAGTTTAATGAACTATCAATCCGCAAGATAAAGGAAATAACAAAGTACACAGTCTGTCTGCAATTTAAAATTTTGCTTCTATTCAAAAATCTAAGAATTTGCCGTATACTTTTTTTAGAGAAAAAAAAAAAAGAAAAAAATGAGAAAGAAGCAATCCCATGATGTGTAAAAGAATTTGATATAGATATGGAGGAACATCCGCACAAATTCATGTTTTTTTTTTCCTTCCTTTTTTTACAATAAAGAGAGGTCGAGTTTCAGTAGTTAAAGATATTTTAAAGAATTACAAACCGGTCGCTTGTTGTCTCAGTGAATGTTACTAAAATAGTACAATGTAACAGTTAAAATGTCTAATATTGTTTGTGAATTTTAAAATGAATAATGCTGACCTTTTACAATCTACATGTGCATCATTGTCATCCATCATATGTGATGTGATGACAATCTTCTCATTGTAAATGTTATATTAGTAAGTTTAAAATTAATAATCATAAGCGTACCTTTTTGTCATATTAATTGATAAATATAACATTACAATCATTAAACTTTCACATATTCATTTGCAAAAAAAAAAAGAAAGGAATTTTTGGAAATGAAATAATTATTCAATGGGAGGGAAGTGAATTGATGTTTATTCTTAGACATTATAATGTCTCTTATACAAACTACGACAAAGTGGAAACGGCTTTTTTTTTTTACTAACGAAAGAATATTTGAATAGTATGCATGATCTTAACCATCTTTTTATAGAGAAAAAAGGAAGGTATTTTTACCTTTCTTTTCCTTCTTTTCTCTCTCTCTCTCTCTCTCCTCTTCTATTCTATTCTCTTTACATTTTACACCAATATTAATCTTCATATTTTTACAAAAGCTGTATAATCGTTGCGCTATTCCTAATCGGAATGCACAACAGCTGGCCGCTTTATTTGCCACTTTTTTTTTTTTTTTTTCTCCATCTCATTTATGCAAATGGTGATGGTAGCATTTCTATTTATAGTTTTGTGAGATAATTTCTCTTCCTTTTAAATTCTATCTATATATACTGTATGATTTTTGTTTGTTCTTTAAATAGATGAATTTATTTCGTTGATAGATGCCTTTGAATGTATCATTTTAGATTTTGAAAAAGAAATTTTACATAAAAAATTTTTAAAAAAGAAAAAAAAAAATATAATGAATAAATTAGAATAATAGCAAAAACTAATAAAACAGAGAGAGTAGAAGTAGTCATACGTTTGCTTTTTTAGACTTAAAAATAGATTGACGTAAGATTACTTGAAGTTTTTTTTCCCCTTACACAAATCCCTTAAAAAAATTATGAAGTATGAGAGGAAAATTGAATAAAATGGGCGGTTGAGAATATCGATAAATGGTAGCTCTTCCATTTTTATTCATTTCATGTTTTATTAAATGTTAAAGGAGTTTATTTAATATCGTTAGTACATTTTCATTTTTCATTAAAATTTACCGACGCTTCGTTTCATCTACTTCAACATATTCAATTTACTTCAGATTTACTTTGCATTAATTCAATTGTGCATAATCCACCTTATTCAGTTCTTCAACTTTTTGATTTATAATGAAAATTACTACTTATCGAATTATGAACTATCTGAAATGATTTTATTTCAACTTTCCAGGAAGTGCATAATAATGCTTTATCTTTTCCTTTTTCAATTTTTCGGCAATCTATAATCTTTCTAATTGTAGTAATTTCTTGACCCCCTATGAATTCGATTGATTGCTTACAATGTCGTCAGATACGTCAGATCATTCAAGAAGTTGATTCGATCTATGTTTAAATGCATGGTTGAAGGGTAAATATACCTAATGGAATTCAAGGTATTTGAAAAATAGATGAAGAGTGAAAAATTGAATTGTTTAAAAGAATGAGTCAATATTGATATTCTGTTTAGGGTTAGCCCACTCAAAGCACATTTTCACTCGATGAATCATTGATCAGTAAGAGAGAGATTAAATCTGACATCTTATCTTATTGATGTCCCTATCGTTTCATTAATAAAATTGTTTCTTTCATGTTTGTAACAAACGAGTTTATACAAAAGGCTTACTGAATGATACTTGACAGATTTTCCTATCTCAATTCTAAACCAAATTTGATGAAAAGGTTAATTCGTTACCATAAATTCAGGTTAGGAATACCAATCATTCTGTAAATAATTGCTGACTGGTCTTCTATCAAAAGCAAGAGAATAAAATAAGTTGCATCATGATAAAGATTCACAAAACAGTTGAAAGGTCATCACTTCCAATCAACATTGGTCATTTCCAATGTTCACGTCTGTCACAATATCGCAGGAAATGCAATGATACACGAAGAATCATAATTTCCGATGTTCATATATTCTCACGGAATAATTTAACTTTCCTTTCTCATTGTGGGTTTCACTGATTCAGAATGATTTGCAATATAAAAGTCAATCAATTAATAAATTTCAGGTCTGAAAGGTAGACGATGGCAAATAGCCCAGTAAATTTCAATAGTACCTTTTACTTCAGTTCCCCAACATGCTTTCATGATTTCATCCATCTGCCTCGAAAGAAATTTACAATAACCCACAAAAATTTCAACGATATATTTGGAATAATAACAACAATTTTACATTCATCTGCCATTAATTTACTAAAATGAATTCAAAATCAATCTATCTTCAAATTTCTTTTTTTTTTTTCTATCGAACAGTTTTTATTGAAAAATGGAAATAACATAGTGTAATTCATTCAGAAATATTCAATTCCTGTTGATTTTTCAGCTCTCATTGGATTCCTGTAATTTAATATATCATACACTGAATTCTTCCCGCGAGATGAGTAATTCTCAATCAATAAAAGTAATAAACAATTGAAGTTTTGCAACTAAAGGACAGTTACACCAAATGAATTGATTCATGGGAAATTATCTTCATGTTTTACTGCATAACTTCTGGCCATTTCAGTTAATATAGATATTAATGAAATTATGTATAAATAAATATATCTTGATGATTATGTGGTGAATTTACGACTAGGTAGTTCATATTTCTCATCGTACTTTATCATTTATTAGTTGAATAACATTTTTCATACAAACATTCCTCTATTTTGTCTTCGATCGACAAAAGAAAAAAATAGTAAGGGTCGGCGCCGATGAAATAAGATTGTATGCAATGAGCAGCTTGCTTATGTCGCCGTAATCGAGGTCTCTTTGTACGGTTCTCATATCAACAGAAGTCATCAATTTTATTGGATAGCGCAAATTGTATGATTGAATGAATGGTTAAGGGCGGTGATGGCGGGTTGATGATGTCCTTGACTGGTAACGAAGGTCCTTTCTGCTCCACCCTTCCTTCCTTTTTGTTATTCAGTTTGTCTCCAACCACACTATTCACATTAAATTCGTACCGATCGGTTGCACATCTTCATCCGGTACAGTAGTTTTTCCGATTTCGGTTGAAATACGCACGGATAAATTTGGAGTCAACAGGAAGACAAGTAATATGGGATGAGTCACATTTCAAGACAAACTTTTTTCTGTTATTTCAACAAGTACATTCTATCATTGAGGTCAAAACAGATGGAAAATTTAAGGAATGAGCTAAAGGTCAAGACTGTTTAGATCTTTTCGCAATGATTCCAAACTTTCTCCACCCGTAATGATTATAAATTCCCGCTTTCCTACTTTTCAGCTTAGCTTAAATCTGAACTGTCTTAGTAACTCCCTTTTAAATCGTTCACTTCCTTTGTCATGTATTTATGTATCTTTGCCTGGCTGACTATATCATTCATTTCTTTTCTTTTCTTTCAATTCTTTCATATCTATTTTTTTTTTATTGGCCTTTTACAATGAAAAACAACAACAACAACAATCACAACGGAACTGTCTGATTTCCTTCCGTTAAATCTTCCATTCTCATTTAAGTTTTCAATAAAAAAAAAAAACCAGCTGAAATTCGAGAATTTTCTCCCACTTTTCATCAATATAATATTTATTACTTGCAACTGTTGTTGATTTTTGAACACAGCAAATAAATGATGATTGGATAAAGCTCATCACTTTGTAAGATAAAGAGAGAAAAGTTAAGTGGATTAATTTTGTATACAATTCAATAATTAAAATTTTTTAGACGGAGAGCGAGACAATCTACTTGACCACATTGATCAATGGTATATTATTTATCAATTGATGAGTTCTTCAGCCATATGAATGTTACTTATGGTATAATTTATCTTCACTTCAACAAACTTACAGGTATTTATGGTACAGTAAATTCCTTAAAATGCATTCATCCAAATTTATTTGTAAGCTTTGAAACTTTGATGCAATGTTTGCTTGGCTTACTTTCGTCATATATTCGATTCATAGATAAGGCTGCTCTTATTTAATTGGGCTAATATTTCCACGTCTGTTTGATTCCTGTTTGCGCCGATGATTTGCAGACATTTCAAGATTTTGAATCTTTCATCTTTAAAATCGTTGTGAGATTTGAAACAAAAGTGAAATTGTTTTTTGAACAGTGACTAATCCTTCTCTTCGAACAGTGAGTAATTCAAGGCTTTTTTTGAAAAAAAAAAAAAAAAAGATGAGAAGTTTGAACCTTCCGATTGCACTATTTAAAGAAGTTCGTAAGGCATTGTCGATTCATTTTGAATTTAGAGAAAGTTTTCTGACTTTTCTTTTTTATCAAACTTGTTTGTTGGTAGAAGAAGTTATTTCAACCGCTTTGTCTGGCCATTAATCGATCTGAGGCACTTTGTAGAATAGTTCTGCTCTTTATTTAGCGACGATATGAGTCAGTTAATTGGACCGAATTAAAATTTGTCTGCTAATTAGTGCTTTGTCAAAAGAAATCCTGCAAAACCTTTCTTCTCCAAATTTTAACAAATGCAGGTTCTATAATGTATTGAATTGAATCATTTTTCGATCAATCATCAGTCGTTAGTTGGTGTTTTAATCAATCGTTTAACTTGAAAAATTTGATCAAAAAATCGTACTGTGAGAAGTTGCTGTGTTCAAAAGTTAAAACAGTTGCAAGTCATAAATATTGTATAGATGAAGAGTGGGAGGAAATTCTCGAATTTCAGCTGTTTTTTAATTCAAAACTTGAACGAGAGAGGAGGATTTAGAGAAAGGAAATCAGACAGTTCCGTTGTGATTGTTCTCTTTTCACTGTTAATTTAATTGCAATTGCAGCATTAAATTGACTTTTTTCGGCAAAATATAGAGGAAAGTTTTAAATAAATGCAATAAACAACAGATTTGAAATGAATACATCAAGCCTTCCATTTTTATGAAGATTTTTATTGGAGAATGGAAAAGTATGTTAGAAAAACATTTCAAAATGTAATAAATTCTTTTTAGCTTTGCCATTTCCCCTATTTTAAATGATTTGTGTATAACTTTCAAATGGGGAAACTTGTTTCGGAAGAGGGACATTTTGGAAAATTTGTAGCTATCAATCCCTCTTTCTGTAAAATTCCGAATGCTGAAAGAGTTCGCTTTTATTTGAAAATACACTGAAAAGAAATTTTTGCAGTATAGTGAGAAGTATTTTGAATAATTTTTAGATGGTGAAAGACTGGAGATGATGTAGTTGGTCATTCAGTTAATTCTTCAAATTTCTCTCTTTGTTAGTTTTGAAAACTTTCGTTTAATGAAAATACACAAGAAGTCCTACCCAATTTCATCTACAATTGACAAAATGTAGGTATCAATGGTGCAGTATCTTCCATTCATTTTCATTGCAAATTTCCATGCAGTTCACAGGACTACAATGCTTTCAAGAAGTTGTAATGCCTTGCAATCTTTGTATAACTTTTGCAGAATTAATCCTTTTTCAGCATTTACGTTAAACATTTGCGCTTCTGACGTGTTCGTACTGATTCTCAACTGATTCCATCTTAAATGAAAAAAAAAGTTTTTCGCTTCAGAATTTGTAAATCGTAGTAGACAAAAATGAGTGAATATCGCAGCACCATATCTGCACGACCCGGTTACAACCGTATTAGTTCAACAACCAGCTCAAGTACTTTTGGAGGACTTCGTAAGTTTTTGCAACATTTTTTCTTGTTTTAATGAATTTCTTAAAGATTTATTGAAGAAGAAAAATTAAGAATGCGCAATTTTTGGTTAGATTCCGTAACGATAGCTTTAATGAGAACTTTTTTGTCGCACGAAATTCAATAGATTGAATTTCGTGCAACATGTAAGTGTAAATACGCAGACGTATCATAAATTCATAACATAAGAAACAATTTATAAAAATATCCGACGATAAGAAAGACAACTGCAAAATACTTGATAGCAGAGAGATTGGAACCGATCAACAAGCAACACCACAAGACAAGTCAAATTGATGAAACATATTTTATTGAATTTGCCATTTCAATACGATCATCAGTTTTGATATGCAAAACCTCTTTTATTCACTTTAATCATCACTAAATGTCACATTTCATGGGAAGTCCCTCAATTGCATTGTCAAAATTCGAAATGTGCTGCGGCAAAAGGGAGCCTAGGCTAACAAAACGGATGAAAGATGGACGAACTGTGGTGAAACAGAAGGGATAACAAAGACATCGGACATCAGAAGGCTCAATCTAACTATAAATGCTAGTACAAAGTAAACGAAATTCGTGCAGATAATTTAATTTAACCTATCGCAGAGGAATTTCTGACCAGCCCGAATTTCTGTTTCCATATGCACTGCTACTAACTTATGCTTTGCTTGGTATACCAAATGCCAAAACTATTTCTTATGTTGTGAATGTATCGTGCATCACGTATCCAAGCTCTAACCTGTACGTTTCACCCTTAATTTCCATATTTATAAAGTTGCTTGAACTATTCCAGTTGAAACGGACAACCTGGATAATAAGAACGAGTTACCTATGTACCGTCACATACCAAGAAGTGAATTGGAATAAATGAGTGCTATTCAAAGCTTATTTTCCTCTGAAAATACTCTTTCACAGAATGACATGTGTTGTAAGTAGTCTGAATAATTTCTAACAAACTTGCATCAAATGGTAATCGATTTATAAAATACTTGATACGATCTACTGTGAATGAAGTTGATATTTGTTAGTTCGATAGTAGAAAAGTTAATAAAGTAAGTTATCATTGTTATCTTAATTTTAAGATTAGTTAAAAAACCTCTTAATTTGTTTATTAATTTTATAGCATCCGGTAATCGAGTAGTGAAAGTGGTGACAGAGATGAGTTCTTCTTCACTGACCAGCGGTATGTCACCATTTGGTCAAAATGCTGCATCTACCATTCGTGATGCTCGTGAACGGGAAAAGAAAGAAATGAGTGATTTAAATGATCGCTTGGCTGATTATATCGAAAAGGTTCGGACATTTGCTTAAGGTGTATAATATAGAGTGAAATCGAAGGAAATTTATTAAACTTTAATAATCTTAAAAATTGTTTAATTTGACGTGAATTCAAACTATATCTACAATGCAGGTGCGTTTCTTGGAAGCACAAAACCGTAAACTGAATGCTGATTTGGATATGCTACGTGGACGATGGGGAAAAGATACGTCAAGCATTAAAATAATGTTCGAAGGAGAACTTTCTGTAAGTTTTTAGATATAAATTCTGTTGTAAAAAATATCTTTAAAAGATATTAATTAATTCAGTTAAAGTATTGTACTCATCACTTAATAGCAAGTGGTAAGAGATAGAAGTATTTGACTCTTAATTAGAATAATGAGTGAGTTTCGTTAATCATCATGATGAACGGATCATTCAAAATTAGTCGAAGAAATTATATTAGAAATAAGAATTTTGAAGTAACACTACATCGTATGAAAATCATTTGACTGAGATATTCGTAATTTATCATACATTACTAAGAAAAAGGATAGCTAAATCAATAAAGAAGGCGCAAAAGACAAAGTAGAAGGATGAACAGGAAATTGCGCAAAAGACAAAGTAGAAGGGTGAACAGGAAATTGTTCCGAATTCTAAAATTATACTTTTGTCGATTAAGCGAGTGAACAGAACAACCGAATCTGGAATGTGATACTGATACTGATGTTCGTAAGGGCCATTTGTACCTGATAATGCTCTTCTTCTATTCCTTTATCGTTGTCACTTGAAATTTAAATAATTAACAATAAAAAATTACTCGCAGTGTGGGGATTACATTCGTAATAGAGTAGAAAAAAATTGCAAATTTGGCAGAAAATGACGAGATAAGAAAGAAACTACTTCAGTTGCGGTTGTGATGCCTTGTGGAATTATTATTGAGGAAGCATAGAGCCGCGAGTTGTTCTATCATTTTTTCAGGAGGCTCAAAAAGTTATCAATGATACAGGAAAGCAACGAGACGAGCTGGAAAGACAAATCAAGAAGATGCAGGAAGAACTAGCCGAATACCGTAGAAAGTATGTTCCTGAAACTCTTCTCGTAATTTATCATCCTACTGCACTTCTAAAAAGAAATGATAGACTAATGACACTGATCAGTTGAAGCAGAATATAACCTGAAGGGATAAGGAGAAAAGAGGAAAGAAAAAAGTTAAATAAAAATACTATGCTTGGTGGAAAGTTTTCGGCTAAATGATAAATGATAAGACTAACGCATCATAAACTATATGGAAATCATACCGAAGCTTCACATTTATCTTCTGATTTTTAAGAAAGAAATGAGTCTTAGCACTTTTGATCCCTTTAATACACTGAAAGATTTAACTTGCTTTTTTTGATCATTAACTACTTTTTGGATGGGTTGTAAGTCGCGCTTGATTTAGAACTTTCTAAGAAAATGCACAACTGACAGATTGCAAAATGACCATACAGGTATTACTTGGCAGTTAATTTTTAACTCACATGTAATGAAATAAAAGAACTTGGTTATCTTTGGCCTGAAAAAGTTGGAATAAAAAAATTTTCACCTGGAAATTACTCTTATATAATTCTTTACCTTTTGCGGGTTTGATGAAGCGACAAAGGCACGTCTAACTGACCGTGACAAAATTGATGAGCTTCTGGTTGCATTATCAAATATCGAAACCGAAATCAATCTTCTACGTCGACGAATTGCTCTTTTGGAAGAAGAAATTTCACGAATTAAAAAAGAAAATCAGCGTCTTGTGGGCGAATTACAACGGGCACGAACAGTAAGTCGTCCTTCTTATCCGTTTTAAAAAGGATGTGTTGAAGTATGGGAAGAGTGATGTTCAAGATCTCACTCTACCTGAGTAAAACCTCCTGATCGATTTACTGTTCGTATCTGAAACATTGCAAATATAATCTTGTGAGAGTAGTTTATAATTGATGAGAATTATAGAAAGAAATGCACTGTTTATTCGTATTTGCCTTGCTATCACTCATTTCATTTTCAGTATCTGATTTGGGATTTTCTATAATAATTCCAATGGGAAGTTTTACAGTAGATATTGGAATGATTCTTAACATCAAGACATTTTTATAAAAAACAATTTTCAGGATCTGGATCAAGAGACGTTAAATCGCATCGACCATCAAAACCAAGTGCAAACACTTCAGGAAGAGATTGATTTCATTCGTCGTGTGCAAGACCAAGAAATTCGTGATTTACAGGCAATGGCAGCACGTGATACCACTAGTGAAAATCGTGAATTTTTCAAAAATGAACTCTCATCGGCTATTCGTGACATTCGTAATGAATATGATCAGGTTTGTTATTCGAAATGGCAAAGTATGTTCGAAAGTGCCTTCGAAGTTTTTGAGAAAAGGAAACATTTCGTTGAAGACTTCAGCTCACTTCTGATCTCATTTTTGTTTCTATAAAATCATCAATTGACAACCTAATCCATAAGTAACGATGTGGTATCGCGTATGATGTCATGGTCGATGTTTTGTCATGGTACTCTACCATCAAATGACTCTCTAGACAGTTTTTTGATTTTTGGAAGTACTAATCCAATCAATCCAAATATTTCGCAATACTTTTAGAGAAATTGAATTTTTTTTCTCAACATTGACGAATATAGGAATCAATTCAACGTCCCTTTCTTGTAGATGACAAGTGCTAACCGAAACGATATGGAGTCGTGGTACAAACTGAAAGTGCAAGAAATTCAAACGCAATCAGCACGTCAAACTATGGAACAAGGTTATCAACGGGAAGAAGTTAAGCGACTTCGTGTACAACTGGGTGATTTGCGAGGAAAGTTGGCGGATTTGGAAGGAAGAGTAAGTTCGTGACCTTTGACCAGCATTATCGAGATTTACCCTTTATTTCCAGTTAATTTTGATTTCAAATGATTTTGGTTCAATTAAATAAATATGGAGAAACCTGTTTGAAGCAATTTTCGATTCTTAGGCGCAGAAGGTTATGACACAAATTGAAATTTTATAGTTATCGTAAGTACCTGTAACCAATGACCATGTTATTGTATTGGTCTGGCTCTTATTTTCCTTTTCAATTTTGTAAATTATATCATATCTGCAGAATTCACTGCTGGAAAAGCAAATCCAGGAATTAAACTTCCAACTTGAAGACGATCAGCGCTCATACGAAGCTGCGCTTAATGACCGCGATGCGCAAATTCGTAAGATGCGTGAAGAATGTCAAGCGTTGATGGTTGAACTGCAAATGTTGTTGGACACCAAACAGGTAAGCTACCACGAAAAGTTAAAAGATGGGGATATTGGAGAAGTATCCGCTTCTACGAAATGGATGTGTATTCGTCAATGAAGCTGAGACGTACTCAATTTGGAATTCTTTTCCTCATTTAAAATAGCAGTTTCACGTACGGTAACTTTCAGAATTAAATTATGATTTGTTATAGACTTTGGATGCCGAGATAGCAATTTACAGAAAGATGTTAGAAGGCGAAGGTGATGGACCAGGCCTGAAACAATTGGTTGAACAGGTCGTTCGCACTACAGGCATTAATGAAGTTGCCGATACAGGTATTTTCACGTTTGTTGTAGGAAATTGATTAAATAGGTTAGTTAGTGGTAATTAATCTCCATAGCGACCCTTCGTTTAAGTTTAAAGATGAAAATGACAAAGTCAGGTAAAGGCTATTTTTCCATTCACTGATGAGTGACAACGTAACATCGTTGCTGGATCAAACTACAAGTAACAATTTAATTTTGTAAGCAAGAGATGTAAGCATTCCCGACTTTATCTACTCAAAATTGATGTCAGATGCGGACATCGTTATGTTATTCATCCAGATTTCTTGACAGTTATTTTAAATCAGCGATAGCTTCCTCCATTTTTTTACAGAAACAATGCGTGTGGTAAAAGGCGAAACATCTTCTCGTACATCATATACCCGTTCAGCGAAGGGTAATGTTTCCATTCAGGAAACATCACCAGATGGTAAATTTATTGTTCTTGAGAACACACATCGTTCTAAAGAGGAACCAGTCGGTGAATGGAAACTAAAGAGAAAGATTGATGGGAAACGTGAAATTGTTTATACACTCCCGAGAGATTTTATACTAAAACCGAGTAAAACTGTCAAAGTAAGACTTCTCGATGATTCAACATTATTTCATTAGTTATGCATTAGGCGTTGAGTTTATTAATTTCGAAAATATGCTATAATTGGATGGGAAGTATTTGTTCTGAAGAAACCGATCTCATGGAGTAATTTAAAAATTTCAGATTTGGGGCCGTGGCCAAGGCGGGATTCACGCACCACCCGAACAGCTTATCTTCGAGGCCGAAGAGTCATTTGGGGTGGGAAGTAATGTCCAAACCATCCTTTACAATAAGGAGGGCGAGGTTCGTCTTTCATTCTTCTTTCTAATATATCACTGGTTCATTTTAAAGTATACAGCCTACCAAAGCTTTCTTCATTATCTTTTTGGGCCAAATTTGGCTATTTTATCTCACTGGAAAATTTTTCAGGAACGAGCAACTCATATTCAACGCTCGAGCCAAACAGTAAGCTAAGAAGAAGCATTGCTCTCCTCCTCCTCAATTACCCCATATTTTTTCTTCCCCTCTATCTCTTCCTTCCCTCATTACCCCCAACATTATATCTGTTTGTCGTCTATACCTATTATATTTTAATCGTCAATAAAGATCATTTTCGAACGTATAGGGGATGTTATCACATATCATTAAAATGATAAGGACTCTTTGAAGGTTACCTGTTGCTTCAAGCTTAATGCTTATAAATATTAGCTTGGAAGTTAAGAGAATAACAAATGCGATGACTTGTGAACTACTTGCAAATGAGGGTCAGAATGAGTGACCTTTAAATAGTCACAATGAAAAGATCACATGAAGGTCAAAAGTAGGATATAATTAGAGGTCAGACGAAGGTCGAAAGCAGATACGAGAACGTTCGTTATAGTACTGGATTAGCATACAGATACGAAGAACTCGTAGGATTAGCCAAATGAGGCCTGAAGCCTTGCACAACATTGAAACATCCGTAATGCAGCACAGGGTTCAGATACAGTGTGCGAATTTAGAGATATATCTGAGCGAATCGTATTTTGGTGAACGACTTCATCTGTACTTTCAGATTTGGTTCTTACTTTACTTATGGTGAGTGCATTTAGTGGGAGTTCAGGAGGAATACTCCCATGAAATCGTGAATAGTAAGGCAGATATGGATATTACATCTCAGAGAACATCTACTGCAGTAGCTAAATAAATTCAGAATACATATGGTAGTTGGATTGGGTGGAGTATCTGAGAAAGAAATACACATCATCGATTGGGATACTGAGGATCCGATGTAGAAAAGTAGTGTTCCTGTGATTACTGTCAAGGATATGCAAACCAAGAATAACGGGTCACTCATCTGAGTAGAGAATTGACGATTGTCGCGATCACGCGTTTGATGGAGGATTGGTTGTAACTTTTTACTGATTAGCTATGAGGTCTTCATTGATATGAAATAAACTGTTCTGTAATATTAGCTGTAACGAAAGATTTCATTTGCTATTTCAGTTTAGGTAGCCATCAACAATAGTGGCAGTCTTCTGGTTTCCTTCATCCTGTTAATGGTAATCTGAATCATACTGAAAGCCACGGTTCTTATCGTTTCAAATGAACGATGGCCAAAGTTATCAGAAGTAAGGTGTAGTAATTTTAACATAGAAGTTTGAAATATTTGCTTTGCCAACACCGCATCATCTGTTGGAAGTGCATCACCAATTTTCATGCATTTGGTTCTTTTGCGTTAGATTTGTGTTAGTAATAAACTTCTTTTAAGTTTCATAGATCCACTAATTCATATTGTTGTCGTTTGTGGATATGTTAGAATTCAAGTATGTTCATCCATCACCAAAATTTTTCTCTGAATTACACATTCTTCCTTGTCGTCCTTTCATTAATAATAGTCAAATAGAAGTTAATTTCTTTTTTTGCGAGGTATTTGAGTCGTTCTGTTTTTTTTTGTTTACTGTAGCAGAGTGCTGATTTTTTATTTTGATTTTTAAAAATTTTATGAGCTACATACTGCAAGAAGTTAGGAACGTTTTTTTTTTGAAAACTTTTTTTTTCCAGAGCAAATTTTCTTCACTTTTGCAGATTAAAATATTTTTTCAACTCTTGTAGATCAATGGGTATACAAAAAAACTGGGCATTGGTACCGATATCTTCCGCGCAGAAGTGATGTCTCAAAAGAATTCGATTATGAAAAGCATATGGCTGGGCCGGAGCATTTCCCTGAAAAGGTTTCTCGCCTTTAATGAATCCATATCTAAAATTCGACAATTTGAAGAAGGTTTCTTATGTGGGAATTTGGGAAATTCCCAGTATATTGCTCAGAGTTTAATAAATAGTTGTTCAGTTGAATGGAAAGAAGCATCTCGTAGCTAGTAAAAAATGAAGTATTTTCTAATTAGCCTACAAAAAAATTAGTTAACTGTCGTAATTGATTTTTATAGACCATTATTAAAAAATAATATTATTCCTTGCTCAGTTTTTGAATGCATTCATAGTATGGAATTATCGAAAGCATAGTTTATGCACTGAAGATGAATGAATTTGGAGAAAGACTGACTAGACTCTTTCAGATGGAAGGTAAACCACCGAAACTTTGGTTAGTATGGATCTATAGAAATTACTCTATGGATCCATGGGATACAAAAAGAAAAATTGAAAAATTATTTGGTAAAGACGCCGAAGTAAGTGTTTCATAATCAAATTTTATGAAGAAAATTAAAATTTTTCGGATACAAAGGGTTCAGTTTTATCTCCCATCTTTTTAATGTGATTTTTGAGATTAGTTACTTGGCATTATCATAACTCATGTTCATCTCCTGTTTAATACTATGAGAGTAATTGGCCTTTAAGTGGTATATTTGACCCTAGTGCCCTTTTCAACATGAGATACGCTTAGCACTTAGAATTATGTGCTTCATCGAATGAGAAAGATAATGCAACTTCTCTTTCCTAAAAGTAACCGTTGTAAAATGACTGGAGTCAAATAATTGTGTGGATAAGCACTTTTTCTGTACCTCAGAAGAACCAAATGAAAGATCCTATTTTACACAACAAATTTGGAATTAATTCTTTCCATACAATTCTCATATTTCTTTTCAGCCTGGTAAAATGTTTATTTTCAAGAATACTGCTTCACAAAATACAGAATTATGGCCTTTGAAGCATGTCATTGAAGTACGTGCACTCTCTTTTCCGAATGGTGAACCAACAATTGATGATGTGAACGCTTTAGAAGTAAGTATGAAAATATCGTTGTTTTCAACTTTAAGATAGCGGTTTTACCGAGGAAATCTTGCATTAGCAATATCACTAAGAGCTGATTTTTATTGATGCATAGTTTTGCAGGCTAGTTTTCTTTCACTTGGGCTTTGCAAGAATGGGAGAAATGAGGCTTTGTATTAAGAAAAATGCCGAAAATTTCTTAGAAGTTTGGCTAAATTATTAGTCATCTCTTTAGAATAATTTTTTCAGGTCTTTCCAGATGGAAGGTGCGTAGTCGATAAGCGATTAGCTTGTGAAGCGTCTCAGTTGAGTGTGATGGATCCACATAAACAGGTATTTATTCTTTTTATTTAATTTGCTTCATTATTATTTGATTTGCAATTAAATTTTCTCTTATACTGTTAGAATTTCCAGTCATCCCGTTGAAATTATTTAGTTCTGACCACGGTAACAGTTTTCTGGTGAGGAGCAAATAAGATTCTGCTGGCTACAGTGTGTTAGATTTGCATACTTTCTTTTTCATTTATTACCGAATTGTTCGAATTGTTGCTTTTTTTTTGCGATGCAACTATACATGCGCCAAATCCACCACGTATCATCTTTATGTATTATGAGAGTATAAGTTAATAAATTAATAATTTCTGCTTTATTTAGATGAGTAATAGTTATTTGTGTTCACGGCTGAAAAGTCGATATAACAAATGTCAAGATATATTTGAAACAAATGTTTATACGACGAAGAATATCACATTAATCGAGTGATTGATTTATTTATGTTGACTTATTTGTCTATATTTTTCTTTAAGTTCTTCAAGTTCTAACATTTTAACATTAAATTTGGAGGCAATTAAAACATAAAAATAGCTTCACTCATATTTGATGCTGTTCGCCATTAGGATAATTATATCACTTAAACAGTAATATGTGAAGTAGGCCATATATGCTAGTATAATATATTGTTTTGATGGCAAGTTCGAATAGGCTTGAGTTCTTGTCGTGTTACTTGTCTGCTACAAGAAATGCTGAATTGATATGGCTTCGAGTCGCAACACGCACATAATTCAAGATTTTCTCTCTACAAAAATGTGAACTATTTCCTGATGTCCAATAGATTTGCAGCAAGCACATAAGGACTTGGTTTGAGTATTTATAGATAATCAAATTCAGTTCGGATTTGAAACGGATAATCAATCTTTCCACATATAAAATCCATTGTGTTGTCTTTTTCACATGGAAGTTACTTTAAGAATATTATTGTCACAGTGGGATCTCCCTCATGTTTTGAATTAGTTTGCATCAAATGATTCCGTTAAGGACTTGTTCTTTTTATTCAAAATTTTATTATTCATGATAAAACATATTTCTGGTATTTCCAGTAATCACACCGTATAAATTCTTCCTTATGACTGTTCATTCGCAAGGATAAACATTTGAAAAACTCTCGAAGACACAATCTTATCGATGAATAGATTTGATCTGCGATTAGTGCAGTTCTTTGAATAAAGCCATCAAACAATGAAGTTTCATGGAGGGCCGTAGAAGTTTGTTCCACTTTTAACCTTATACCACTTGGGTAGGATTGTATTCTAACTCACAAATTATTCTATGTTGTTAACAAATGGTTGTTCTAGACAAGAACTGATTACTCCTCATATGGAAAGGAGAAGATATGATGTCACTGCACCCAAAAGATAAAAGAATAACAATCATATGAATTTCTTTTATTTTATGAAGTGAAAATGAAACTAAGCAAAAAGGACCGGAATACTTCATATAATCAAATCTCAAGAGAGTGATTCTTGGAATACTTTCGAAAGAAGGGAAGATAGTAAAGTTTGATCCGTCTGAAGATGGAGGGATTTTGTTAGTAAGACATTGGCAGACTTACTATATTGTCTCTTATTTGCAATCGGTCACTTCTGTTATTCGCTTGCACGATCTCTCAGAGTGAAAGGTGAGAAAATTATGTGGTAAGGAAAGTACCTCACTCTTAACTCCTCTAACGGGTGACTTCTTTTTAACTCCAATCGATCATTACAATTATCAGAAGTTATGCACTGAAGAGCTGCTGTACGCATTTAGCATCCAGCAGCGTTTGTCACCCAACAGTAATTTTTCGGGAAAATTTGATGGCAGGGCAGTCCTTGTGATACATCTGTGGCTATATCGGCTCTCTGGTGCGAATTTGATGGCGGTGTTGTGCGACGGAATATAATTTACTTTCAGTAAATTGTTGTCTAATCACTCCCTCCCAACATATTTCACATGGAAAATTCATTCCCCAAGAGGATACACGATCTTTACTGCATTCTCGGGTCTCCCCGCATGTTCCCATACAATGCAGTAATTTTAAGAACGATTTACAGGATAAAAATCAACTTGGTGGTTATGTGTAGGACCAAAAGCAATAAAGTGGTGATATGTTTCTTTTTTTAACCTGTTGGATTTTCTGAATGGATGCACATGAAGGCGCGTCGCATCATCGAAATGGTTTGGTTTACTATTAACAAACTATTTTGATAGACTTTAAAATCCTGTTGGAATTCTAGTCCAAAATATATAATTCTAAATCTCGTAATGTAGTCTGGATGGATCAATAAATGATAAGTTTATACGTGTTAGTATTTATATGTGTCTAAACAATTCCAAATACTGGTTTTGGTGGATTCTGTAAAACTGTTTCGAATATGAAAGGGTAAAAAAATTGAGACATCACGAGAAGCAAAGAATGCAGTGAAGCATAGAGTTTTAGGCAATGTTGAATGGCATAATGTGAGGTAAAAATCTGGTAATAGGATGAAGAGAAAGATCAGGTAGGGGAAACAGAAAACCTCCAATAAAGCCATGATGGGTATCAAATATTTAACGAAGGAAATGAAATCAGAGGTGATAAAAAAAGTACGAAAACATTCAGTTGTCAAGATTATCTATTTATCACACTATGTGCCGAAATCATTGATAGACTGCAAATCACTTCAAAAAAGAGATAAATAAATAGTTGTTTAGGAAGTTAACATAATTGTCATATGTGGTTGTGTAGTGGCTGGTTAGTTGTAGGAGCATTTAGAACAGACCAGTAATCGCAGCGTTAGAAATTTGATTTCACATTTTGATAGACTGTTAGTGATTGGAATTGTATATTCTTATGCAAGTCATAATTTCCTAAGACGTGATGGGTGATGAAAGATTATTATTATTTAACATTTTTAATATATTTCACTAATGAAGTGCCCATTTTTTAGTTGTCAGTCAATATTCCAAAAAATAAATTTCGTTAGTTTCAGGAGGTAGAATGTCAACAAGAGGATCAAGTCGACCGCGTTCAGCATCAGAAACAGCACATCATATTCACCACAAAATCGCTTGGAAAGCTATTAACATCGATGCAAAACATGTAATTTTTCGGTGCGACGGCATCTGCAAAGATGATCCGAAGGTTCGCATCATTTTTTATTATTGTATTATTATTGACAAAATTATAATCTAGTAATTTAATTGTATACCCATGCAAATAATGGTAAACAAGAAGTCGGTCCGTAATTGATCTGCCAAGAAATTTATAAAATGCATTCGTGTAATTTTCCTGCTTATAAGTTTGTACCATTGTTGTATGAGTTGATATGAGACGCAAAGAGAAAAATCTACTGTAATTGAGGTATTTTCTGGGCTCAAAGAAGAATCAATTTTATTTAATAAAACTGCACTGATGTTGACGTATTATTTGAGGCAACTTACAAATAAATGAGTTTTGTTCTGCATAAATCGATTTTGCTCTTGGAACGAAAGTTAATTGTTGGTTTATGTTAATATATGCATTAATTTGATTAATAAAGCAGAGAAGAGGAAATGCTGCAAAAAATACATGACATGATATTGCAGTCGTGATGAGAAAAATGGTATATATACTGAGTTCATTTACTCAACTTAATATCCGATAAATGGAAATATTTATAATAAAATGAATAATTTTAGTATAATGTACATACATTGGGTGATCCAAGGAATCCACTAACAAGATTTCGTAGTGTGGAGTCGATCGACCTTCCACTGCCTTCTTTTGTTGTAAGTTCATTTTTTGGAGATTATATTCGAATACTTGCTTACTTTTTTTCATTCTTTTATGGTTTTTGTAAAAGTTGAAATCTTTTCCGAATTTCCTTCATTTAATGATCTCATGGAATATTGCGAATTTTTTCAGCTGCATTCACTTTAATGGGACGGACTTAACAATTTTCATAAAATCTTCTTTCAGTTGGACAATAACTCGGTTGGACCACAACCGAAGCGTGAAGTCTCCATATTTGGTTTGAATGATAACATAAATCATGCATTTTTGACTGATATGTGCCAGTAGGTTTTTACAGATTTTCTTCAGAAAGTAATTAAAATTTGCTTGGAAAATGAATTTTTTTGAAAAATTTTACTGTTATAAATAAAAGATATGAAGCCTATTTGACATTTATTTTCAACATTTTCAGGAAGACAGGTCAAGTTATTGAAGTATTCGTATATATCCATCCTCGAACAAAAAAACATTTGGGTATGGCATACGTTGTCTTCCAAGATGTCGGCAAAGCCGAATCATTTGTTGCGAAAAATAATGGTTCTTCAGTTATGGGACAAACAATTACGTGTATTGTTGATCCGTATGGTGCGTTTCTTTTTTTGCTTTATTACTTTATTTGTTTACGGGGAAAGTATTGGTTTTTTTCATCACGGTAAGTTGCGCAGGGTTATCAATATTGCATTTCATAATGTGCCTAATTTAATTGGAAAATTACAAAATAACAGAAGTTACGGATAAATTATCGCAAATAATAGAAAATTTTGTTTTTGAGCGAAAGAAATAAGTCGACGCTATGAGGAGCGAGCAGTGGAAGCAGCACCAATACCTCGTTACTTATCACGCTTGGATCATAACAGACTAACTGAGTTTCGAAGGGTCAGCTCTACAAGTACATCTGAATATGTAATTTTTACAACAATTGAATTGTCTTTGCATCTAGAGTGAAATTAACTGTGTGGAAATTACATTATTGTAGATGGGTGAATTCGATTTATTAAGAGAATTGCTCGCGCAGTCTTGTCGTTTAGTACGACACATCTGCTAATAATGGAATCTTCTACTTACGACATTAATCATAAGATCATTTCAATGCGGTTTGCTCTTTTATGAAGAATACCATGATTTGGGATACATTTAGTTAACTTAGGGACGATACAAAACACACAGAAGTGCTTGAAGGAGCAAATAATTATTTTAAATTCCAGAAAAGCATTCTCACAAACCCATCGCCTTCCACTAGCGCTCAACAATCCATTGATTTCAAAATACCGGAACCAGCGCCGAAAAAACAAACTGACAAATCTGAAGCGGTGTTTCATCATGATAAAGATCGGCAAATGCATCAGCAACCGACTGAAGCTGCATTGCCAAAAAGTATCCAATTTCCAAGAAGTTATGATTGTATTATGCTGGAATTAATTTGAAATTACATATTTATCTCCCTGTGGTCTTTCTAAGAATATAAACTCCCAGTTTTGAAAAAATTGAACATAAATAGCTTCACACTTATTTGGTTTTGTTTCCTTTCAACTGACAAAGCATTGAGAAATTAAGAGAGAATTAAGCGAAAAGTTGTCAGGAAGACGTAGTTAGCAGATGTTTTTTCGGTAAATTATCATTTTGTCAACTCAGCCAATTGCCAATTACATATCGTTTGACTAAAACAGTGCTTCATTATTCCTGTGACAGAAGGTGTTTTAAAGATAAAAGGTATATACTTTTTGGAAAAAAAAAGATTTCAGTTAAAATAAACTTAGGTTTCAGTTGAAATTAATAATTGAAAATGATAAATTAAATCTGTATTACAGAAGCACACATCGAAAATGTAGTACCTTCTAGTGAACGTTCGACAGTTTCTTCAGTAGCCGGGCATTTTGCTCCATCGACGACATCTCCTTCCACTATAGGCTCTTCGTGTCCACCGTTGACAACAGTACAAGCAGCACATCAAACATTCTGTTCCCCTCATCTCATGTCTCATCAACACCCTCAGACACCGTTTACTTACTATCATTCGATACCACCTAATCACGTACCTCCTCTTTCTAATTTTCCACCACTTTCACCTTCCACCAACGTTTTTTCACCACTGCCACCTCTTCCACCAATAGCCGGACGAATACCACTTCCTGCATGGTCTAATGTACCGCCGCCGCCGCTGCGAAGTCCAGGTTACTTTGAAGTTCTGATAATTTTGAACTTTTAAAAGCTCACAAATTCTCTATGCGTATCAGTGTTTAAGCCATAAGCTCCTCTTCCTGCAATTCCCCACCAGTTTAATATTTTATAGGTGTGGAGTAATTGGAACAGCGATTTGTGAAAATTTTAATTTTTTCCCAGTAAATTTAAATAACATTTTCCGGAAGTATTAAAAATTTATAGTTCCGAATGATTTACCCTTTTTCTCTTTATCAGTTTGTTTAATTAATGTTTTTAACAGCTAATACTTGGTCAAGAGCAAAAACAATTGTGTCGACTCTGGTACAACCTCAGGTTCTTACCATGGGAAGTCCGGTACCAGCAACTCCGAGTTTTATATCACCTGCACATCAGGCTGTGCCAAGTACTTCATCATGCGAAGAAGTTGCACCAATGGATCCAACACCCTCGAAAGTTTCTTTTTACAAGTTATTTATTATCGTTATCCCTTGGTTCACGATGTTTTCATTGTGATATTAATGTATCATTTATTGTTCATGGAAGTCTTGTCTTACATAGAGAGGGAGAAGAAGACATCGTAATAGAGTACTATCCATCACTTTGTCAATACTTTCCATCACTTTTTGATGGAAGCTAAGACATATATTAGCTTTCGCCAAAGTTATTGGAAGACATATATTTCTGTGGTCAGTATGCTGTGTAATCGTTCGAAAACATTGAGAAGATTATAACTCTAACGGCAGGTAAAGGTAACGCATAAAAATTGATAAATCCAAGTTCTGGAGTTCTGGATATCTTTCATGAAAACCTTTAAATAGTTTAAACTATTTTTACGTTTTTAATGTCAGGAAAACGAAGAAAGGAAGGAACCGAAAAGAACTATACCAAGTGCAGAAAGGAGAAAACGAAATGTTTCAGGTTAATTCAGAAATTTCTTTTCAAATAAATTTCCAAGGATTCACTTGGCTTCTTTAAGAATGTTTTGAAGAAAGTTCTGTAAAAAATAATTCTGAGGAAATTCAAAGACAGGTAATCTGATAGAAAAATAGATTTTTTTTTTTCATTTTTAGGTGAAAAAAGGAAAAGAAATATCATTTGAAAAATTGGAAAGGAATTGAAAATTATTCGTCTAGCAAAGTTTTCAAGTAACATTTCTTTTCTTTAGCGAATGAAAAAATAAAAGTAAGAAAAAGAAGACGGCTTCGTGAATTCATTTCCGTTTCTTCTGCTTCTGGAAATAGCAGTTCAGAGAGTAATGAAAGAAGTGAATTAAGCGAAGGAAGTTCTGAGGATAGCAGCAGTACTGTTAAAAGAAAACATCGACATCGAAAAAAAGGAATTGTAGAAGTAAGTGGTTTATTTGATATGATAGCGTCACATTATCCCGTTAGCTTTACTGTGGAATTTTTTATGATTTTCATTCTTAGCGGCTGTTCCGTTTGTTTTAGATATTATGTTTTGGACTTCTATTGTAGGAGAAGAAAATATAGATACTACACTTTCTCTTTCATGCAAAATTTTCTTCATCTGTGTATTGTTTCCTTTCTTTTATCCCCCTTTAAAAAAGTTGACAAGCATAGAAATAAAATCTCATCATCCGCCTAATGTTGAACTGAGTAACTATTATCACCTGTATAGTCTTGTTTCACGTAACTTAAAGCAGAAAGTGTAGAAGAAAATCATTATACGTAAGAAAGATCTGAACTTCTTCATGGAAATCATAATTATTTCTGCCATACGATTGTAAGAAATTGCGATATCATTTTTCTAATTTTTCTCTAGAGTTCTTCTCTAGAGCTAGAAAATTGGAAGAAATAAATTAGAGTCGAAACAATATTTGACTTTTAATTTTTCGAATCATCTGATTTTCTTGTTTTCTCCCTGTATTCAGTAATAGCTTTGCAATGTGTAACTCGCTTAATTTCTCAATATACTGTTTTCTAATGACTCAAATTCCAAACGACACTGAAAGTTTTTCAGGAACGCAAATATTACAAGAGGAAAGGAACAGGCGGGACTAGTGATTACTACAAGGTAGAATTTCCTTGCAGTCATGTCAAATTGCTGAGTTTTTTTTTTTTTTTTCTGGATTACGAAATAGAGATTTGACTATTAGTCATAATACTCTATGAAATAACTTGAAGGCTTGCTTAGCTAATTAACATATGATGAAATACGGTAGTTTCGTATTGTAATATAATAGGTAATGGTAAACAGTTCAGAGTATATTTGTACTTGGAGCTTCTGATGGGATTTAAAGTGAAAAGTAATGGAAAAAAATTTCCTTTCATTCTGATTTGTTTTCGCGTCATTTTAAGAGAGGAAATATGATGGCTCAAGTTTCGCTTGATATTTTTTCCTTACGTATTTATACAAGCTGTGACAGTCTTACGAATCACATCGAATAAAGTCGGGCATTCAAATTACGCCTTGTTCTCCAAGCAGATATTACATACTTCACGTTTTTCTTTTTAGAAAATTGTAATTCGGAAAAACGATAATACCGGAAAATGTTCATATGAAACTAAATCAACTTTACTTCAACCATTAGAACTTGTGGAAGAGGTAGAAAGTTATCAACGCATACGAAAGTATAAAAAACCGCAGCAAGAAACAACCGAGGGGGATGAGCATTTTGTGGAGCCGGATGTTGATTTACCAGATCTGGAAAGTGTGAGTAGTGAGGAAGATCAACTCAGTACGCAACAGCAAGAGCTAAAAGCACAGTCAATGGTGGGTTATTTAAAATCCTTGTCTAGTCAGTAATGCTTGAAGTTAGAAAACAGCTTGAAATGTCGTGTCTGTAAACTTTTATTGGTTTCACAATGTTCAAAACAACTTGGTTTCTTGAAACTTCAATACTTTCTGCAATTCCAGGCAAAAAAAAGTAAAAGTCATGAAGAGATCTTATCAGCAAAGCAAATCTGCCAGCAACAATCGAAACATGTGAATTGGCGGAAAAAGCGAATTATGGAAAAAAGACGCAGACAGCGGTATGTCCAATACTGGAGTCCAAAAAATAAAATCTCAAAAACTTTCAAAAAAAGTTTCTTCTTCCTATGTTTGAGAGTAGGTAGAAATATTTTCATGGTTTCATCCTTTCTTTGGCTTCATTGCAATTAAAAAAGAATTGTGAATTTTGAAATAAGAGTGGTAAGTTCTTGTCAAAATTATTCTTTGTCAAAAAATAAGATTTTTCTTTTATTGCAGTGATCACAGAAGTTATAGAGATCGAGAAAGTTCTAGCTTAAGTGGAAATGAAAAGGGCCATAGATGGTCTTCATCTTCCTCAACTACTGAATCAGAAACAGAATCTGATGAGTCGGCCTCTTTCAGAATTTGCAAAAGGTATATTTTTGTAAGGTCCTTCCAGAAATTTTATAACCTGTAATATAATTTGTTTTCACATGAAATTTATATACAGAACCCAGTTGTGTCGAATTAAAAGATTTGTAGTAATAATTTTCGGAAATTTGTGTCCCTGAACTTTTAAAGATTTTTGGACGTAAAGGTAGTAAGCTCTTTTTTCACATGATTGCATCGGTCCTTCTGGAAAAACCAGAAACAAAAGGTTTATGGATACATACAGTAACAGGCACAAGAAGAGCATTGCTGACTTGTTTGCTATGTCTGAAACAAATTTCGGGTTTTTCAGTTGTAAGCATAATTTTTCGCTGATTCATTTGTTAGATCAGTGAAATTGTTCAAGAAAGTGAATGATATTTCTTCTTTTTAGGACACGCAGACGTTCTTCAAATCTTCATTCACCAAAAAGTTCACAAATGGTAAACCTATCGGTTTGTTTTTTGTGCATTAGAGTACTGCGTATTCATAATATTCATAAATGTGGAAAAGTTCAGCTTTTATATAAACTGAAACGTAATCAGTTGTGAATTAGAAAGTGAACATTTCAGATTAAAACTTAGCATTTAATGCGACGATATAAATGGCAGTGGAATGTTGCAAGTTTGACACAGCTGTCAATTGATCTGCGATATACTCTTAAAATTATAGGACTAGCTCCAGTAGTTTATCACTCAAACTGGGAAATTTAGGACATGGTTGAAGCGGTGACTGCAAGCAGCGAAGAATCGCATAGTGAAGAAGCTGCCACAAGTAGTATAGTACATCAACCAACAGCACCGGACGTGAAAAATAGCTTAATAAGTTAGTCCGCTGTAACGTTTCTTATAATTGGACACTTTTCAAAAGTAAGCATATTTATCATAATCTTAATGAAACTGGATCTAAATACTATGTGGAATAAATTTTTTAATAAAGTTGTGTTATTTCCATCACGCAGCATCTAAAAGTTTTTCAGAAAATGAATCGACTCAGTCGCTACCAACTCCTAGTTTTATAACTTCACCCGAGAAACTTTCGGGTGATTCTCCACTTCCATGCGTTATGCAGTCCACTCCTCCAGCAGAAAGCTCGCGACCTTCGTTCGAACGGCGACTCGAAAATTTATTTCGATCCACTCCAATGCAACCTCCGGTAGGTGTAATCAAAGTTTCTCAAATTTATATTTTTTCGAACATAGCACAAAGCATAATTAAGAAAATCCCAATTAACTATAACTGTATGTATTTGCTTGAAAATTTATATATTTTTTTTACATATATTAAAGATGATTTCAAATTAAAATGAAACAAGAAAAAAAGGAAGGAGAGAAGACTGAAAAATAAAGAAAAGACGGCATTACTATAGGAGACGGTAAAGTTAAATGTGGAAGTGGATAGTTTTTTTATTAACATTACAAATCGGATTACTCACTTAGAATTAAAGATTTGAAGTTTTTGATTTGCATTTTTCGCAACAGTTCCAGACTTCTTAGATTATAATGGTATTGAATGATAGAAGATAGGACGGAAGGAGGAAGGAAGAAAAGTGATTCCCTCGTCCGTTTTTCTTATGCTATATACAAAAAAAGGAAATATTAACCAGGTTCGCCATATCTTTTCTATACTATGTTTGTGTAAATTATCGTCATCTTTGACTTTGCAGATTATAGACACACACGAAGAAGAAAGGTCAAACGATGCAGGTGGTACTTCAGTTCCATCTATTTCGGGTAAATATGTGTTGATTCTTTGTCTTCTCATTAATTTTATGATGAAGAATGTGACCCAAAATTATTGAAATCTTCGTTTCATTAACATATCACAAATATTTGGCAGAATGTATTATTTTTTTCCTCTGACGTTGTCATTCTTACTCATCAATCTTTAATTCAAAATTGGATTAAGCTCTTAAATTACCGAAGGGAAATGCTTGAGAATTTAAGGAACAAAAAATATGCAAAATATGAAGGAAATACTAATGGTGATTTTTCTGAATGACCGAAAAGCATTCTGAGGCTTTTCGGTCACTTACTAAGCACGTTTAATATATATACATATATTAGATGCGAAATGCTTTGATACTCGAAGTAAACTTAGTCTGTAACTGCCACTTCATACCTGAGGAGTCGTACAAATTCTGTAGTTAGTATTATATGAGTAAATTCTAAAATATGTATGTGTAATATAAATTCGCCAGCTGAAATGTGATGCGTACATGTTTCTTCATTTTTTTTGATTTGACTGATGAAGTGTTAACTATTTTTCAGCCTTTGATATGTCTTTTTTGCCATCAACTGCAGCATCTAATGCTGCAGAGCTGAAGGGAATGCCTTTGTCTGAAGGTTTTTTTATCGACCATAGCAATGCAAAGGTTACTGTTGCCAAACAACCATCTGGATTAAATTTCGCGTAAGTTCCGTAATGAAATTTCGAAAAAATTTGTGTTACTAGTTTGTTTTGGTGTTTCTTGTTCTGTAATTTGAACTTTTCCGTGCGGTGGTTTTCCAAGAGTCTTGATGTTTTCAAACCTCCTTAAAATCATTTTATTTGGTCCATTTACTGACAAGAAAAGATGAGATAATTCACGAGCTTGTTATGAGAAAACAAGCTCGTGAATTATCTCATCTTTTCTTGTTCTGAGACACTTTAATTCCTTCAACTACTGCACTCATTTCCTTTTTGCTTATTACAGCTTATCGTAAAAGCTTGTACAAGCTGTAAAATCCAGACCGGATCACATTGTCTTTTTTCTATAAATTTCCTAACTTTTTCTTACATATATCATGATTTTACCAAGTAAAGGAATACTAGTGTTGCGACGCCAATGTAGGTAGAATAAAAACAATACGTTTTTCATCATTTTGTGTAGTTACGAACTTTTTTTTTCTCTTTAACTCTCCCTAAGAAAGTCATTTAACGAAATCTGTGTATTGTTGTTAATTCGAATGCTTTTGTTATTTGAATCACAGTTACTCTCGGTATCTTTTCATTCAACTTCTCTTTTTATTTATTTATTTATTCATTTTTTTTGAAACGGTTTTTTCCGTAGTTGGGTAATAATTTTAAGTCTTCCTTTTGTTTCTTTTCTTTAAGTCATTCCTTTTTGAGCTTTCAGTGAATCCTGGGCAAACTCACAACCACAAATAACAGCAAATTCGATATATCGTAACGCTATTTCAAATTCAGTTTCTTTTGAGGCAAGTAACTCTTTTTTTAATAACACTTGAAAAGTTCGTAGTCTAATTCCTTGTGTTTTGTTGCCCAGTCCAAAAAACGAACATAAATCGATTTAGTTGCTAGCGTAAACATAAATTTAATCCAGTTACTGAATTTAAGCAAAATTTTTTGATTTGCATCTTGACTTCATATTTTGCAGATTGGTACATCTTCCCCTGTAGATGTGGTTCGTAATAAGGCTAAGGAAGAAAATAAACATTTGGATAAAATAATGGAAGGACGGAGTGAATTGGGTGAGAATCAAAAAATGGAAATCGGAGGTGGATCAGAAGAGAATGAGGAACAAAGGGAATTAGAAGAACAAATTTTGGAGAAAAAAGTGAAGATTGTAATTTTATTTTTCCTGACTTGTTCATTCATATCTCGTCATCCATTTTTCAACCGTAATAAAAATTTATCTTGTTTTTCAGAAAGCAGCTCGCGAAAATTATGTGCATGCAATGTATGTAGCAATTCGTGAAGATCTGAAAAGTGTCTTGCTTAAGGATTTAATGCGCAAAATCGAAAGTGTTGCATTTGAAAAATTGGAGCAAGGGTGGAAAGAAAGAGAAAAAGCGAAAGTTGTGGTATTTATTAAATGCTTTTTACCCGTAAGATAATTCCAAAGCAGTATTATTAAGGAGGATTTAAGAAATAAAATATCGCATTCTTTGTAGTAAATAGTGCACTATTGTAGTATGTTCATTATTCACTGACATTGTCAAGATAGATTTTAAAGAAGTAGACAACATTATTTTCTATCGTTTGATGAAGACTAGTATATTTCAAAGTGTTGAGTTTCATTACACATTGTTTTTGTCGCATATTTTCCGAAATTATGCATCTTTTTACCTGCAGTAGTAATGGAAGATTTTTCTAGCTTGTAAACTTTAAACTTAAGTTGACTTCAAACTGTTCATAGCGAAATTTTCAGTCTCTGATGATGTAATGTAATAAATTTTATAAGTGATTTAAAAGATGCAATAAATTATATCACTTAATGTAGATTTTTTTTTTATTTGTTTTCAGGAGCAGGACGATGATTCTTGGCAAAATGAGGCAAAAGACGATGCTACTGATACTCCAGCGTTAACTATTGATAAAACCAACCTTCCTTCAGTTAAGCAGACTGTGAGGTAGAATTATGATATTGCTGTTCTTCTAAGTTAAATGATTTCCAAATATCATCGGACAAACCATAACCTTTGAAATCGATTTAGTTTTGATTTGTTCAAATGTATGAAAAAAGAACCTCAAAGTCTTCTACTGACGACTGAATTATTTTATTGAAAAAGAAAGATGAATTAGTATTATACACGACCAGAAGCCGTTTGATTGTTTACCTTGTAATAAAATAGAAATGTTGTTCCATAAATATTGACAGTATGATGTTTATATTTTCGGACTTTCGCTGAAATAATGCTTATGTTTCTGTTTTTCAGTTCAAAAGATTCGCTAAACGAAGTGGTCCGACAAGTAACTGAGCAAACAAGAGCTGAAATGTCGGCAGCATTTGGTCCCGACACGGCGGCGTTATTGGGCACTGGATTATTTTTTAAAGGCTTGGGCATTGCACGGAATATGCCTAGCTTCAAAAAGGTTGGTTATTTCTCTTTTTTGAAAGTCGTTCATAGATTACCCATCTTAATGTTTATGCTAGACATTATACAGATGAAATTTTTGGTCTTTTTTGTTTTGTAATAATCGTTTTGTTAATTAATTAAATAATTAAATCCTTATCTTGCTAAAGAGCGGACGATTTGTTTCATTATTATTGGATTAAAGTATATATTTTTTGTTTCATAATTGGTATAACACCGTTTTTCACTAGCGCATATTTTTTCCATCTTATATTCATAGAATATTCTTAACCTGAAAATGACTACTTTCAGAAACAGGTACGCTTGTCACCGAAACGAAAACAGCGATCTAGAAGCAGAAGTAGTTGCAGATCGTTTTGTTCTACCTATTCATGTACAAGAAGCGATAGGACGCCAGAATCGAGTCGAAGCTGTGGAAGAAGTGAAAGTCAGAATCGCAGCAGAAGTGAAAGTAGCTTGGCTGAAGGAAGAAGTTCAGATGACGACGATGCTAGAAGTGATAATGAACGGTATTATTTAATTGACTATTAACTAGAAAAAAATAGTTTATCTATGTTTTTTGAGAATATCAAAAGTATTTGATACGAAGTTCGAAATCTGTTTCGGTACTTGTAGTGGTATAAATAAAAGTTAAGTCTGAAAATTGGGCGAAAACCAGTTAAATGGAAATTGATTAAAGTGAGGAATCCTTGAACAAAATGTAAACAAAATGTGTATTGTTTCTTTCGAACAGTGTCATTAGTGTTCATTTAAAGAAACTTTTGCAAGTTACGTCAAAAAGATTATTCTGGTTTTTGGTCTCGAATTTCAGTTGATTTTTTTTCATAGTTCTTCATTTCTCTGTAAAAAAATAGCTGTTGAACTGCTTTTAGAAGTATAAGTGGAAGTGAGTCTATATGCTCAGCAGATCGTTCGAGTCGGGCATTTTCGACAAGAAAACGCTTTGGTTCTGGAACTTTCACGCCAATTGATGGATCAGCAAGTGAAGAAGATGAAGAGGAGGAAGTGGACGAAGAGGAGGAGGAGGAAGAGGAGGAGGAGGAGGAGGAGGAGGAGGAAGAGGGACAGCTGGAAGAACATGAGCATATCGAAAAGGATTTGGATCAAATTCCAACAAATGACAAATTGTCTGCTCGTTTTGGTTAGCAAAATGTTTTCTGTTAATCAAAATAATTAATTTTTTCAGTTGATAGCGTGACACAAATTATATAAATTGAGAACTGGAACTTTTTGTTGTCTTTAATTTTAAAAAATTTTCAATTTATTAGAATTGTTTAGAGTATGTAAATTCTAGTGTTCAGTGATAACTTCTTTTCTAAGCGCTTTCTCTTTATCAGAAGTGATCTTTTCCAGAGCTTGAAATGTATGACTCCAATGTCCAGTAAGGCTTTATACTCCTGATATTGTATTAATCCTGTTAAAAAACAACTCACACATAAAGTTAATGCGGAGGGATTCTTGCATTAGGATCAGATTTTCTTCGTAAAAAAGATTCAATTTTAATCTTTAAGGAACTGAGAAAAACGCAGTTTTATTGGTTAAAACTGAAATTGAAGAAAAGAATGGGTGTGGTAGAACTGATACGTTAAGGTTTGCATTTTTTTTCGTTCATTTTCCTTGAAAATCTGCAGTAATAATATGCTGAAATATTTCTTCTTATAAATACGTATTTTAAAGTCAAAAACGATTGAATTGCAGAATGTACTCTAAACAAAGTAGTATTTTATTCCTTAATAAATAAATTATAGCAGTTGCACAGCAGCATCTCACTTGATCGAACAGGATAAAATTGGTGAAGAAATGCAAACAAAACATGAAAAGGTAGGGTATTTTTTAAGTGAATCGACTTAATTGGTTCAAATTTCTTGGAAATTTCAAAATAAATTAGATTTTAAATGGATTAAATTGATACAACGAACTTTTTCAAAACATTGCTCTGTTCGCTTTTCATACGAAGTGAACTGATATGAGATGAACACCTCAGTGTCATTGTTCCTATCTCCCCCCTTTTTTTACCCATTTTTGTGATGAGGGGAGACTTGTCCACTACCAATCATTTAAAAACAATTTCATATGGTTCCGCATAGCATGCATAATCAGTACCACTATTTCAGTTTTTAACTTGAAATCACTAAACTGTATTGATTGAATATCTTGTTGAGGTACTCGGTATTGCAAATATAGAGGGATATTTCAACGATCACTGCTATCTTCCAGTGGAACTATCGGAACAGCTGAAAAAAGAATTTGAGGAAAGCGTTTCAGCATGCAGCGATAGCGAAACAATATCTTCAGGGTTTTGTGAAGCGAGAAAATTGAGAAAACCAGAGAAAGAACTGTTGCAGCACGTAGAAGATAAAGGTATGGCACTGCAAATGGTGATAACTCATGCAATTTCTTAATTTCGGTGCACACTTCCCAGTTCATTTTGTTCATAAATATCTTAGGAATACACTAAGGGTAAACTAAAATACTTTAGAAATCTTTTTGAAGATGGTTATTTTAAAATTGCAGCAAAAGTAAAGAAACGATGCTATCGAAATGAACTTGCTTCGCTACTTCCACCACCCGTTAACGTGGAGCAACTTGCATGGGAGACAAGTTGGAAACCAGCAAAACAGTGGGAGAAACGAACTCCTGAAGAAGAAAAAGAGATCTTCTGGAAATTTGAAAAAGTTGGCTTTATTTGAACTTCGGTTCTTAACTTTTTTATTGTTGGTTTATAGATAGAATTGAAAAGAAAGGAATAGCGTGATGATTAGCAGAAAATAAGATTTTAACTTGGAAATTTTATTTTTATCTTGTGAAATCATATGACTCAAGGCTTCGCATTTTCAAGGAAGGCCTGGATGCAGAGGACTTGATGTTTTTGGAAAAAGCATTTCATGAAATGCAGAATGATGGGACGGCAACATGGAGTAGAAAATTGTACTGGGTGCCACCGAGAAAAGCGTCAGAAGTCCATCTATTGGTTAGAAATTACTAATATATTTGAATGAAGTTAAGTTAGCTTTGCTACTTTATCAAGTAACTGTAGGAAATTGTGATTTGACAGTAAAAAGAATATATATATATATATTTTTTTTTTGTTACTGAATATTCTTTTTATAGGATAAACCGAAGAAAATTGGAAAAAATATTTATTATTACGATGATCCTGAGGCAAGTTCTCGCATCTTTATGAAATGTAGAAAGAATGGTTCAAAAGTCACGCAACTTTTATTAAATTAGCAGAGTTCCTGAAGATTACAGTGCCATGCATACATCTATATATTAACCTATTTTTACTGCAGCTAGAAGGTGTAGTACCGCATTCATCGGGATGTGCCCGTACAGAAGGCTATTATAAATTGTCCCACAAGGAAAAGAGAGGTGTTTTACGACGACCCGATGTTTTCTTAACGGAAATAAATGAAAAGGTGTGATTCAAATATCATATTTAATTAACACGTACTGCTATAGTGAGGAGCATGTGATCAAAAATATATAACAATGAATTGGTTCATATTCACTGTTGTAAATTGCTGATGTTCAAATACATTGATATATCATCGGCTGATGTTTTACTTTCTTATATCTCATAAATGTTTAATGAAAGACTATCAAAATGCCATCATTAAGAAATGAGCAGTGTAGTTTGGTAAAGAGACGACACGACTTTGCGTATTATTTCCAGGATAATGTTATTAATGGAACATTCAATGAGAGTAAGATTGCTTATGGCTGCATTTACAGGATGATGAAAAAGCTCGATATTTGATGCAGTCTACGCGAGAAGCACGAAGTATGAATCGTCGTTTATTGACATCAATGGGTGATACCTCGTCGGATATATTCAAAGTTAACCAGCTGAAGGTAAACTGTTTAGATTGTATTTCAAAAGAATGCTTTCTTAGGCATTTATTAGTGAATGTGAAATTAAAAAAAAAAACAGAAGAAAAAAACCGGATTGAAACTTCTTCGTTGTTCACGAGGTGTGATGATTTTGAATCTTATTCTCATAGTACATAAAATATTTCTATATAGCTTAGCAATAATTTGTATAACATTACCGTTATTTGCTATCGTTGTAGGTTAAAGGGTATTCACTCTCTTTTCTGGAGTTATTATATATGTTATTTACAATCATAATGGCTTGTAGTTATTAACGGAAAAGTTAGCATTAATTGTGATAGCCACACAAGCCAATATAATGAACAGTGTATAGATGATGAAAAAAGAAATGGTGTTTGAGGGGAATTATCTTCTTGATTCTTTGATACTGGACTGGAACTGGAATAAATAAGATTCTCTACTGTTATCGTTTGAACTAAACAGTGTGGTTTTAAAGTTCTGAGTCGAGATATTTGCTACACATAATATGACTTAGTCTTCTTGTTGTTCCTTCTAATTCTGCTCTTATTTTTTCTGGTTGTAAAGTAAATTATATTATTTCTAAGGTCTTGTTTATAAGGGTCTAACTCGAAATATCTTTTAGGCTATGCCAGAAGTTGTCCGATGAATTGTCAGATGAATAATTGTCAGATGGAGTTTGAGTTAAAAACTAAGTATTATGGCTTAAAAATCCCAGCTCAAAACATTTGCTAGGTTGCACATACGACATGTTCATGTTTCGTAAACACGTTTGATAAACAAGTAAAAGTAATTTTAACTTTTAAACCTGTTGTTTTTTCTTTTATTTTTGGATTTTTGTTTCAGTTCCGTAAGAAGCTAATCAAGTTTGCTCGATCTCGTATCCATGGTTGGGGTTTGTATGCGTTGGAAGCAATCGCTCCGGATGAGATGATTGTTGAGTATATCGGACAGAAAATACGGCCGACAGTGGCGGATGAACGCGAAAAACGTTACGAGCGACGTGGCATGGGCTCGAGCTATTTGTTCCGTATCGATTCTGATAATGTAAGCTAGTTCGCTTCAAATTTATCTTCAGTTTCTAGAAGCTATTATGTGAAATTCGAGTATGTTCCTATAGTCATGATATTAGCAAAGTAGTTGTTATTCATTATATATTGTTCTACTGCCGATACTGTTTTCGATATTACGAGCAGTACTATTCATAAACCACTCTTGTCGTATCAAGAAGGGCTTCTGTTAGATGGATTTATGATTCAAACTTGACTTATTTTTTAATTGAGGATTCTGCAGGTCATCGATGCTACGCAAATGGGAAATTTGGCACGATTCATAAATCATTCATGCCAACCAAACTGTTATGCAAAAATTGTTGTAGTAGATGGCGAAAAACGCATCGTTATCTATAGCAAATTGGCAATCAATAAAGGCGATGAAATAACGTATGACTATAAGTTCCCGATTGAAGAGGACAAAATTGATTGCCTATGTGGGGCACCAGGATGTCGTGGATCTTTAAATTAGTAATTATCAGTTGCTTGATCATTATTTTCGCTGCCACATACTAGAAAGCGCCTCAGGTTGCACTGCTTGTGAATTTTTTGTTGCAATAAAGAAGCAGTGTAGATGAGATGTGCTTCGATTCTACATGGATTTATGATTCTTAAGTGTTCCTGAAACTAAGGTATCTTTCATGGCTGGGAAATCGGTAATGTGCTTTCAAGATGTATCGTAAGTCTTGTTTATGATACTTTGAAATTGCAATATGATTATAACTATAAAGGATCTATAGACACTTATCTGCCTCAATCGTTAAGAATATTTAGAAAACTGTTTGGACATTTAAATGGCATTAGAAACTTCCAAAAAACACGTTTACAACTCATTTTTCTTTTCCCGAGGCGCTTTAGTGCTGGATCTAGTTTGCTACCTCTAGATCGGTCTCATGCATAACGTGATTATTTTATCAACATTCCGTGATTACTAAGTCTGCCTTGTTGTTAAATCTTTGTCCAAATTTTTATGCAGTTGAGAGAGTTGCTGTCGAAGTATTTCCAAAAAACAAGAAAAATGCCCGTAACTAATGGTTCGGAGAAAGAAAATAAAGTGGAAGTGAATCAAGTAATTGATCGTATGAATATATGGGTTAAAGGAATATGGTCTGGCTTTGGAGGGCTTGGACTCAGTACTTCGGAATAGCAGGCAATCAATCGCCCAACACATGTTTTTAAAGCGTTTAGGGCTGGATGTAGCTGTTGACAGATTCGCTAGATTATGTTGATATTATAGTTTTCATTTTTCTAAAACTTATTCAAGTGTATTGCATGTTTTTTTTTCCCCTCGTTCTCTCTCTAATTCTGTATTTCTTGTGTATTCATGGTCTATCTTACCATGCTATAGTGATGTCATTTTTTCTGAATATTCCGTAGATTCTAAAAGTTAACGGGAAATTCTCAGTGAAATTACACTTAAAGTAGTGACACTTTTATCAAAATGTAGAAGGCTCTGATGAATTAGTTTCATCATAGGAAGTGCCATTCTTTGATGTCTTATTTACTAGATATCAAAAATTACATGAGCGAGATAGTTAGAAGGCATAATAACTATCACAGTAGCTTTGAAATAACAAAACTGCAACATAAGCAGAAAAGGCAGCAAGCACAAATTGCGAAGTGTGCGGTGTACTTCAAGATTGTATTCTTAAAAATGCCGGTCATGGGCGCATTCAATCGTCGTTTCCACTCCTTGTAATTTGCAACTTCTCTTCATGATATTGTTGGTTAACTGTATTGTCAAAACGATTGATCTGCTTACCATGATTCATTCTTTCGGATGTTGATTCAATCAGTTCTTGATGGGAAAGTTCTGTAACGTTGCATTAAGGAAGTTGGAACAGAGTTTTTTGAATTTTAAAAATCTTCAGAAGTAAATCTAGAATTTGATAAGAATTCTTTCTCTATTATTAGTTTTTAGAACTACTGCTCTTCCGATTTTGATGAATACTAATTTTGTCCAACAATTTGTACTCTTTGGTTTTTTGACGTTAGCAATAACTGTAGGCTAGAAAGAGAGTTCGGACTAACAGATTGTGTAAAAACTCAAAATTCCACACATAAATTGTATGTAAATTATGTCGAGCTTTTTCCCAGAAACGTGTTAATTCGAAAATTTGACGAAGTTGAACGAGTTGTTATGTGATAAACCCACCTAATTATGATTTTGTTAATTTTCCGTATTCGTTTTATAACGAAAATGATTATCTGTATGTAAACGTAAACGTCATTGGTGCAAATAAAAGGAAAATACGAAGAAGGACACGTTATCTATTGGTAATATTCTGAAGGCATCGTTTTTATTTCATTTTAATCAATATGCGGAAATTTATGTGATTTCTATTTTTACAGGTCGCTTTTGACTTCCAAAAGGTGATAAAATAATTTGTCATACAAAGATCTTACTTAATCTTTGTAATAATAATATAGGATTATTGTGGAACATATGAAGAGACATTGGAACCTAACGCTATCCGAACCTTCCGATTAAGGTTTTGGTCATGCTCATGTCTTACCGTCTTGTAGCAGGGATTGACTACAGCTGCTGAATTTCACTAATTGCTTTCCGTCCTTTTATTGTTAATTTTATCCAATTAAAAAATTACAAAGATGTTTTGTTAATTAATAACGATGAATGATAAACCTTTTTCCTATTTGTCACTTATGATTGCGGGATCCAAATGTGAAAAATTTTCCAGAAAATCTGAGAACATAATTACAATTGACGACATTTCTCTATCACGTGATTTCAAAATTTCATTCATACCAATCACACATTAATGAGAGAGATAGAACAAACAGTTGCGTTGAATGGACAGAATAAATTTTTTTAATATTTGCTGTCACAGTACTCTGCAATTATTATTGTCATATTCTGAAAGTAAATATTTGTATAATTCGAGTTTTTTGAATTAAAATCTCCTTTTCATACAGTTGTCACATTTGGAATATTCTATGTTATTGCGAAATTCTCAATTCTCGACCGATACCAAATATAATTTTATGCTTTTTGATAAATAGGAAAAAAAGTACTTCGTGCTTGTATACTTCCAAGTTGATATTATTATTATTATTACAGAATCAATTGAACAACATTCTAGTGCTAACAATAGGAACAAGTTAAATTAAATTTGAATTTTTGATTTAATAGTAACCTTCCCTGCTTGATTATCAGATAGAATAGGAGTGATATTAAAAACAAAAATGCAAAGGTGACTTCTTCAAGTAGATGAAAAATCCGCTTATTAACCATTTCTTTCCAACAAAATATTTGGCATCAATTGATGAAAAGAGGCTCATTGCAGCGGTTACTTCAACAGTTACCATATGATGCACCACAACAAAAATTTGAAGGTCAATTTTCTTACAGTTAATGAAAAAGTTTTGAAACTTAATTATAAGGGAAGTGTCGTATTGCAAAAATTGTCGTTTCGAAATGAACCTTTGATATAATATTTCGACTTCGATGTTAGACTGTATCGGATTGGATAGATAGGTAAGAGCCCTTTCCATTATTTGTGTAAAAGAGTTTGTATCTGTTTGAAATATGGTTTCTATATGATTACCTCAGTAGGATAAAATCCTCAGTAAAACAATAGTTCTTGTTCCTATTTGACCTTATTCAACAAGCTTATGGAGTATCAATTGCTTAAATAAAAATTCATTTGGATATTTTGACACTTGCATTTCATTGAGATATAACAATAATAGTAATCATTCATTTATATATGTATGTGATACGGCATATGACCTTTACCGGGGGGTCATCCGAGGTACTTCTACATTGATGAATTAATCATTATTCTTTTTGTAAATCACGATGTTTTTGTCCTTTAATTCACTTGAAGGAAAAGTAATTCGAATTAATTTGAATACGAACTACAACCGAACTTGAAGTAAGTGCTCTTAAAACGAAAACATGCGCTCGGGGGTGTGGCCAAGTCTAGAAGAACTCTTTCTTCGGGGTATTATTTCTGAGAGTTTCCCGGGAGTTGTCATCCATCTCTCCGTCATGAGTATTTTCTAGGCTAAAGGGTAGGATATAACATGCGCCTTTTTCGTATTTTGTCGCTATTTCGTATATATAATGATAGGAATTAGTGGTGGTTATCTGATCAAGGATTATTGCAGAATTGATGAGTTCGAAATTAAAGGGAAGCAGATTAGAAGCGGAAGTGGACAAATGTCGTTCGGAGTGTAATTGGAGAAGACTGGGCGATGTTCTACTTTCTGTGCGTTCCAAAAATAGTGGAATGCAGCAGTATGGAGATTTATTGCAAGCGGAATACATCATTGAATCGTTTATCGAGCAAAGCTCGGGTAGATTTTTGTAAATTGAAAAAGGCAGAAGTTAGGTTAACCATCATTCATTGCTGTAGATAGTTCAGAAAGCATTGTGATCCATCACATTATCATGGTCACTTCCGTACTGCGATAGGACTCTTTTGCTGGAATAACTTTTAGAGATTTTGTACTATGATTTTGGACAAAAAAAAGGAAAAAATATCTCCCTTCAGAACTTCTGGAATCAAAAGCAGAAAATAAGAAGCATTTGGAAAAAGCAGCAAAACTTCTATACAATACACTGCAATCATCAGTGGCCGAAAAGTCGACAATTTATTTGGAGGCGAATTTACTACTTGCAAAATTACATTATTATTGGTATTCTCCATTATTTCCGTTGTGAAATCAATTTTTGATTTTCGGCGGTATAGTAAATATCACATAGGGCAATTATGATGTAAGATTAGTTCCTAAAATTCATTTCCTTAATTACTTTTGTTAACATCAGTGTCAAAAGGGGAAAGTTTTAAGGGATTTCATAGTTTTTTGAATTGAATTACTGAATTTTATATTCACCGGACTCACGGGTATTTTTTACAGCGCAGAATATGAACAAGCGATGCAGGATATTGAAAATTCTCGATTAGAATTCGGCGACACACCCTTTGAATCACTACGCGATCTCCGCTTAGTTGCTGAAGCTTATGCTATAAAAGGTTTGATTTTTTAAACGATGGAATTTCTTTGGAGAATCTGTAAAGATCCGGCAATTTTGGATAAGTAGGTCTAGAAACTTATGCTTTTCCTGAAAAGATAATGAGGAAAACAGAAGTTTGTCCATTCGGAGATCCTATATAATGATTTTGTAATGAAGAACAAAAACATCTTTAAAATTTACGACGTTTTGATTACTACATTTAAGAACATATTATGTTACTTTTTAGTTGTAAAGAAAATTCGTTCAGCTATGATTTTCAAGGGTTTTCCATAGAGGCAACGATGAAGCGTTTGAGGAAGCCAGATTTAGAAAAATCACAGATGAGGGCACTTTTCTGTTTTGAAAAGTCAGCCGAACTTGCAATATCATATATCCAGGAGCTCGAAAAGTCAATAAATTTACAGAGCAGTTAGTGCTTTTCCTTCTACTCACAAATTGTTGCAATGAAAATCGATTTTATTATTGATTTTGTTTACTGTTATGAAACTTTAGGAAATGGTATGCTTTCATCAAGCGGCAATGGGACAAATGGAAAGCAGCATGTTGATAGAATGGGTAATTATGACATGTTACTTCTTCAATTGCTTTATCATCATTCATCTCTATTTTAATTTTTAGTTCATTTGCAATAATTGACATATGAGGAGCTATAAAGTTACTCCAATTTATGACCCTAAAAAAATCATAGCGCTGTGTTTATAATAAATTATTTTGTATTCAAAATTTTTATAGGAGAGTTGCTGGAAACAACACTAGAAAGAGTGCCCTTGTTACGTCTAAGACATAATTTGATTGATAGACCATGGGATGATGAAGGAGTTGAATGGTACCGCCGAATTATGACATCACTGGGCGATAAAGCAGTAGGCGAAAAATTACAGCAAAGGTGTGAGGAACTTTCAATCCATCCTCCATCTTTAAAAGTTGTCGAAATTTGGTCATAAAAGTTTGTAGATGGGCTGGAGACAAAAAGCTATTTTATTGTTTTTCATATAAGCTTCAATTTTTCAATCTGTAATTGAGCAGATTTTCAGATTAAGCCGACAATTAGCAGAAGTGTTGATCAGAGGTATGCCGGATTCTGGTTACATGGAGTCGCAATCTGTTAGCACAAAATCACAAAACTTGAGGTTTTCTAACAAATTGATTTTCTCAAGTGTTTAATTAGGGGACTTTAAAATCATTAATAGTACTGGGTAATAAAGAAATGATATGAAAAAATAATATAGTTCAAGTATAAATATCTTCCCACAGTTCGGTACGATCTCTTTCTGATTCTTTTATGATTCTTAAACCACAGAAAATTGTGCTGAATAACTTACTGTTAAACGAATTACAGTTACCATCCTTGATGGGCAATCACATAATGCCGTTTAGATTGTCGCATCTCAACCAGCCATGCTAAATTATTCATGAAACTGTTCTCTGTTTTTGATTTTAAAATAGTGGAGCTGGATATTTTTTGCAGGTTTTATACTGGATCACATAGGAATTATTTTTTACCCGCTTCGAGGATTGAAGAAATATTGTTACTATTACTAATTAGCGAGGTAAATAAATGACAGTTCTTTAATTTGTAGAAAATACATAAATATAAGTGGAATGTTATTGTTTAGATATCATTTTATTTTAGGTTCTAGCGACAAAAGACGTCGTATTGAACCGAGCCGAAGAGTTGGCTGCCAGTCGTCAAAATTCACTACACGTGGCGAAATCAGTGTACAATTTACTCACTTTGGTTCGATTCTATACTTTTCTTTAGAAACATTTAAATAATAGTCTCGTCATTTTATACAATATCCTAGTGATCAACGCAAGACATTTTTCCATTTAGGGAGTAATTATGCAAAACAGTATATGTTTCTAAGGTTCTTAAAGAAGGAAATCTCTGATTCTTAGGTTTATGACCTCATAACACAGTGTACTGTTTCTACAAGCGCTACAAAAAAAAAAAAAAAAAAAAATTAAAAATCATATCAGAAAAGTGATAATTAAGTTAGATTAATGCTTGAGAACTGGAATTAAATTATATTTTCGTAACATCTCAAGATTAAATAACTTTGTCTTGCACAATGAACACAACAGTGTTGATGCTATTCACGTTACTAGATTAATTCCCATATATTCATGAAGGTGAATATTAATCGTTGCCTTCCTTGTTTTTTTTCCCAGCTGGTAGTTTTCAGTTTGCTACTCTAATTGCTATAGTTAGCAGGTATGCAATATTACAACATTAGATGTGCAATATGCATTTGATTGTAAGATGAGCAACATCGTGTTGAAATCCAAAATGAGAAAAATTTGCATCTCAAACAACAGCATTCTCCCATAAGCAATCGTCGATTTGCTCAGAAATTGCTGCGAGCATTTGTGAAAATACTTAAGCAACTTGAGATATGCATTTAGGTATTATCGGCTCTACGACAGTATGAACTTTTATCAAGTATTCATGAAAAAGCAATGAAATTTGCAAATGAAGACAAATATTTATGGTAAGTTAATATTTTGGTTGAAAAATTCTTAGATATTTTCAATAGTCTCAAAAATTTTTCCTGCTTCTCCAGGTTCCAGTTCGCTTTGACATTACTTTGCCATGGAAGATATGTGAGGGCTTCAAGGATCTTGTCACAATGCTTAGCTATCGAGCAGTATGATGATAGTGCGCTTGCACAGCATATTTTTGCTGCCAACATTGCACTTGAGCATCTTGGCCAATATGATGATGGTAAGAGAATAAGAAAGTTATTTTTGAAAAGATTTTTGAATTACGTCGTAGTTTATAGAAATTTATCTTTTTCGGTGATTACAGAATGCTTTTTTATTTGGAGCAACTCCAGTCACGTTAGACTATGCTAGACTATATTCTGTGAGAGGTCTTTTAAACCAAGCATGTAGAAGCATTTTTTATAAGAGATTGTTTGCTATAATTTAATCCCTCTTCAAATAAATATGTCTGAATGTTCTGAACGTGTTTTATGCTGATTTTTTTTCTGGAAAACAATATACTTTGTGATTATATTTCAGCTATAACTTTTGCTGAAAAAGCTTTCGAATTATGCGAAGGGAATTGGCTTTCTGGACGATGTTTGTTGTTGAAAGCTATTGCACTAAGGTATGGGTTAGTAATTTAAATCAAATCATCTACTTACGTACGCACTTGTTCATTTATATATGTTTGGTCAAGTCATAAACGAACAGAATCAGTTATTTTCTCGAACTTTTAATAAGTTTTGTTTAAAGGAGGTCTGTGCTTTTTGTAAGGATAGGATCAAGATTTTGAAGAATGCAAATTCGACCATTAAACATTGTTTCACTTGCAAAGATGACAAGAAATTGTCAAGTATGCTAAAATATACGTAAGCGACATTTCATGCCTCTCTGAAAAGTGATCTTTCACATTTCGAATTGTGGTTCTATAATTCTACCATGCAAGTGATTGAACTATTTGAAGCATGAAAGCAGAAACGGTAGTTCGGTACAACAGTCGAAATGAGATGCGGTTGGAAGTGATAAAATTATTTGAAAAAGCTGCAGCATTGGACCCACATGATGACCTAACTCATTATTACTGTGCCCGACAGCATGCTATTGGTAAAGAGTTTTTACTAATTCTTAAGAAAGTTTTTGAAAGATTCGTTGGCAAAAATATGTCAATTTTCCAAACTATTGGAAACTGTTGCATTCAACTGTTGAATATAAAAAAGAAAGATAGATTTTAAATAATTGGTTTTCAAAACGAGCTCATTATTATAAATGAAAAGTGAAATGTATTGTATTTTTATCAGAAAAGATTTGCGGTTTGTCCTTGATCAGACAAAGTCTGAAGTTAAGCCTCTGTTTTCTTTTTTCTAGTTTTGAAAATGCTTTTCAGCTCGTGATTTACAAGTAGCTCGTGATTGGTGTGAAAGAACCTTGGAGTTGAATCCAGAAATGCTCCCCGCAATAATGCTTCTTGCACTAATTTTTACTGCCCAGAAAGATTACAAAGCAGCACTCGAACTGATCATCGATGCGCTGGAAGATTTTCCGACCAATTATCCACTTACTGTGCTTAAATTGATGCTTGAAGTTAAATTCGGTAAATTTTAATTTTCTGAAAAAGTGCAGAAAACAAATATTGTGTTTATTTAACTCTACTTAATATTAATTCTCTGTAACTTGTAAAAAATATCGATTGTTTGTTATTTTTCGAAACATAGGAAACGGTTTATTTAGATATTGCCATCTTTTCTCCCATCGTATGGTCATTCATTTCAAAATATAACAGTTATTTTCACAGCATGACACACGTTTTATTTCGTATATCATTATGGAGAATTGTAGATTTGTTATTTTCTAAATTATTGATTTTCCAAATAGGTCGTGTTGATGAAGCTTTGGCATCATCACAGCATTTGTTATATTTTTGGAAAAGTCGAGAGACAAGTCTTTTTGAAGAACCCAGTGCACATATTGCACGAACTGGTACTGTTGTTTTTGTTTTAAAACTTTTACTTTCGTCATTGTTCTCAAATATGTGTAATGTAAATGCATCATTTTTTACGAATGCTAAAAATATAGGAAAAAAAGTAGTGCTTTTACAATTTTCGCGTTTTTATTAAAGTATTGAATGAAATTGATCTGGCAAGTGTCTTGTTTTCAGGCAGCGAAGAAAGTCAAAAAAATGGACGGAATGAAAGTTTACTGCGTTCAGTGAGCAGTCGTGATGCTGTAACCGCAACACCGTTCATTGCCGCTGCTTCCTTGGGTATTTTATCATCATCTGCGCTTGCAAGCATGTCTACCAATGTTGGAACCGGCGATGCTACCGGTGAGTTATATTTTTTCAATTAAAATGTACGGAAGAAAAAATGCCTTGTAATACATAATGCTGTTGCTTGAGGTTGCTATTCCTGCAAATTCCTCAGTGTAGTTCTAAGGTCAGTCTTTTTTTTTTTTTGTGTAAATTATCTCTCTCTACACCGAAAGTATTGTAAATCCACGAAGCTTTGAGCTTCGATGTGATCATCTTTTTATAATTTCTGTATTTCAGATAGCGGGTCAGTGTATACAACTCAAGGGACATCCGATTATGGAACTTCAACTGTTTCATTATACTCCGGACAATCAAGAACTATAGAAACACATTTCGTGATGAAGGTATCTGTCTTGCTTTACTAATTCTATAATTTTTTCCGATCAAATTCGACCAGAAGCATTTTCCTAGATCTCTTTTTTTTGTTTTTTCTTCTTGTCCCACCATATAATTTATGCATTTTCTGCCCTTCTGTATTCGTTTTACAAACTTTTGTATGAGCAAGCTTTACATTTATTCTAGGCAAATATTTGGTTAGAACTTGCTGAACTTTTTCTTGATCTCGACCGTATGGAAGATGTACGACCGTGCATTGAGGAAGCATCTGCTTTATACCCAAGTTCATATCAAGCGCTCTATATCAAGGTTTCCTAAACTTAAGCTTTCGGATAATATCATCTTCTATATCATGTGAATTTTTAGGTTTTCCTAATATGACTTTTTCTTTGCATGTAGGTGCATTCATTTTAAAGTATGTTAGTGAAGAAATTGGAATGATTTTATGCCTTGCACATAACAGTTCATGTTGTTGTCTTTTTTATGTTTTAGCAAAGTTGCTACCAACAGTTTCTGCTTCAGGGCCGTTTATTAGCAGCTCGGGCGGCTAAGTGTAAGAATAGCGCAAAATGTGAGCATTTACGAAGTGATGCAAAGGCTTCTCTATTGGGAGCACTTGCAATAGCGCCTTCTCATGTGTCGTCACTGCGACATTTAGCTCGTATATACAGATTGGAAGGAAATATTCCTATGGCTGAAAAAATGTTGAGGTTAGTAAGTGATTACAAATAAGGGTGTTATTATTTGAGGTAATTAATAGTTATGTGCATCTTATTCCTGGGAAAAAAGACATATGGATTTTTTTTGGATTGACCACTGTAGTTTTCTAAAATGAAAGAAATAGAACATTTATCTGTTTTAACGATTCCTTGTGATCTTATAACTTTTTTTGCATGTTAAAACAAAAATTAATAATTTTTGGCGAAACAATGAAAAACTTACCCCTTACTCGTTTGAGCTCACTTCCTGAGTCATTTGCTTAATTTTGGGCCAGGTGATTTCATTATATTTATTTATACTGAAGCCTTTGTTTCTGTTGTATACTTTTACACCATTATACCTGTTTCATTTAGACGATCAAAAATTTGCACGTTTTCTTCAGAGATGTTGTACAGATTGACCCGTTACACAATGATTCATGGCAAGCGCTTGGGCTGATCCTATCGGAAGATGGGCGTTTTGAAGAAGCTTTAGAATGTTATTCAATCGCCTCAGCTCTAAATTCATCAACTCCACTTATACCATTCTCTTCGTTGCCGGTGTTAATTCGCACTTCGTGATCAGAAAGTTGAACATTCTTCCATTTCATTATTTGTATAATAACTTTTGACAAAAATACTGCTTACTGGTAATTTTTTGTAAGTGCTTAAAATTCGTTTTGCTCATCGATTAGGTAAGGCACTATATCGTTGAATATATTTGTCCCACAGTTATCGATGACTTTAGTGATATTCAAGTTGCTTGTTTAACTTACAGATTATTTTAATTCATATTAGTAAGTCTCAAATATAATTTTGTTCCTTAATTTGTTATGCAAAACCACTCTACTAGACTATTTATCGGCTCAGTTCCTATGTTGCACTGTTTGACATCAAATATCGCTAATTCGTTATACCAATTCGATCACGGAGAAGTGCTGCTTGTAAAATGTGTAATAACTGTATATTTTATGGTATTTATTAAAAATAACTTGTATGATAAATTTTGGTGTTATTTTTAGAGCTGTTAGTGATGTCTTGATAATTGTCTTAGCGGGTTCAAAGTTATAGTTTGGTAATGATTATATGATAGCTAAACCTAATAAATGTCTCAAGATTTCTGGGATCGCATGCTTAACAAATGAATGCAGATTCTTGCTTTAAGAATATTGCATTAACAGTCGGTAGTTCAAACGCTTGTTTGCATCGGCTGAACATGTTGATATTTTAGTCTTGGTTAATACATGGGGTCACGGACTGAAGATTGTGTCATTGGTCGTAAAATTAATGTTGGCTCTATGTAAGAAAAGCTAAACTTATTTGTCTCATTTGATGCTTGTTTATGTTATACATGATTCTTTATTTTATCAGAACTGCTTTTTGACCACGTCAAATAGTCTATACTTATGCCCCGCGTTTCAACATATCTGCTTGTTTACGCAAGGATTGACCACATTGACCGTTCAGTTTAAACGTTCCCTGTGAAATAAAAAAAAATGAACAGCATTTTATAAATTTGTAAAATTGAGATGTACGATGTTTGGTGGGAATAAAATTTGTTAGCACCATTGCACATTTCAATTTTTTCTGAGGTGTAGTAGTGGTAGTAATTTTTTCTGATGTTGATCATATAAAATTAGTGAACAATAGTTACGAAAGCAATGGCTAATTTGAATATACCGTGTTTTGACTCATTTCTGCAATTTGGACGATAAATGCGTCATTAAAGGAATTTAATCTTAGGTATATCATCTGATAAAAACTTTCTTGTGACAAGTCTCACTTGCTGATTAATGACAAAATTTCATTCATGCAAGCTGAAAATCTGAAATTCTGCAATTAATCCTAACTTAGGCTCTCCCTGCTTCTTTTTTTAACAGGCATGCTTATTTAAATATCAGTGGATTCAGAGAAAACAAATCGAGCACTATAAGTGTGATGCCATTAAAGTGTAACAAATTCTTGATGTTTATTTCCTTTACATTGTTTTCTCTTATCATCAGTTTAAATGTACACATATTTGGTCTTTTTATGTTTATCTTTCAGTTAATCATAGTTTTATTGAAGAAAACCTGAAATCCTAGTTTTTGAAGTTAAAGGACTCTGTTCTGATGGAAGTAATTCGCGGGTATCCAAATTAAAGCTCAGGAAAAGAGTTTCATTTATGCAATGAGCAATTTCCAATTTTCAAGAGCCTAAATTTGAATTTATGTTAGTATAGAAATTAAAATCAAAGTAGTCAAAATATTGAATGCATGTAATGTTGTGGAAACAATATCTGGCGACGAAAGAATTTTGGTAATAATGAAGGCGGAAGTGGGACTTCCGTATATCTATCAATCATGATATTACTCTCTCCTCTTCTTTTCATGTTCTCAGGTTGATCGTTCCCTCCCCTCTGTTAATTTTCATCATTTAGTTTTGGATACATACTTAAGAAAAAGGTTAAAATGATGAGGTGTGAAATATTCCGCTTTTGGCTCTCAGTTGTATTTTTGCATCCCGTGCAAACGTAAGTGAAATATTAGCCAAAACCAAACGTACACAAGGTTCAGACGTTTGATCCTGAGAAATTTCAAATTCCTCATGACATTTTCACTAAAAAGAATCTGAAATTTGCATTGCCTTCCATGCGATACAAAGCAAATTCGTAGAACAATTTGAAATTATTATTATAATTTGAAAAGAAATAAAATATTTTTTCCGCAAAAAAAGAAAAATTTAATATTGTTTCTGATACCATCTGTTGTTTCACTTTTGAAAATGTCTTCTATCCTTTCTGTCAAAGATGAAAATTTTTTCGTGCTGAGCAATGAATTATCATGTTTGTCCCCTACCGTTTAGTCTGCATTTTTCATTTTGGTTGAAAATGTCTGAAAAGTTCCGATCGCTAGACCGACTTTCTCCTGTTGAATTCGTATGGTGCAATTAATTCTCGTTTAGTTACATTTCTCAACATTTTTTTTTTTTGTTAAATCAAGTATACTGTTGTATTTTATGATCTTTTCTTCAACTGCTTATACCAACATTTTTAATTTTCCTCTAAAAATATCCAGTTTCAACAAATAGTTTCAAAATTAGCTTGCACTTGGTTCAGCAGAAAGAATTGTGATCGGCTGTATTATCCTCCTGAAAATTAAACAGAAATTTCGTAGAATACACCTGTCTAAATTTTGAAATTAGACTTATGATAATCAATTAAATTGCAAGATTAAGTGAATAATTGAAGCTATTTCTAACAATACTTTGAGAAGTTCACTTTGGAATTAGTAAGCATCCTTTTTTTTTCGAATGATATGAATGCTACTTTTGATTTATTTCCATTTTAAGTTCGATTTTCAATTAACTTCACTTTCAATTTCGATAAATCGATAAAAATTTGTATCGCTTTAACATCATTCTAGTGCAGTTTTTGTTTTTTTTTTTATTTTTTTTTTCTCTGAAAAGGCTGTGCGCGAATGTGCAAGTTAGTGTAAAATGGATGGGTGTATTGTTACAACTTGGCATCTCATTTTGCCATTTTATTCGATGAATGTGGGAAATTTTTAAGGAGCCAACTTTCAACATATAGCTGTTATTTCATGTAAATCATTCGGTGATGATCAGAGTGAACAGGGTCAGCTTTACTTTAAGCCTACAAAAGGTCAGCTTAGCTGAAGACAACATATAGACTAAATCATCGATATTTCTGATTAGCAACTAATAACAATTGCGTCTCTAATTATCGCGTTTCTTTTTCCCATAATTAATTCATTTACTTTTACAATTTCCAGGTAAGCGTTGGAGGAAAAATGGTATCATCGAATGATCGCCATCTGGTAGTTCTGTGAATTTTATTTTCCTAAAACATTAACAGTTAAGCTCTTACAGATAAATACTTCCCAATTTTTGAATATTCCTATTTCAGAGAAGTTTGCTTTCATATTTGAAATTTTTTAAAAGTCTTTGAACACAAGATAGGCTTGCTTTTTCTAAATAAAACTTTCAAAATCTATGAAATCTTTTATTCCTCTTATTCCACTTTTTAACACTATAAGCTTGAGTTATTTAAGCATAATAATTTTTATCTAAGCCTTATCCAGTTCCACCCTCGAGGCTCTTTTCTTGTCTCATTTCAGGAACAGTTTTTCAATCTAAGTCATTATTCTCTTCTCTTTACTGGTTGGTTTTAGTTTTTAATGAGAAATATTTGCGAATAAATTACTAGCCATGCGTGGATTGTCATTTGAAGAGGAAAAGATGAAATAATGGAAAAAAAAAAAAATTTGTGCAAAGGGAATTAAATGTCTGCCTTCGAAATATATTACTTAGATATAATAATTACAGTATGGTGGCCTAACTTGTTTTATTTCACCGATTTTTTGTTCGGAAATATCAAAATTGTCTTCAAATTTTCTCCTCATCACAAGCTATAATTTGATGTTAAAATGTTCTTTTTTTTTTCTACCCCAACGTCGTCCAGTTCGATATTAGATTTAGGAAGGAATCATTTCTCAATATCTTATTTATTCAACCTTTTAATCCTCAAATTTTATCGAAATACTTCTTACATAGTTTGTCTGAAGTGTAAGGCTTCCGTATTTGCTTATTATTTGTTTTATAAACAATATTTTAAGATTACTATGCAAATAGGGCGATAAAGAAGATCTTGAATTAGCTATCAATTCAAATAATTATGAATTGTATCCGGAATTTGTCATACATTTTGCTTGGGAAGACTGGATTCCGGTTTTGGCTATTAATCAACTTCTGAATCATGTCAAGCAGTTTCGATTTCTCTACCATGAATCTGATGCTATTGAAATAAAAAAGTGCCAGCGAGAAGCCGAGGTAAGTCTGCAAATCAAAGTCAATCAACGATTATTATGTATCATCAATGGCATGAAAGAATTGATTCTCCCGATTCCGAGACAGCCGAGCCTGAACAACTTTTCCAGCTTGCGTCAAACATTAATAAAAGCAGAAGAATGACGATTCGACATGGTAGAAGAGATCGTTGAATGATGGATGCTTGGTGTCACTTTATACTTCAATAATTAGCAGTATCCTCCTGATCTTGTACGGATGGGATACATTTATTTTCTGTCCATAACTCGTAGTTGAAGATCATTACTGATCTGTAACACTGAAACCAATACATTGATAACTGGAATGATTGGTGATTAAAGAGTGATAATAATGAGAAAACGGGACGATAGGACACTTCAAAAGATTATTTAATAACTACGCTTCTAATATTGTTACTTTCAAAACTGACTGATTATGACTCATATCGTGAATGCAGTAATGGATCCCTTGTGAGTAGTGAATTATTGGAACAGTTGAAGGAAAAGTATCAATCATTCATGGAATTTCAAATTGTCCACCCCTACGTTTTCGCACTGCAACCTTTCGATCGGTAGTAGTCGCTTGAAAAAGTTCCTTCGACTGTTGATGATTGTAATATTGATTCTTCCCTTCGTGTTCTTCATCTTCAACATCTGTCATAAGATCTTCTATGTTTTTCCAGAAAAAGAAAAATGATGGATAGAACTTCCAATAAAGTTTTAAAATTTTCAGAAGAATGGATGTTACACAACAAAAAAAGCATTTCACCAAATGTGTTTTCCTTAGCACACAAAATTTTACTATATATTAAATTTCAAAAAAAAAAAGACATCCGTTCCAATAATTTCAAACTGTGCAACATAGCTTCATTGTACGAGAAGGAAGGTTTGAGTCTCTTAAAAAAGAATATGTAGCATGAATACTTTCCATTCATTAAATTTAAAATTCTATTCTTTTCTCGCAAAGCTTTTGCTTTCTACTGGATAAATTTAAATTCAATTTCATGTTTACCAACAGCGAAAAAATAAAGTAATTTACTATATGAGAGGGGAATCAATATTAATGACAAACTACTTCTAACTTTTTTATTTTTAGTAAATTTGATTTTTCAAGTTCTCATCCTTTGAAGACTTATTTTATGGATGTATCACTTCATTTGAATTGTGTTATTATAATTAATTTCTGACATTAAAGTTTTTTTTTTCTGGCATATTTCGAATTAAATATAGTTAATTTGCTGGGAACGGATCGCTTATTGAGAAAATAATCATAGCTTGCAAAAGTTTAGGGATAATTTTGATTGCAAAGATGTTCCCATTTTCTTGATAATGCTTCAAGAAAAGATTTAATATATCACTAAACATCATCTGTTATGTGAACAAACATACAGCTGTTCGAGCGAGCATTTGAATAGCGAACTGATTGGATTGACCGAGTTATAGAAAAATTTGCATAAACTTATAAACCGTTTCACTTATAATAACCTATATAGAATGGAGTTTTAAACAGGCATTAATTCTCGTTGTTTGTCTGTCCATATGATTCATCTCTCTTTTTTTTCCAAAAGACTGGTTGGTTTTATGGTGGATGCAATTTGCGAAGACTTTTTTTCCAGCAGTAATTATTACTTCCGTTAATGATTCTTAAATATTATCTAATATCTTCTGAGGTTTACTTTAGGCTAACTAACAACTGAATAGCTTTTATTTAAAACACTAAATCAAGTAGGAGTTAACCCTACATAAGGTACATCGCATCTTGCTTGTATCAACAATTTGACCGAAAATTTGGTCGATTCAAAATTCCACTCATGCTCAAATTTTCGCTGAGAAATTACGGACAGTTTGAATCTATTTCAAATACATTCTTACACTACTGAAGAACGAAATGTCTAATTTGAAAAGTCTCTGGATATGTCACAGATTTCACCTACTAAACCGAGATAACTCGAGAAGTAAAGGAAGTGAGAACAAAACCTAAGCCTTTCCTTTCCGATCTGATCATCTCTTTTGATTATAATCTCGTCTACCTCAGTGATTTTTGTTGTCACTTAATATCACATGCGACATTTCTTACAGTCCTACAATATTTAATATCTTCTTGCGGAAATCTTATCCTTAGGGTTCATCTTACCGTGACCTTTAGGCACAAAATAATCTGGACAAACTTTATCCGCGCCTAAATCTAACTTAATGATAGCAAGCCGTCATTTCCTTGAAGTATTGCAGTAAGTGGAGAAACTTTTTTGGTTCACGGTGGCGATTGTTTCCAAAATGGTAGGAACAAGAGTACCCCATACTGGTGGACTTGTGGTACTTTCACCGCTTCTACAAAGCCCGGAACATAATGTGGTACTTATTTCACGGTAAGTATTTCCATACTGATAGTAATGGAAAGGAAGAAAATATAGAGCAGCTTGAAGAAAGGAAATTTCGAATAGACTAAATAACAGGAAAGATTTAGAAGTTGAATGAGAAAGTTTTAATTTAATTAGGATGAGCGAAATAAACGAACCTAAGCGAGCCTCAAATAACCACCAACAGTATTTATTGTTTACTTTTTATATGAGTTTTTAAGAGCTTTTTTTTTGCTTTTCTGAAATTAAAGAGTAATGAAGTTTATCTCTAAAATTACAGAAATAAAGATTGTTCTTCCCATTTGTAAGTGAAGTAAAAAGAGTATTATATCAGTGGGTTATCAAGGTAAGAAACTTCTATAAGACTGGAAAAAAAGGAATTGACAGTTTTTCGTACCAATTGAATAAGAAAAGACGTGAGAATCGACGATACGTTGTTCATTGAGAAATGTGAATGAGAAAACTTTTTGCATCATCTCAATAGCTTTTTCAGTAATACTTATTAGTTTTTAAGTTTGAGAATCTTATATTGAAACCACAACCATCTAAAAAAATCATTATTTTAAATTCTTTTTTTGTAGTGGTGGCGCGCTGAAATCAATGAATGTTAGAGAGAAAAAAAAAAACCTCAAATGTGCACTTATCTGTTTCAAATTTGTTGTCCGAAATGCTGCATTTTCCACTGCATTTGTCACCAAACTTTTACATCTTTTTAATTTATGTTTCATCCTCCACAATACGTAAGATGTTTCGACCTAAATTAGATTTTGGAAAATTTTCAAATAGGTTTTTACAGGAACATCGATGTTGAATACAATCAAATATTGCACGTTGCAGGTGGAGAACACGTCGGCATTGTTATCAATAAGCTTGCCGATGGAAAGCCAAGTTTGTATAGTTTTTTGTTGTTTAATTTAAATATAATGTTAAAGAGAGACCACTGGGCCTTATATTCACTTTCATAGCTTCATGTAATCAGCTATGCTTAATTATTTATATTTTAGATTTAAAATGTGATGTAACGCTCAGCTTTTCCGTGTGGCTTCGAGATCGGGATATGAAAAAGCAGGTTAAGTTTCATTGTTACGAACAGTAATTACTTGCCGAATAATATCTAGTTATTGCTTCTAAATAGCGAATTGTTTTTTGTTCGTTTTTTCATTCCTTCCTTTATATGCATGTTTTCTTCTATTTATTTAGCTTCTTTAACTCGCATCTAAATGTGTGTATGTCTTCAATGGAAGATTTATCCTCTGCTTCGGATATTCAAAAAAATCGTAGTATAATATAAATTGTACTGCTCCATAATTACATTTCCATTCAACACACTTGATGATGCCTATGTGTATATGAAATTTTCTCTACGTTTTTACATCTTATAGGCTCTTGCAATAGTAAGGAAATATATTTCTGTTTATGGATAACGTAAAGTTCTTTAACCGTTTACGAAATGGAACAAATCTCCTTTTCAGGAAAACCGTTGCTTTCGTTTTCGTTTCTTCGAAGATACGGAAAGTGCTGAAAAACATGCTACAGCTCAGCAGTTCTTCCGAGATCTTGTTAGCGTTTTTCCAAGAGGTAATTTTGTTTTTAAAAGAAAAATGGAAACTAATTTTAGATGTGTACTGTTTATTTCAGCTTCATCTGAAGAGAGAGACACCACTATTATTAAAATTAGGATAGTCTACTAGTTGATAACTTGGATTCATGTAAGAGTCACTTTTGCTAAATGTGACTGCAAAAAAAGTGAGAGCTTCGTTTTAAAGTTTTAAAAAAGAATAAGTCGTATCAAATAGATTTCAGATTATGTGACGTTTCTGAAACGAATTTTGAAACTTATGCAAAGCGATTATGGTGCACTGCGAGAAATCGAAATTGACATGCAGTTTGCGAAAGAAAATGAAACATATCAGATGCCCGATCCCAAGCAATATGGTAAGTTTCATAAGTCACGAGGGTTTTTTAGACAAAACAGGCTAGAGATGAAGTGAAAAGTTTGTTTGTTAAGAATTTTCTTCTTATCCATTATTAAAAAACGGTAAATATTTGTTAAGGTGACCTTTTCCATTCTTTGGAATGTTTTTATGTTTTAATTGATCATGAACTTATCGGTCAGCAGACTCATGTTAGGCGAAATCAATTATTCCATTAAGTGTTTTATTCAATTTCTTCCCAGATTCTGGTTCCGAAGTAGAGAACGTTACCATAGCTCATGTACAGGAAGTTCTGGAACATGCATATCCGAATGGCTTATCTGTGGACATTATTGCGGAGTAAGTTATGGACCAGATTTTTGAAAGAAAGTAGTAATTAAGTTGTTTATAACCCCATCTTTTCTAGATCATTTATTCTCGCCGAGTCGTTCCCAAATTACAAATTTATGATTGCCTATGTGTTTTTCGAGAGGAAGAAGTCAAAAAATTAACATTGTTTCATTTTTGGTAAAAACATTCCTCCATATTTTGTGTTTTGGCTTGTTGCTTCTCAAATAAATTTATCAAATAAATTTTCAAATTTTAGATCCTTGCGTTGTACAAACAAGGAAGTTGATGGATTTCTCCATGAACTAGAAGCACTTGGTGTTGTGCAGAAATTGCAGAATGAATGGATTCGTGTAAGCGCTGTTGACAGCAGTAAGTTTTTTAATGCATAATTTTTTCATTGTCTGCACTATTTTCTCAGCTAAGGGCACCAAAAAAAATGAATATATCTTTTCTTTCCTGTTTTAATGGGAAAGAGACTTTCTAAAAATAAAGCAAAAATTACCTCATTGATCATGCGATCATCAAATACACTATCAGTTCTAATTTTGGACGCGTTACATGTAATTTTGTGCTGGAAGGATTTGAGTCAGCAGAAATTAACTTTCGAATTTATTCACTTTCCTTTTATTATTGCAGTTGAATTATCTCGAACTCCAGCTGGCCTCGGTTCACGTGATCATCCTACTGTCGCTATCTTAACGTGCTTGTTCGCTGAGAAACAGAGTATTGATGCGATCATTGATAACAGTACGACGGTTCATCGTTACCGTTCTGGTGGTGACTCCAATATTTATACCCTTGGATGGATAGGGAAACATCGGGTTGTTGCGACTAAATTGGCCGTTATTGGTGTGTGTTTCGTTTATTCTATAGTCGTGGTAATAAATTGTCATGTTTCAATCCTTATCTAATAAAGGAAGAGGTTTCAAAGAATTAGGTGTTAATAAGTGACTATTAGTTCAGTAGAGGAAAGTATCAATAGCTGAAAGTTTCAAGAACCTGTCATTGTCATCATTTTTGACAATCCGACGGCATATTAAAGCAGTGACAAGGATATAAATTACCACTGTGATAAAGGCTCTCGTTCGCTTGTTTGTGATAGATTTTCAAAAACTGTTAGTTATTTAGAGTCTAAGTTTGATCCTATATAGTCCTCCTCCACTTCACGTTTTTGCTACTATCCTCTCCTCGCTTTCGTAAAATATTGCAAATAGGATATTCTCTGATTCGAAAGCTTCATTTTTTATATAGATTCTATACACTTATTGACAGGTGACAGTCGCGAAGCAACAACATCTGCCGGCTCTATCACAACTCGTCTTCTGGGTAATTTTCAACATGTTGAGCATGTATTTATCGTCGGTGTTGGTGGTGGAGTTGCTCATTACACGGATGCTACACGGCATATACGTCTTGGCGATGTCGTTGTCAGCGGTCCAGATCCGAATTCTTATGTGTTTGCGCACGCTTACACTGTTGATAGAGCGACAGAGCACGTGAATGGCTTCCTGGTTCGAAATTGGAATCCTCAAGATGCTATCATCACTCATATCGCTAAAAATATGTAAGGTTTGCTCTCACTTTGATGAGCGTTTGAAAAAAAGCTACAAATAACGAATTTCGATTAAGCAAATAAAAAAAAGCTGTGAAGTACTTGTAATTAATGAGGTAAGCAAAATTAAAAGTCCGTTCCTTGATTTTTCAGGGACGAAAAAATGATAACAGAATGGAATTCGATAACGAAAACAACCATTGATCGTTTGGATGCTGCCAATGGCGACATGAGTTTTTCAAGACCGCCGCCACAGGCCGATCTATTAGCTGTACCTGTAGGTAAGCTAAGTTACGGAGAGGTTAATTTGATTTTAAATTAATATGAACATTGTATGTTCATATTGGTTTTGTTTTTGAAAGAGGAAAATTGCATAAATAAATTAATTTTTACGGATTCTGAAAATTGCAGAAAAAAATAAATGAACGGTCAGGTGCCTGCTTACTGTGTGAGATTTGGTATAAATTTGTTTTTTATTCCAGGTGGTGGACAGGTAGTTGTTATTCCACATCCTAATTCAGAACGAGTTAACTCGGTAGTTCATGTTGGTTCCATCGGAGCAATGGTTTCGTATAGAAAGCAGACATTTGCTAATGAAGAGCAGGTAATCTTATTAAATTTTTTTTGGATATTTTCCTCAAAGTCTCGCCATTACTTCATCAAAATTTCTTGTTTTTCCTTTGTTTATATTTCATTATGTTTATATTTCATTTTATTAAAACGCATAAACTGAATTCCATTTAGTAAGACTATCTATCCCGAACGGAATTCGTTATTCTTCTTCCCTTCTTTTAACACGAAATATACGAAAAGAGAACAGAGCAGAACAGTAAAAACAATGATTCAAAACAAAATATGAGGTAGACGAAAAGTTGCCGGTGAACCATTACAACAATTTGTTTGAGGTTGGTGAAGATACAAGCGGCGCAACGGCTCAATTTCGTGACAAATTCGCCACAAATCATAATTTACGTGCAGTTGATGCTGGTTTCGATTCCGTTATTGCTGCTATAAGTGGCTCACGCATTGATAGCTGGGCGTTAATTCGTGGTATTGCAGATTATCAACATGGACAAAGCCGTGCTAGTCGCATGTGGCAGGTAGAGGAGTTTGATTTGTAAATTCCTTTATTCCCGTATGAAGAACTGATTGAATGAAAAAAGTTACCTTTATTAGGATTAATAATTATTTAGTTACTTATTCAGTTTCTTTTGAATCTATCGTCGGAAATACGACCGATACATATTCCAAAAACGTTTGTGTTTTGTCGCCAGTATACCTGTCTCTCTAACCTTAAGATGAACTTGTCGTGGAAGGCGGTGGTTCTCCAATTAACATTTCATCAATAGTCATGTAAAGTAAAAAGTAGGAAAGAGATTGGCTTACTGTTTCGTTTGTAAGTACACCGAAACATGATTTTATAATTACACACAAATAAAAAATTTTTTTCAGGGCTACAGCAGTGTCCGTGCTGCTGCACTCACCAAAACATTGATTCTTCGTTTACCTCTTTCCAACGCGAACAATTGAGGGAAAGTGATCAGTTTTGCTGTTTTCAGACTTACCAGCGTTCTAGAATATATATGCGTGTTGCACTCAGGAATGTATATTCATCCGGATCAGATTTCAGTAATTTGCAGATCCTAAACAAAATATGTTTTAAAAAGAGAAATTTACTTGTAAAAATGGAGATTGCTATCACACTTATTCGAGTATATATATATATATATATATGTTGATGGAAGAAATCATTTTTTCAACTTCTATAGTCGACTGTTTTAAAAATCGATATCTCATCTTCAATATCATCTTGAAAGAATTCTTCCCTACTTTGCCATATTTTACCGAAAAGTCTGTAAATTTAAGTTTTTTCATTACTCTACTTTTTGAAGATTAAAAAGATGATGAGAAACTAAAAATATGATTTTCTCATGTTTTCTTTGTGCCATTATTTTGTACGAGACATTTATGTTACAGTTGTAATATTTCTTCTAGATTGTGTGTGTGTGTGTGTGTGTGTGTGTGTGTGTGTGTGTGCTTGTGTCTGTGTCTGTGTGCTTGTGTATGTGTGTGTCTCTGTGTGTGCATCCTCCTTAGGTTTGTCCTTGTTTTTGCATAGTGATAAGGGGTATGACTGTTACAATCATGAGAGTATTGCGATGCCACATGATTTTCATGATCACTTCGCGAAATCCCTCTAGTCTGCAGAAAAACGATCATTCCGTGGTATAACGTTCTGTTCATCATGTCGATTGATTTAACATCGAAGTTTTTCAAATTACTACGACATTTTCGACGGGAAGATTTGGTAACTTGTTTTTTTCTGTCAAAAAAGGCACTCCCATAATTTCTTTGAAAATGCAAAGAGGACATGAAAGTTATTGGTTTTTTCGAAATCTTATGGAGCTTTTTCATCTCACTGCCTTCCACGTTGTATTGGGAACTTCAGTTCTTCAAGTGTTTGAATCTGCATATGGTATCGTTTACTTGTTCAACCACTGATAACTTAAGATTTTAAACTTTATATGAGCTCTGATGATGTGAAGAGGTGCTTAGTGCTTAGTAATGAGTTAGTTGTAAACTTTCCTTGGTTGATATTCTCTTTTTTCTTCTTTTATCTTCCGATTTAAAGTCTCATTTCTGAAGCAATCGTACACTTTGCCCCAAAATGGAAAGTCGTAAAGGTTATCTGGCAGTGTTTCAAGAAATTGATAGATGAACAGTCTTCTTATATTGCGGTTGTAAAAAATCTAGCAATATAACTTTACGATGCTTCTCAATATATATAGCTTGTTGTCTCTATCTCGAAGATATTTTTTTTTCAAATGGATGTTCGATATTGTTAGTAACTTAAACATCTGATGTTTAAATTAGAGTGATTTGAAGTTTATACTTTTACCTTTACATGATGCATAAAAACATCCATCTTTTGCTTGCATTCGAGACAGGAAGGGCTGTTGAAACGGAAACTTTAATTTAAAAATGAACGATTATCTGGCAAATTGAAGATATCGGATGGATAATGTACCAGTACTATTACTTTATGTTTTTTCAGTCACTCCTTCATTCGGACTGTACACGTTATTAATCCCATGATAAAATGCATTAGGAAGAAGATCTTAAGTATTTCAAGTAGTTTTTTTTTCCTCCGCATAGATTAATCATTTATTATTTGCATAATGTAATTAGATTTTCAGTTCATCTTACTGATAAAATGAAGTTAATTTAAATTGTCTGTTAATGAGTAAGAATTGATGTCCATCCTTGCATATTCGCCATGCACTTATGGCAGAGTTGAAATATTCGAAGAAGAATTGAAAGGGCAAAATAAAGAAGATAGTGCGAGTGGAGCGTTTTAAGATTTCTTGATTTTCGAAATACCCAAATGTTCTTTCAATGATTTTAACCTTGCCCTTTGCGATAGGAGGAAAACACAATTGAAATTCAGGAAACGTTTGCTGAAGAACATGATCGACTGTACAGAGAGGCAAAGGCAAAGTCGGACTATTCGATGGTTACGGCACACTACTACTCCGTTATGTCCGTCGTTATCGATGAATACTTTAATGGAAGTTTTCATTTTGCACCGCCTCGACGTAGACAACAATCACTGGCAGATGCATTGAATGAGCTTCATGAGCGAATCGGTCATTGTTTGGAACTTACCAAAGGTACCTGAGCAGCTTTGCAATAATATTTGATATGGGTAAAATAATTTGTGTCAACTTGTCATACCAATCGTAAAGTTTAATTTAGGTAAGAAGTGTGTAGATATTGGATGTGGTATAGGTGGTGTTATGCACGATCTAGCCTTTACTGGGGCTGATTTGGTTGGTGTGACAATAGCAGGAAACGAGGTGATAATTGGAAACAAACGTTTCCAGAATGAAGGTCTCGAGAATTGCACTATCATGCAGGGAAACTACTGCTGTTTACCATTGGTAGACAGTCACTATGATTGTGCATATGCGGTAAGTTCAATCAAAGATGTTTTGTTTACGATAAGGAAATTTGCATTGTGTATTACCGAAATATATCTCAAATTTTGACTGCTATACTCTATAAAAATTCTCAAAATCTTTGTACCGGATAATGTATCAAATGATTAAAGTGATTTCTTATAGCTGGTTCTTAAAAACTTATCACAGAATCATCAAGGGATCATATCTGATCCTCTAGACTATGTCTATCTTTATCAAAAGTTCTATCACACTTTCAATCAATCCCACAGCAACTCACTCATTGGTGCAAAAAGTGCACCGAAAAACTTTTTGCAGCTTTAATTTCCTTGCATTTTTTCAGATTTATGCACTGAAATATTTGGAAGATTTGAAACCAGCACTGCAAGAAGTAAATCGAATTTTGCGTCCGGGAGGATTTTTCCTTGTTTATGATCTATTAAAAACTGATAAATATCATTCCTCTTCAGAGGAACATAAAACGGTTATTAAAAATTTAGAGTATGCTTGCGGAATGCCTCCCTTACACACCAAGTAAGCTTTTTTTGACGTACATTTGGAGTGATTAATTGACCTCATTTTTATCTATTAAAAATACTATAACGCGTTGTTTTTTTTCACGTTTACAGTCATCATGTTAAGATATACTAGCCATTGTTACGGAGTCAAGGATAATGAAGCATTTCAATACATCCTATAATTTCAGGGAAGAAATAATAAATACGGCAAAAATTTACGGCTTGGAACTAACAGAAAACATCGATCTTGACCAAGAAACTGGAAATCCTTATTACTTTTGCTTCTCGCATTCTCCTTTATTCATGTGGCTTATTAGGTTGGTTTTGCTTCAAATTTCTTTGTGAAAATCAGTTTCAAAACTTTGCTGAAACTAATTTTATTGATTATGAATCCATCAGCACTGCTTAGCTCGCATCGCGGATGAAAAATTCCAAACTCACACTCACAACCATATTTTGGAAGCATACAGCAGTGAGCATAGTTTTTCTTGGCATAGGTTTGTTTGTCAAATTTTCTTGAGATTCGTTGATTTTGCACACCACTGTTATCTTTAGAAACAAACAATGTCTCACTCCTGGATAGATCAAGATTTTATGTTTCTGCTTCCAATAAAACAGAGTTTTTTAAAAATAATCATAGTGTTTTTTTTTTTTTTTTTTTCATATCTTCATTCTTTCCTGTAATCTATCGATATTCGGTATTGCTATTTAACACCACGATATTCAAATTTAAATAGTAAATGCTTAATTTCTCCTTTCTCGGATTATTATAAGTTTAGTTAGTTTTTCTTGAGGCAATTTAATTTAATTTTCAAAATAAGGATAAATGAACATTTATTACTGTCACGACTAAATCTCAACGCTAGTATCCTTGATGGGACGTATTTAGCGTCCATTCATATCAAAATAAGAAGTGAAAAAGAAAAAAATAAGAAGTAAGTTGTAGCGCTGATTATTCACTAATCCCACTTTTTTTTTTTTAATTTCGCTTTCAAGCACTGAAATTCACAAGAAGTAGTCTCAAACACTTAATTGCAGCTCATCACTGGTTGACTGGATAATTTCGGTTGCAGAAGCACTTCATATTATGCCTAGAGGATTTCTTCGTTTTAAACGAATATTTCTGGCTGGTACGGTGAACAGTATTGTTCACGCTGGCAAACTGGGCATCCTCAGTGGCTCCGAAGTATTGTTGTTTCGGAAAACCAAATGATTTTGGTTTGGTTGACAGGGAAATTTTAAAGTTTTTATTTGGATGACTTGAAATGTAATTTCTTGAAAGGATGAAAATAATATAGACTTCATGCATGTTACAACAGTGAAACAATTCAAATTCACATATTGTAAACAACCTGCTCGAAAAAAGTTTTTTTAATTTAACAGTAATGGATAAAACTTCCGTTTACTTCCTACCAGACAAACAAACATTTGCTCGCTCAGCAAACTTGCTTTTGTTTTTTGTCTAGAAAATCCATTCCTACTCACTCATCTATTTAGGATGCTTATTTGTGAAGCAAACTCATACGTTTTATTACTATTTCAAGCTTTTGAGTGGGAAGATCATTTAGAGTGCGGTATATACAATACAACATCTTAGATGTTGTATGTAATCAAATATTGTAAAGGTGCAACTTCATATGTTCAGTGTTCAAAAAAAACAAGAAAGGTGAAGCAGGGTGAAGGTAGCACGCAAAAATACATAACTCGAAACATATACTTCATACTTTTGAACGGTAAAAGTAAAAAACAGCGAAATGTTGTATTTTTGCGCGTCGTCTACGAAGGCATTTGGACCCAAAACAAAGTAGATGAGAATGAACTGGGAGGTATCGCTACCCATTACTGAGATCAGCATGTCGATTACATTATACTATTACGTTTCCGTTACGTGTTTGTGTTGATGATGTTTGAGTATGAAAAAGTTGACCTGGACTCGTTGCATATAGCTGAGTCATAGAATCCATCATAAGACACGTTACCGTGTGCCATGAATTGCCCTAAAAGGTGAATTTGCTTGGCATTTTTCTCGAAAGTTTGATTTCTATTTCATTCGACTAGTTCACAGTGACATTAAATCATATTGAAAAAAAATGACTTTTCATGATTTTGATGCTTGTAATAATACCAAGATGTGGTCACAGAAATGGCCCAAACCATTGCTTCTTAAAAACTGTAACAAAATTCCTGACAATTCACAGTTTCAACGTTTGTCCAGAAGGAGAAACAGAAAGAATAGGACTTAGCTTGAATCTTTGTTCTCCTTTACTATAATCTTCAGAAGACTAGAAACTTACAATAGTTAGAGTAGCCAGTATATCGATTGTTGCCGATGCGGTGATCATCCATGCAACGATTCCGGCAATAATTATGGCGATAAGTGTTATATATGTTAACTAAAATGAATATTTGATATATAATTTCTTAAATGGTCAAAATATGAACTGCTACATTCATAAAATTCATTCTCCGACCATTGACAATTTGATTATACATGTTTTAATTAGATTAATCTATGTATTAAGCAATTTAAAATAAATGATTAGTTGTTGAAGAAAGATAAATGCGCGAGCTGTGAGGATAGGAAGAGAAATGCTTCAATAAAGTCTATTACTATTTTTAACAGTAATCACTACTTGGCGTGGAACTAATTATGACTTGTTGCTAAAGTATCCCAGTATACCTAAGTAAACCAGCAACTTTAGTTGGAACAAATGAGACATTCTACCTCCCATTCCATTTTTATTGGAAAGTTCCAATCGAGAATTGAATTTTAAGGCTGAAGTGGAGTTTAGAGGAGCTCGACGTGTTGTTGCATCCATTATTTAGCAATTTTAAGCTTCGAAAGGCTAAAATTTTTTCCAAGCTATGATAGATAAATGCTTCAAAATGAGTCAATTTTTGGTAACTTTGGCACTTGCTCCTGAAGTACTCACATGAAATGATAGAATAAAATTATAGAAAGCATCGAGCCAGTCCAATGCTCCTGATTCAACTAGTTTTGTAACAACAGTTACATATGGATCGGGTTTTGATTTCACCTTGCCATATATCTTTGTTATTTTGGTTTTTCGGATCACACTAAGCGCAACTCGCTGAAGTCAATACGCAAAATCGTGCTGTTATATTCAATGAACCGGTATGTAAATTGCTATCATGTAATTTTACACATGGATTTCAGGTACGTTTTTTTAAGGATTTTTACTAACAGATAAGCATACAGTACCACTGGAAACTGAAGATAATATCTTTTCAAGACATCGACAATCAAGAAAATGCAAAAAACCATCAGTAACGCATCCAATATTATGGCAATGATCAACGTTTCACGACTGCCGTATGAATAATGTGATGCCATAATTGCTCCACATACCAATACCCATATGCAGAAGAACTGCAAATTGGTGAGATCGAAGAAAAAATTGAAAAAATGAGATAGGAAGCACACAAAGAAATTTCCAAGATTTTCCAACCTTTACAGATGAGCAAATCAAACCTTACTTAATTGTAATAAGGAAGTAAAATATCCTGACTTGTAATACATAGTATAATTGCATCACATCACTCTGAATTTTACCCGAAGCTTTCGCAATTCATAACAAAATAACTTACTACCATAAAAATTCTTAGACAAAGGAGCATATGATGAACTCTCATAATTGAGAGTATACAAATGCTTCACAGGAAACCACCACACACACTTAAATCTGTAGTAAATAACCTTTGAATGTTTCGGTCTATTCTTTAAATACTTTATAACTAAGCATTATTTTTGTAGAACTATAAGGAATAATAAAATCCAACCGCTTACTTACATTCTAGTATATACAATGTTTATTGACTTCTCATGATAGGGCAAATACATAAAATAAACATTAGTCGCCTTCCTGTGATTGATAACCAAAATGACATAGCAATAAGAATTTACTAAATAAGCACTTTACAGTTAAAATGGAATAAATTGCACAAATGGTTAGAATGTGAGTGAAGCAATACAAGCTTAATTACTCCTCTTCCCCTACCTCTTGATAACTCCTCCGCGTCACTCGATTATCCCCCCGTTCCTTCATCTGTGATCCACCAAATATAAGTACCAATACTCTTACCATCCCAATATGACTAAACGGAATGGTTAAATTTTAACGGGACCTCAAGAAATGTTGATGCCGGTTGAAATGACCGGTCGAGTTATGGGGTATTTGGTGTTCATAGATTGATCAGAGTTTGATTCAATGAAAGATGCTCTGTATTACCATTTCAGGATACTGCTGTCATGTTTTGGCTTCCATTATAGCACACGCATCGCATGGCTGGTTTTATTGAAGGTATCGGTGATGAGGTTAATTAATTATGATCTTGTAAATGAGTATTCAAGTACAATAGTGAGTTGTTTTGATTGTTGATAGATTGGGGAAGGAACAACTTCGAAGTAGCTAATTGGATTGTAACTGTTGTAGTTACAGTGGCTAGGAGATAAGTTTTTGCTGATATATAAAGGAAAGGAATGGCTGTCTTATAAAAAGGATCGTAGTGGGATATTCCAGGAAATCGTGCAATTCGTTATCTCTGTTACAGTTTTAGAATTGTCTGTGTTTTAAAAATAACACCAAATTTTGTCTTCCTATGTACCCGAAAGCAAATACACTACACACCAGTGTAACTATGCTACTTCTGGTCACAATGTAAAAATTTGAGAAAAGATAAGTAGGTTGCAAATTGTTTCAGAAACGAAACTGTTTTAGGTCATTTGGTTTCTAATAGCAGTAATTATTATCGTGTTAATATCACTGGCTTGGGTCAGTACTGGTATACCACCAGTTGATTATTACGTATGGCTTGTTCAAATGCAAATTCATCCCAACAGAAGAATTGTTCAGGTGATTTTTGTAATTTCACTTGGATTACCGGGTACTTGGAATTCGTTGTCGAACATGATGATATAAAGCCCTATTCAGACTTTAACTGAGGAACCGGCATTATAATTGAGGTTCCAGTTCAGCAACATGATTCCAGAAATTTGGAAAAAATAAATTTTTCGCTATGAATTTAGGTGTTGCAAGTGGATAATCAAGAAGTTAACTTATTTCGAGATCGTCCAGGACGACCTTTTGGTGCAGTCACGGAACAAGCACTTGAAGCTTTAATGGACAGTGGTATTATGGAACAAAGTAACACTTCTCAGGAGACAGCGTTGCCTCAAGCAGCGGAAATGGCGCAAGGACAAACGTTAGCCGTAATTTTATAGTTTCTTTTATTCTTGCTCAAGTCTTATGTGCTAGGACATGTCTTTAGTAACGGTATTTGTTAATTCATATTGTTTACCAGCGAGACTTGAGTTGAATTTTCTAAAGTTAATAGAGTTAAAGAAACTTATCAGAACGTCCATTTGACGAGAGTCATGTTATCGATGTTTTATTGAGAATTGTTTTGAAAATTCTCTCATTACTCTACCTGTAGCCTTTTTTCAGAAGTGAAGACACTTCGCTACATGCACAAGAAGTATCGCAAGCAGAACAGGTTTTTATTATCCATCAGATCTAAGTTTTTTAAAAATTATTATACTAATATTCACAGTTCAATACCAACATAGCCTCAGTTTATGTATATACAAATTAAGTTTAATTTTATTATCCTGTTTTGCTTTTGTATTTACGTAAACATCTCCCTTTAAGGGAGGGTTTGGCACTTAAGTTTCAGTTTACCCAGTTTATAAATGAATTTTGATTGTGATAAAAAACCGGATAACTATTAACAATAAACTCGCCTGATAGTATTCTTTCCAGTGTTATCGGTCAGAAAATATTCTTTTATAAATATTTAACTTTCAAGTAACTGATACTTTTAGTCAGTCAGCTTATCAGAGAACGCAGGAAACTTACTCCATGCAACTTATATTGGGACGGGAACTGGTAATTGGCAACAAAGTGCAGACCTTTTAGCTTCAACTTCAGTAAGTTGAAGTATTTATTATGTAAATTTTGCTCTTCCCAAATTTTATTGAGACATAAAAAGTGCATCGATTATATTGTATAGAAATATTGGTGCATGTCATAAAAGTTTTGAGGAAGTCTCTTACTGGTTGTTAAGTTTGCACGAAACGCTAGTAGGATTGGATATCAGCTCTGAAAGGTATTATAGAATTAGGATGAGTCCAGGGTGAAAAGGAACATGTTGCATGTTTTCGCATGATCGGGATAGCTCTTGATTCTATTTTGATGATCCGAGTAATTTTCCATCTAAATTATCATAATCAAAAGTAATACTACCGGCATAAACTATTCCTTAGTTCAGGCTGAAAATGGAAAGAATTCACCAAGTGATACAAAACGTGAATTATCTTCGGTTATTACCGGTAAGTTTCTAACATAGCAATTCATCGGTAAATCATTCATTTAGATGAAAATGGAAAAGTGGCAGATTTCGGTTGATAGTTGAAATTCCTCCTTTATCTTTGATGAATTTTGATCTCCATACATACACATCCTGAAAACAAAATGAAACTACTTAGCATTTGTTTCTAAATAGTGCCGTTTGAAGATTGTATGAGTAGAAATGAAATATTTTTGAAGTCCTGCTTAACAAATTTGAGAATGAAATTTGGACGAAAGATGAATTTTCGATAAAGATAAAATATAATTATATTTTCAATGGTTTCAGCCGGATGCTTGAATGGTGTCTGTGTAAGGCCAAAAATTTCAGATTCCGCTGCAGTAGATGGGAATAATGCTGGGCGTCAGTTATCTAATGTAAAATTAAAGTTTTTAGATGACTCTCAGGTTATTGCTTGTACAGAATTGGAATCTACTGTGGGACAATTTAAGAGGTTTCTTGTTTCTTTTCAAACTAATTTTTTGAATTACTAAAGATTTCCAGATTACTGATAGTGAAATTCTCTGTTCAATTATATGCTTTTTTATTGACGAACTTGATTGGATTCTAAAGTGATATACTTCCAAGTACTGTATGACGCAACCGGATTTGAATTTCTCATGTTTAAAGAAAAGTTTTGTATTCCAAACAGTTATACGATCAGGGGGAATTCAGGATACAGTTCAGGCGTATTAAAACGTAGTTACACTCACTACATTACCAGTTACGGTACAAAAATTTGCGACGACACCGATGTCTTTCGTAGTTGTGCTGAAGCTTGATATTAAATCACTCAGTTTTTTGATGTTCAGTAAGTCGGCTTCTTGATGATCTCTGATAACTTTAGGCGCTACTTCTGGGAATCAATACTTGCCGGAAAAATAGTGAGGCTGATTTATCGTGGGCAGTTATTACGAGATGATACCCGATCATTATTAAGTTATGGTTTACATGATCAATGCGTTGTACATTGTCATGTCAGTTCTACACCTTACGCGCAACCTTCTTCGTCAACTCTGAGTGCATCGAATAATACTCTGTTATCACCGGAATCTTCTGGTAGGAAAATTCTGTATGGTTCATCTTGTGAAAGTAAAAAAATGGCATTTCTTTAATTTATTAATTTAGAGACTGCTTAAAATGTTGAATTTGCGATTTCTTAGCACATATCACATATTAGATTTAGTAATATTCAGAAATGCAATATCGTTAAGGCAGCTAAAATTGAATTCTCAGAGGTATTTCAGAAAAAGGAAAGTGCTGAGCATGAATCTTTGCATTTCTTGTTTGAAACGTTTATTCATGATTGCAAATAAGAATTTGATCATCTCTGTCCTTGTTTATGTTACAAATTTTCATGGAGCATATGCATGAATAATTTAGGGCAGGGGAAAAATGAGTGGTGTTTACTTATATAGCGAATTCCGTTTATATGCGTTCGTGATTCAGCTAATTTATTAGAGGGGTAAGAACATTGGGAAGGATGCAGCAAGATTTTATGGAGGGAAAACATGATCAAATTGGAAGTTTGGTAAGGTCAATTTATCAAGATGTTTTCAGATTTAAGCAATGGAGCAATTACAGCAGCCATAGCTGGCTCACAATCGGTATCTACCAATACAGCACAAGAATTAACTCGGACCATTATTCAAACATTTCGAGGTCATTCTATAGAAGACAATCAAAATGACCCAATGTATGTTGTCTTCTGTTGCATTAGCTTGGCTTTCGAAGAATTCTTCGAAAAGGATAGGATTGTGATGATGTGTGTGTGTGTTGAAAATATTTGAGCAGAAAGGTGTTGGGTTTCTCTAAGGCAGTTCTCAGCGGTGATTTTAAAACTTAGAATATGTGTAAAGCAGAAGCTGCTAGGATTTAAATCACTGAGACTTGCTGGCAGACTAGTTTGCAGACTCGTCTTATCTGACCTTTAAATCTCTTATTTTGTAATTTTTACTTGTTTTGTGTTAAATTGATTTAGTGATCATTTCTAGATTAATACGAGTGCAAAACGCTTTCTTGCGGATTTTCCGTTATAGTTATAATGCAATAATGGGACCAGATCCAGGGATAACGGCAGTGAGAGATACATCGTTGGATGCAGCAGCTGATGCTGCAGCGGGTAATGGATGGAATCAGAATGAGAATGCGGTAGGAGGTCGCATTAGCCAATACGTTCAAGTCATTTTCATTGGTAAGCTTGATAGGTTTTTGGAGATTTGAAAGCTTTTTAAGGGATAGTAAATATTACGTAATGTGTTCCGCTTTTGTCGTAATTTTTCCTTCTTGATGACTCTGATGAAAAGATCTTAGTAGAGATGAAAAAATACGTAGAGGCTAGACTGCTGTCTTGCGCATATCGATTTTTTATAATTTTGATTTGAAAAGATGGATTTTTTTCCAAAAATAAATTTGACTAGGTTAGGAAAAGCATGAGTAAAATTATATCTGACTGTGCGAAACACTCCAGAATCCGTTACTTTCTTTGACAAAATACTCTCATAATATTCTTATTTGTTTCAGTGAAATTTCTGATACTATGGACATTTGTATTCCTGTATCCACAATATACGGACCGGTTTTCCTTATTACTACTCACCTTTCTTAGTATGTTTTTTGTATCCGTTTTATTTTCTAACACTCATCGTACCAACAGTAATGGCATGCAGACACAAACTTAGCATGCAAAAAAAGAAAAGCAAGAGAAGAAAAAAAAGGTAAAAATGAAAGAAAAAGAATGAGGTTTAGGTCTTAGGTTTAATTTTTCTAAGAGTTCAGCTAAAAATATATATTAACTGAAAAAATATCGCAAATCTCGTCGTGTCATTCATAAATGTATCTATTCGGTTTCATTTTAATTTTTTTAGATTTTTCTGTTTGTCTGATTTGTTTTTATAAATTATTGCATTCGGTCTAGTTAGTGATATCTTGCAGTGGCTTTTTACTTGTGATTGTTATAGTACCATGGAAAAATTTGATGTTTTCTGATGTTTTTATTGTTCTTCAAAATTCTTGTTTCAAAATAGTATTTCTTTACTTTCGGAGTTTAAAATCTTTAATGGACCGGTCTCTTTCTTCATTTACGATTTTTCATGGTTTATTTATTGGTTGAAACACTTTGCTAAATCCGTTTTCTTTATTTCCAGTTGTATAATGTTAATATCACCCATTTTTAAGGTATTTTCTTTTCATTTTTCTTTCCTGTTTCATCTTAGTCTTCCAGTTTTATTGACAAACTCTAAATGTTACAAAATTTTCTTACAGATTTTTTGAGAAAATATGTTGAAAAAGGGAAAGAGAGGAAAGCAATTAGAAGAAAATCCTCCTTGGCCTGAGAACTTACTTAGCGCATTTTTGAGATGCAATATTTCCCACTGGCAAATGAGAACTTCCTTTGTAGTTTGTTTGTAAATCCGGTTTTCGGATGTTGTCATAAACAGGATCTTTGAAAATGTATATTTGCATTGATTGTATCTTTATTATGAATTTGTTCATTACTGATGTCGTGTGATTATTAGGCAACGCTTTCTAAAAAATCTTGCCTTCGCTCGACTATTTGATTTTAAAACCAGAAACATACCTCAGTGGTATCGATGTTGTCTTCTTTATGGTGGAAAGAGAAATGACAGGTGAAGATGGAGAAGTTTCTTTTTCCGGGAGTTTGATTTGCATAGTAGCCGATAAATTTTTGGAATTTGGAGGGTGGTTCGAAAAGTAATTCGAACACAAATGTGTTATAACAATAAGTAGTAAATTTGGACACTCAAAGATATTTTCATAATGCTACAAGAGTTGTTGATACAGTTGTACGAAATCGTGCTTGATAGGTTGCGGGCGTTTTGGTGCATATTCATTTGTTATTTCAGAAGTGAAGCTAAAGGAAATTAATTAAAATAACAAATAAAGAAACAGCAAAAACCATAGATAGTTTTTTCCTTTCACACACATTAGCAAGGGAGTTGGTTGGCTAATATTATAACTGAGCTGTCAGCTAAACAAAAAAGCATAACGAGCCCTAGGCAAATAATATAGCTTTCTTTTAAGGTTCTTTCATGATTTAATGATTTCCCTAAATTAACAGTTATCAGATAAAGATCTGGGATGACATTGAAATGCTTGGCTACTTACGTACAATTTTCGACCTAAGGCATCACTTTATTCTGAGCGTTTCATCTTGTTTAATCTTTAATCTTAGCTACACCTCTCTCGTCGTTGTTTATCTTCGAGGAAAAATTTATTTTCCGGATTCATCGGAATTTTCTAGCTCATATCAAGAACATGAAAAATCGTTTATCCGGGATACGATGACATGAGAACTGGATCGAATTGATTTTAGTTAATTGAAGGTTTGTACATCGAATTCTGCACAGTAAGTTTCTGGTCACTCACAACTCATATTCTACTGTGATCAAATTCCAGATATCCAATGAAATCTTCGGTTCAACAAGAATGTTAAGATATGAAAACTTACAAATGTGGTTGTCGGATCTGAGTAATCATAAGCTGCATTGTATTAGAGAAAGCATATACCATCTGATTTCAAGTACTGTTACCAGTTCTATATGAAAATGGAAATATGAAAGGATTTGCATGTGGTAGAAAGATCCTTCCTTCCACATAGACAGGATTTGTTAGTATTCTAGCTATGATATTTAATGCATTCCCTTCATCTCGAAAATATATAAACAATCTGTACCACCTGTATCATATGCAGTACTACTTTCATCTCAACTTCACAACAAGAATATCGATACTGAGCAAATTTCGTCAATCAACAAAATTCTGCAATGCAAAGGAAGCTATTGTGTAATGACATGAAGGTCACTCCATGAAAGGAATACAATTTCCGTAATAATTGTAACAGATGCATACGTTCTGTGAATAAAAAATGGCAAACAACTGAGATAAAATGAAAAGCATTTTCATAATAACATCCTACCGGAATGCATTATTTTAATTCCTGATTTAAAAGAACATAAGGAGATGGAGAGATGATAATAAAAACAGCTGTTATAAATCTGTACAGCATGTCATCCACCAATTGTGATAGCTGTCGGTAGGTGTATCACAAGTATGATTTTATTCTGAAATTTTGTTTGGAATTAAATACTTCCGCCCCTTTTTTTTGTTCACAATCATCCATGAATTCACAGAGTTCGAAACTCTAATATTCTTGTCGAATTCTTTTGAAGATGTTCCCTTGACCCTTGATTGAAATTCACTGCTTACTTTTCAAATTACATATTGCACTCAATATGCATTAGCGGAAGCTGCTCTTTTTATTAACCTGAACACTTCTGGATAAAAAAATATCCTGAAATATGTACTACAACACAATGAAAATACCTCAAGCTTAAGCTGTGTTATTCTCCATCTTTGGTTCTTTGAAGTACACTGCCAGAAGAGTACAAGTTCTCTTACTCTCAATTTTTTAAATAATGAATGGTTGCTCAGTCAAATTGTATTTGAAGGAAGCGTAATATAACAAGAATAGATAGGTGAAACAATGAAATGAGCATAGAATACTTGAATCAAGATTCTGAAATTTAGCCGAAAAGAAATAAATCAGCAATCGATTGTCTTCTTATTTCATAAACGGCAAATGCCAATTTAATTCCGATCATTTGAATTTCAGTCCAGACTTATTTAACTATGCTTCACAACGACTACATTTAAACTCATTAACGTACCGTTCTTGTATCTTTTTTTTAATGGAGAAAAAAGGCATTTACTGATACAATACAAGCATTCAACTATTCGTCGACGACATATCTCATAAACAACAGCAGAGGAAATTTCAATTATTGCCCTGAAGGGATTTAACAATTTCATTTGTTTTCTGTGAAGAAGAGTAGAGGCTGGTTGGTCGATAGGTTGGATGTTTCTGATGGTTTCGTTCGGGTTAGCTTATATTGCTTTTTTGGTATTTGTGGTGATAAAGGGATTAACCTAAGCTATTAACACTTAATTGCCACGCTTCACTGGTCAGTATTTGTATCTCTGTAGTGCATCTGCTGTAAATCACTCCATAACGTACCAAATGAACTGAGGAATAGGAGGCTTGGTCGAAGTATCCTCTTATAGAGTACGAAGTTATTATAGATGGTTATTTATCAGGAATTAGTTTGAATATCTCCGTTTAAAGCTTATGATTTTTTTATCGCTGAAGTTTTAAATTATAAAAATTGGCAAATATTTCTAGGTTTTTCCTACTTGTTAGTATTGTTTCATTTCACGACGTGCACATACATTATTCATCTTTCCTCGTGTAAAACATCCATCCCTATGTTTCAGTGTAACTTAAACTTCAAGAGTCGTAGCTGTGTCATAATTGTTGTAATAACAAAATAATTAGAGGCATGAAGTCGAAAAAAGTCAAACATAGTAGTGATGTCGTAGGGAGGATGATTTTTTATATTGTTGTTGACAAGTCGAATGGTAAACCTTGAAAATCCTTGAATTTCCGAAATCTTTAAAAAATTATGTTTTCAAATTCGAAATTCTATCTTTATATTTAAAGTAAAAATGATTTATCTTTTTGGTTTTTAAGAGGATAAAATTTTTATTGCTATTCGCTTGATGGGCAGATGTCGCAGGATTCGCCAAAAGTAACGCGAAATGATAGCACACGGAAGGCTCGCCCTACCATACAGCTTTATTGTCCCAGAATGCTAAGGACTGCTGCAGATGGTAAAAAGGTGGATGCTAGAGAAAAAAATGCAAATATTGAACGGCCGGCGAAGTCAGTGAATACTGCGAAAGGTAGGTTTTTGCAATATTTCGAATTCTCATGGAAATCAAACTAGTGTATAATCTATTTTTTCCAAATTAATGCAGTAGCACTTATCTAACAATGAGATAAATTCCGGGCGAATTTTATTAATGAATTTTTTATTTTCATGTGGTTGTAGAATGATTCAGAATAGCGTTCAAGGGAAAAAAAACAAGAAATTGTCAAATACTTCTGATAAATGGAATAAATTTGAGCATTGTGTTTTCGTTTATTTTGCATCCAAAATTGCTTAAATCCATGTGTACTGCATTTTGATTACTGAACTCTAACTCTAACTTTCTTATTACTGAACGATTGTGTGGATGATCGTTTTATTTAGATTCACCTTACTTTTTTGGCTTGTTTAGTAATGTTAAATCAAGTCGTGAACTGGACAGCGTAATTAAATATTTCTCGCTGCAAGATTTTGATTAAGAAAGATTTCTTTTAAGGGACGGTTTTACATGCAGAATTGTTGTGGAATTGGACGTGATTGCACGAAACTAAGAAGACTTTGTCCGAAATTTAGTGGATTATTTTATCATTCAAGGGCAAATAACAAAAGAAAACATTTTCAGGCCCCAAAAATGACAAAGAAAATAGTAAAAGAAAGAAAAGTTGGAGAAATCAAACACATGGCCAAGAATTTATTAGTGATACGTTATGGAAAGAGTGTGATGACGATGAACGTCGCTATATTCTTAAGGAAAATGGTAAAAATTACTAAATTTTTGAATTTCATTTAAGTTTAGCAGATTTCAGGATATTTTCATTCCTAGTCATGTCAGGTCTCATTTGCTTTTTGCGGTTTACTGCAATTTAATGTGAGATTTTCAATTTTTCTATCATCTGCTCAGTTGAATTACTTCATCGATTCATTTGCTTTCATTTCCTTATTTTTCAATCAACATATGAACATTACTGATAGATAAAAGAGGATATTATGAAGAGTAAAAGAGTTTTTTCATGTATACCTAATTTGTCCTCCGATTCTAAATGAAAAGCAGGCTATTCATGCTTTTTTATCACAATGTTTCTCCAAGCAGTCTGCTGCCTTATCTCTCTGACAATACCGGCTCTATGCGGTAGAAAAAAAAAGTACCAATACATGATTACTTAAACCATCCATATGCAATAGTCAAACACAACTGTAGCAGCTCTTTGATGATTGTACGCAGTGATTTAAGTATCTATCTCATCAATGTATCAGTGCTTTTTACTGAAATTTAGAAGTTATATTTGAAGAAATATTTGTTGAATTCACTGCATTCTACTTATTGGATATTGGTTTATAACGGTTTTGAATTTTGTATCTTTTCAGATTATGCTAATTTAAGTCCTCATATGGACAGTCGGCAGCGCAATAATAACGGTCCATCAAATAGTGCTATGCACAAAGAAGAAATAAATTCCAGCGAATCATTACGTAGAAGCAGCAACAGCATCAACAAATCATGCGATCATCTTGCGGACATTTCCGGTTCTCCAAAAAGAAGACCTGGCAGACGAATGTATTCTAATTCTAAGAACTGTTATGTATGTTTTTTTTTCTATTTCCATTTTTAGCTTCATGAGTATTTAAATTCTCATTGATCACTTTTTTACCTGTTTTTTACCGGAATGTTTTGAAATGCAGCTTAAGTGTAAATTGATTAATTCAAAGTTGATTTCAAGAAATTTGATCTTTCAGTTCATTTGGACTATCTTTTCGGAGAGATAGGACTGCTGTTGAACACATAGATTTACAGGGCAGCATGATGAAGCTCTAGAGTTGTTTGGGACAATCTTAATTCACTATAGCCTATATTTTTATGTTATTCGCACATTGATAAATGTGTTGTGACAACTTCTTTGTAGTGTCTGTTTTGAAAAGAAAGAGAAAGCAAAGGATTTTTTCGTCAAATTTTTAAAAAATTTTTTTCTTCATTGGTCTCTAATAACATATTGAAGAATTTCATGTTGTTTATTGCTTTAAGCAAGCTTACTTACAGATGTATTGTGACATGTATTTTTTAGAGTTCTTCTCAGTCGCTTTGTGAAAGCTGCTCAACAAATAATGATGTATATCATTATAACGTCCCTACCAGTTCACGATTTGGAACCAAAATATCTTCATGGAATCAAAAAGAAGCATTGGGTTTAAATTCCACTTCCGCAGGTGTTAGTATTTTTGGTTTCTTAATTAGTTTTAGTCCTTCGGTTTTTGAATTCGACACTTTCTAGCTCCTCCAAATTTCCATTTTGTTTGGGCATAAAAATAATACTATACGCGAACGCTTTATACTGCTTCAGTTGTAAACGAAGTTCATTTTTCAGATGTTAAGGAAACATTGATAAATGTAACTTTTTCAGTTTATAATAGAATTGGGGCATTTTCTTTTTCAGTATTTTGATATTCTTTAATTTTTATTAGAAGTTTTGTTTCCTGGTAACGAGAGTTTACACATATTTTCTAAAAATTCGGAAATTATTGGAGCGATGTTTCATGCATTGCTAATGAAAGTTTATCATCTGTTTCTTTCCAAAATTTCTCGTATTATATTCTCGCACATTTTCTCCCACATCTGGAAAGTATGAAAAAACTTAAGTGTCATTTTACGAAAAACATTACCTAAAATCAAGTTCATAGTCGTAAATTTGTTTGATTTTTCAGAATAATAGCAGCTGTCGGAAGGAACGCTATCCATCATCGACAACATATCGTTGTCAGCAGAGCAGTGGTTACTGTAGTGGAGATGGGAAGCGTAATCCAAATAAATATCGTACCCTGCCAGTGCGCCGTGCTTTTGGTGAAGTAAGTCTAGAGCATTCTTAGAAATGTAATTATTTTCTTTTTTGTGACATATAGCTCCTTGTATTATATAAGAAAGAATAGTTTTTTTTTTTTTTTTTTTTTTTTTTTTAGGAAGAATGGATAGTGTAAGACAGTTCGTAGCTTGGTTTAGCATAATGAGAAAAGCTAAGTTGTGAAAGATCAGTCATGTTTAGAAATGTTGATCAGAATAAGTTTGTACTGAAGTTCATAATCAGTGAAATAAATGTACTATACAAAACAAGACAGATGACTCTGACACTCAAAAAATAATACTTTATGGAATAATTCAGGTTATTTCAGTCTGATGATGATATTAATTAATTTGAATCCATGCATATTTGTCATTCTAATAATGGAAAAAATACTTATCTTCCCGATCAACAAACGACACATTCGTATGGGGGACCACATAGTTTCTTATGTAACGATAGAGAGCTGGAATTACTAAAAAATAAAAAGAACTATAAAAATAAAAAAAAAAATAATATATTAAAAATATATTGCTGAAGTATAGAGAAGGATCATTTAAATGAGATGGGCATGTATCCTTCAATTTCATCGTAACGACTGGTGATGTGCTTTGTAGTTTTTTGATCAGTTCATAGTAATAAAATATACTATAGAAAGAGTATGCCAGTGGTTTTTGATATATATTTTCTGGAGCCATTAGCTTAGCCTTTAATTTTAACTTTGGGGTCTAAAATGAAATTTTTCAGAAACTATCTTATTTCCTGCTGTCATTGTTCTATTTTTGATCTTTATTTTTAAATACTACAAATTCAGGGATTGCTGTACGCTGATGACAGTGGTCTGAGTCAAACAAGCTTTGAGCGTCGAAGTCCACTAAATCGTCAACGAAATTGGTCTTTTAGAAGTAATCAGTCAGAAGATTTCGATTATCGCCTCTATCGAAACAACAAAAGTAGTTGTGTCGACCGAACTAGTAATACGTCACAAGATAACAATCAGGTTTGTTTGATGTAACTGTTAACTAATAATCAATTAAACAAGTTTTATTCGAAGTACTTATTTCGTATCTACGAAAGCAGGTTTCCTTTTGCTCCGTTTCGTTTCACCTTGCACAGCTATATAAATCCGTACAAAATATCAAATATTCATTGAAGTTTATTTCTATAGAGTCCTTTAAATCAGCAAAATTTAGAGCATACAAAATCAGTTGATGTTTCATAGTTCTTGAACTCGAGATTATTCAGGTCCTCAGAAGGTAATTTAGTTAAACTAGCATTGAACATTTGGACCACAAAAAAGATGATCGTGAAAAATTAAACTGTATGGTTTTGTCCAGAAGTATATTTTTTTCAAGAAAAAGATTTTTGTTAAGTTTTTACTCGTGCACTGGAGATGAATAAAAGCATCATATTACCCATAACCGAGCCACTGAATATTTCAAATAATTTGAATATAACGTATAAAAAGTAGACTGAACATACTATTCATTTGATTAACTTTTCGACTTCTTTAGGATGCTGAAAGAAAGGAAAGTTTAACGAAGAAATCTGCAGCAGCATCAAAGCATATATCTTTCCAGGTTTTTTATAGTTCTCCACCCAAATTCTTTATTCGTAAAACTTTACTAGAACTTTAAGAAGGTCGAGTAACTTTGGTTGTTTGAAGTAGAGATCAAAAATAAAGAATTTAAAGACTTTCTCATTTCCGTATTTCTTTTTGCAAATAGGGTGAAGTAAATTGTTTTTTTCTCCACTGGAAATGTTATGGTTACTTTTAAATTCAGTTTGCAAAAACAAATTTAATATAATTCAACTGATTCACCTTCAGGATTTATGTGCTAGTCTTGATTCGATCGACTTGGCTTCATTCGACTGGAGTTCAGAAGTGGAAGCTGAGGAACGGCGTAAGGTAATCTTTTTTTAATAGGTTTCTTCTTTAGTAATGACATTCATTAAAGTAATTTTTCCAAATAAAAAATTCTGGCTTACACTGTTATCACTTATAATCATTTAACAAGGAAAAAAAGCAAGAATTAGACAACGATTCGAACTTGAAATTTTATTATAATTTTCAGAAGGAACGGGAGGAGCAGGAACGTACTGTTGACAAACAAGAATTGCAAACAAGCCCTTCCAGTTCTCAGAAAAAAAGATCTCGACGTGATCTCGAACCTCTTTCCAAATTCCGAAATCGTTCAGGAGGTGTTAGTGACAGTAATGGTTTTGGTCGCTTGTACTCTAGCCACGTTAAGGAATCGTCGGTCGGACGTAGGCATCGTTTTACCAACAATTTTCTACCAAGAAAACGAAATGGTGATTTTCTTTTCCTCTAGAAATTTTTGAATTTTACGGCCAACTTCAATAAACATAGTTACATCTATCGTCCTACTTTTTTTTACTTTTACCAAGGTAGCTTTTTGAAACTCAGATTTTTTGTAGATAGTTTTACAAGTCAAACTTCAAGTATTGCCGAAAGTATCGAAGAACAAAGTGACGTGGAAAGTGGCAGTGGTGAAAGAACACCAACCAACGATGACCGAGAGACGACACCAAATTTTCCAAGCCAAAAAAATGAAGACAAAGGAGAAAGCTGTTATTTGGATGAGGAAATCTCACTTATTAACCGAGGTTTTTTTGTGGAAAATGTATTCACATGATATTTTTGAATATCCACAACACACAGAAGAATTTCAGTATACTATAAGAGTAAGGATAAAGTTTGTTTTTTTTTTGTTTTAGTTCGCAGATCAAATGGTCCGACTACGAATTGCTCATACCGGGGAGGACATGAAAATAGAGGACGAAATAAATACGGAAATCGATGGAGAATGAGGTCAGTTTTGTAGAGAATTGTGTGGTTGGAAAGAGAACATTGAAGTATTTCCATTTTTATAATGTTTATTCACTTATTCATTTATTTTCTAATCTTTAGTTTTTTAAATTATGAAAATCTTCTTGTTTCTGTTAAAACTGATAATTTCTTAATAAAATACCCAAGTTCTGAAGTCCCGTTTTTTTTTTTTATTTTAGGAAGCAGCACAATCCAGGAGAAAAAGAAGTAGCTGTGACTCGCTGTGGTTCTATGACTTCACAATATACTCGTAGCAAGACGGTCATTGGTAGCAGAGATAACGATTTAAGGTATGCTATTAAAAATTTCATGTAAAGATTTCGTTGCTCATAATTTCAACTGATAGTATGATAACGCTACTGTATGATTTATGTTTAGCCTTAATGATTTCTTTAGTGCCGTAACATCTAATGCCTTGAAAGCGACCTCGCCTACATCTATCAAGGGTTTTAGTGGACCGAAGGTCGTTGCACTGAGAAATCCTCGAGAGGAAGAGGAACACTCTGACGTACCGTCTTCGTCTAATGGATCAGCTACTCTTCTGTCGGAAACAAGTGATGAGTTTTATATCATCTGTTTGAAAAAAAACTACACATTCCAAAAAACGACACAGTTTTATGCTTATTATGTTTTGCCAGCTATAGCATCCGAGTTACATGAATTTTCATCTTTTAACTGATCTTTGAAGGTAATGCATAAGCCTTAGAAGCATTGAAAGCCATCTTGTTTCAGAATCATCACTGAAAAGGACGAAAAGTAGCAGATTCCGAAGGGAGCTACCACCTACTGAATGGCCAATACATTTAGAAATTTCATGCAAAGAAGGCCCACAAATTCAGACTTTGAATGATTCAATCAATCAGTTGATCGATCGAATAACAGAGGCTGCGGATCTAACTGCTGGTGAAGAAATCCTGGTGGCTAGGTTGAATTACATTTTTCATAATTCGTTGTATTATAAGAAGGATTTTTATTGTTATGATGTAGATATAACGATGAAGGACATAAAATAGTGGATCGAGACCTGTTAATAACTAGAACAAGTACCGAATTTGCAATGCTATTTCCAGTAACATTAAGTTTTTTCTTTTTTTTTCTTTTGAAATTCATGAATGGGATTGATTGATATCAATACAGTGAGCTCTATAAAATGAATAAGTGGTGAGATTTTATCCTAAAAGTAAAGTTGCAAATGGTTAAATCTTACCGAGATCTAAAAAACTTCCTAAGACTTCTGTTTTCATAAAGGTTAGAATTTTAAATGATAATAATAATCACGTATGAATTATTCTAGTGAATCATTGTCGAAACTTTATTTGTCAATTTTGACAAGAAATATCAGTTATACCTATACGATGAATCTGGAGCAACATTTATGGAAACAATGCTTTTACACGTCCATAGAAGCTCTGCGCTCTGCAAGTAATTCAACGGGAAACCCCTCCCGCATTTTTCGCGCAAGTTTATCGAAACTTATACAACAGGTTCCACATTTTCGGATTTGTTTTCGGAAAATAAGTTTCTTTCTGAGGCGAAACTATTATGAATAAATATGAAATAAAAAATATTTGCTAATAAATGTTGCCAAGTATATATCAATAAATATGCTAATGCTGTGGTACGTAATTGTCTTGCTTACCACCTGAAGCTATCATATAACCTGAAATTAAAGGCTTCATTTATTAAAATTGAAGCGTGGGAACCAAACTTCCCACTGATAAAGTGATGATTACAAACATGGGGACATTTTCAAGAGAGCTTGAAAATTGATAAGATTGGATGTAAGAGCACCAATCATAGTTCTTTCTATCTTCTGAAGTTGTTAAGCAGATAAAGCAAACAAAATAGCAGCCCAAAAACAAAGCAAAATGTAGCAGAAATATGAGAAAAATTAATGTGAATTTGTAAAAATTACTTTACTGATGACAGTATCTATTTGAAACAAGAAGGTAAATGTAGTTTTTCAAAAGATTTATTTTCACAGGGTCTGGCTTTTTATGCACTGTTATTGAATAAATATGAAGTAGCATTCGGTTTTATTATCGACGACTATTTGTATTGGCCATCAAGTCTACCATCAGATGATTTCGTTGGATGTATACTGACTAGTTCTCGGGCCCATGAGTCGATGGATCATGTCGTTAAGGTTGATATGTTTTTCAATTTGATCTATTGGTCTGTATACTTAATTTTTTTGTTGTTGTTTTCCTTTTTGCTCTCCGAAGCAAAGTGTTTCGCGGCTGTTCAGGATAATGAACAAAGGCTGTAGTTGGAATCATATCCTGTAAGACCGAGTTTATTAACGAAGTAATACTTGATAACTCTTCATTATTCGTGACTAAGATGTAGTGGACGACTATTAAGAACGAGCGAAAAATCAAGGACAAATTATGTTAATGACAATTTACGAGTGTTGATAATTGATCATTTTTATTAATCTTAACGAAAAGGTAGTTCTCTTAAACTTATAGTATATACCAGGCGCATCACTTTTGCTACTTTAATTGTTGCTTTTTTTTTTTTTTTCTTTCAAAAATTTCTTGCAGTTAAAGTGGAATGGTCTGTATTTGCAGGTAGCACTGTTATCTGCCCAGAGACTAGCAGTATCGGTTGGTGATTTGCACCGTTACAATGGAATGGTTTCAGGTATTAAGGATTATTCACATGCAAGATTGTAAGTTTCAGCCTTTCATTTTTCTTATTTGAGATACATATTATAACACATAACAAATAAAGCGTATTTTGTAGTTCGTGATATCTATTCCCTAAAAAAGTTTAGGGATGATATTTTTGATCAAATTTACTCAAAGAAGTTTTTGGCTTCAACTTTCTGTTTACTAATGTTAATTCATTAGTGATGCCTTTCAAAAAATTGATTCCTCGAATTTTTAGGTGGTACCAGAAAGCAGCGCAGTTGGCTGCAGGGAATGGGCGTTCCTATAATCAGTTGGCTCTCCTTGCTGTTTATGAGGTCTGTTAATTCATATACAAATCTGGTGACCGTATTTAAAATTTTGGAATAGTTATCAGGATCTGTTGATGACCGAATTATTAAATCGGATTTGTCTTCTCAACTGATTGAATGAAACTAACCAATTCAAAAAGAAATTGTTCAAATTTATGTTCTGGAGCATTGTTATTTAGGCATTAGCACTGCTGTAGTATTAATATCTCAGTTAACCACTTATGATTTCAAGAATGAGATACGCATGAAAATAACTTTATTGATGTGAATCAATAACAGGGAACTTCATGCTTTATAATCTATAATATTCATTTTTACCCGCTAAAATTTTGATATCTACACTAATGTCATGTCTTTTATCTTTCATGAAAAATATTTGTCGGAAAATTGAGCTGTTTATATCAGTTCTGTATCGGATTTATGCCAGACAAGCGCTTTTTTCTTCTAATAGATAAAGATAATTTATGTAAGGTGGATTCTTTATCTTTCTCAATGCTTTAAGCTCATAGGAGTTCCTGGATTTTTTAGGTAAATGACAACATTAAGTACAAGTATTTGCATCAGAGTTATGACGTATTTAAGGCTTCTTATTTTCCTTCAACATCATTTTAAGTGGACGTTTACAAGAGTATAATAGTAGGCAAGAGATTTGATTCAATTCTTTTCTGATTAGTGGAGCAGAAATGCTGTCATACAAAGCGCATTCTATACTGTAGATATGAAATTTCCAGTAAATCCTTCATGCGACAAAGAACGGTAACTCCAAGTCATTTCGAATAGTCTTACCGTTACTGTTTCTTTCGTATATATTGACTTTCTACATGATTTCCTTAACACCGATTCAGGAGGCAGTTGCCCAAACAAGTTCATGCAGGAATACTTTTGGCATGGGGATTGACTGAAACGCTGCTGTTCAGTAAATGTATCAGTTATTGCATGACATAATGTGAACTGTTTAGCAAACGAAGTCCTTTTTAACTTAAAAATGCTTTGTGTCTAAGGGAGCTTAATCCTATGGATCTGTCTCGGGAAAAAATGATACCGAAATTTATTACTGCCTATTACAGTTTTTACTGCATATCACCATTCTGTTATCATCTTTTCATAAATACTGCGTATTTGTTTTGTTTTGATTTGTTTTTTCCTTTTCTTCCAGAAGTTTTCTTACTGTTATTACTGATTTTTTTAACAGTTTTTGTTGTCCAAAACTCACCATGTAATTTGCGCAAGTTCGCATAAGTCGCTGTTGCGTAAATTTCTTTAATTTTTTTTTTTTTGGCATTCGCCAAGTTACAGTTACTGTTTCATTAGATGGTTTATGAAAATTCTTAAAAAATATGAATAAATTCTTTTTTACAGTCAAAATGGATCGATGTAATATTCTACTACGTTCGAGCGCTGGCGGCACGCTATCCGTTTGAGACCGCGCGGCAGCCACTTTTCACTGCTTTCAATCATGTTCAGAAGAAGGTATATTTGAATTAAGTGAACTAGTAAAATGTGTGTAGAGCTCTGTGATTCTGTAGTGTTAATTTTTAAACAAATTTTGGTCATCATAATACTTTTGCTTTGCTGCTGACTAGTTCGGAAACGAAGCTGGAATTTTTGAAGAAATGGCTTGTTTCAATGATAAAATAATGACTCTATGAGCCATTTGCTAGGAATATGTAAGGGGATAAGATTCATCTGGTTAATTCATTTCTGGCACCCGAAATGATATGAAATGGAAGGTCAATACCTTATTTCACATTTTCATATGGACTTTGCAAGCAGTCCGATTCATCATAGCTTGTACGAAATTCGGCCTCAATTTGCTGATCTCATGTTGGATATAACCTAGATAGCTGGACTGTGAAGGACTACTATTCGATTCCTTTTTGTTGGGCAAAATTAATTTAGTTTCGTTGAAGCAAAAGTTTGTTTTATCTCATTTCAACGCTATTGACTTGGTGCGCTGCCCAGTAAAAAAGTTTCTTTTCATTGCTTTCGGAATGCTAAGGAAGTTTGAGTTAGCCTTGGCTTATTTGTATACTTTTGCACACTCGTTTTTAGGTGAGTGAATTTGAAATAGAGTTCAATGCACGCGTTGGTGATAGTGCAACACGTGAAGCAGAGGCAGCTGCTGCTCGAGCTGATAGGCCACAGGAAATTTGGATTGCACAAGATGGAAAGCTTTCCTCCGGTGATTATGCAAATATTGCAGATCATCGAGCTATCCATGCATTGAGATCAGTTTCCACTGTTGAGGTTTTAATTCAATCATTTTGGATTTATATCAACATTTTTTGTGCCGGTATTACGTTGAATTTACAGGTTTTTTTTGAATGATTAAGCAAAACGCAAAAAAATCCTTTCGGACAATCGAAATACTGGAACATACCTCTTGAAGAAAAATGATTTTCTATATTTTAATTTTTAGTTATTCCGCCGTGCAGTGCCATATTTGCTTCACACAGCTGGACTTCTTATTACTAAAATTGGAATGGAGGAATATGACAGTATCAGCGAACGAGCATTATTCCAATTGTCACAGTTAATATCACGTGACGAGTGTCCACTTTCGTCTTTGCACCTCGTACAGCTGTGTATTCTTTTTCTTTACGCCGTGCATAGTTTAACTCTAAAAAGTAAGTTCCCTATGACAAAATAATAGGATTTTCATGAGATTTATTTTTGGCAGATACAAAAATTGGTGAATTTCTTTTTTCATCAGGATTGATTTTGGTCCTCCATTTAACATGAAGATTATAATGTCTTGTGAAAGTTGCACTGGTATTTTGGTAGCTCTAGATATATCATAAAAGCGCCTTTGTATATGGATAGGCTTCTATATTGGACGCACTGGTGTTACAGAGCTATTCCTTATGAAACCGTTGGAACAGTAATATTAGAGCAGAATTCCTGGAGTATCGTGAGTCAAATATCACGATCTTCATTTGCTAAAGCATTCCAGTATCGTACATTGGACATACATCATACTGAAATGTTAAGTTTGCGCCAAGTTCGGTTCACGTGTTTTATTGTTTATTTCAGATAGTGAACCAGGTACTTGTTCCTTACAACAACAGCAAGCAGTACAGATGGTGCTAAGTTTGTTTGGAGTAATTTTAAGGCCAGTATATGACCAGTTGCCAGATTTATCGGAAATACTGAATGGTTCTATTCGTCTTCCATCAAAGGTTTTTTTTACTATATGGAATGATTTTAATAACAGTGATTGCCTTCTAAGTGCATACAACGCATATTGTAAAATCACAATACTTCAGATGCGTCGAGTGCTGCCAGCTGTTTTCGTTATTTCTGAATGGTTGTCGATGCCATCTGTAAATCGTCTATACAGAAGTATGCCATCATTGGAATCTATCGAAACTTCACTTATACAAGTCGATACTTGGAAATTATTTGCCGATGTTGCGAATACTTTAGTGAACGCTGAATCTAAAGGAATTTTGTCGAGGACTGTTGCACAATCTGATGGTCAGTTGCTTTTTTCTCTGTTGGATGAGGTAGTATGCAGGATAAAATTTGACAATTTGTTGCTTTCACGGTTTTGTTTTTACGTAGAAGAAAGCCTAAATCGAACATCCTTTCTTATCAATTGAAGTGTTTTAGGAGAATCGATGGAAATTGTACTTCCGGAAACTGTTTTTTTGGCATCATTTATTGATGTGTTCACGGTACTACCGAAGTCGTTACGGATGTCATCCCTAGCAAGTATCGACCTTCACAATAATGTAAAGGCAATTTGTGGTTTGAAAAATATCTTAATAAATTTGTCTCATCAAGTATTTTTTTATGAATCACGGCATAGTAATTGAAAGGGTCAGTGGTTAGTAAATAAAAAATGACTTCCGATGTCCGATTGTCGTCACATTTGCTCTTCGTTCACCCTCGAGAACTCTAATGATGGAGGCTTTTGATCGGTTTTTTTTTCTAGTTAAATCAGTCGCACTGCTTAAAATTATTTGTCAGGAATTTTCTCATATAATAAAATTTTAATTTCAGTTACCTCTTTTGGCACTCCATGCTCGTTTATCATCTCTTTTATCAACAGCAGAATATTTGGATGGGTCAGAATTGCCATGCTTTGGATTTGATGAACATTTGCGTTGTTTTGCTGCAATCCGTTGCGCATCACCAATTACTGTTCAAAGCATGGAAACGAGAGAATATAGTGCTGATTTTGATCAGCAGTTTGATAACTCAGAGTTTAAACATGAAGCAGTGGAACAAGATTTAGTAAGCTTGCAAATTTGATGTACATTTTTTGTTTTCATAATATTAAAAGACTCCTTAACTACTTTTCCCTATCTCTTTTAACTCACGTTATTATTTATAGCAACGAACTTTATATGTTTTCTCACTGTTTTCATTTTGCACATATTATTTTGTTTTCAGACTGATTTCTCCGACGAATATAAACATTATAGACAAACGGTTCGCGAAAATCAAGCAAAACAGGCATGTTTCCAATTAAATTTCTTCCCCAGTGTTTTGTTAACATAACACTTTACTGCTGAATATCTTCGCATTTTTCATCCGTTTTTAACTTTCGATTACACTGAATCTTTGGGTTTGTTTGAAAAGAATTAGAAATATCTATCTCATAGAGAATAATGAACGACAGAACTAATTTTGAAATGAAGGACCTGTAGTTATGTTAAACTTAAAATCCGGTTATTAATTTCAAGAAGCTTCTGGAACGTGAAACGAAGGGAAATCGAATGATTATTGAAGTGCGTCCAAACTATTTGGTACCAGATACAAATACGTTTATCGACCATTTGACATCCATTAAGAAAATTGTTGAAAGTCATCGTTTCACCGTACTTGTACCAACAACGGGTATTTTTTTGAAAATTTTGCGGCAACAAATTTTCAAATCCAATCTTTGCTTTTATCTTTACGCAGCGGAAGTAAAAGTTAAAAAATTTCAGTTTTCTCAGAATTAGAAAGTCTCTCACGTCTATCGTCTTCGTCAAAACCTACTGTTGGAGGGCAAGACGATTTTCAAGATCATTGGGTTGGTGAAAGGGCGAAAGAGGCAGTCGCCTATTTGAAAGATTTGGTTGGCAAACAAGTACCTCAAGTCTACACAATTACCAGCAAAGGAAATCTATTAACTTCGCTTATGTTTGCTACGGAGGAAACCTGCACTTCAGGAGAACTGAAGGTTTGGACTTATTGCTTTCCTGCTTTCTCTCATAAAGAATACCCAGAAACAACTGAGGAAGGCTAAGTATTTCTTGAAAAAAAATCACAAAAACGGGAAAATATAACATTAAAGATGGCAAAATCAACCGTCAGGAATTGAAGGAGTTTAAATAAAATAAGCTTTTTACTAGGTTAGATTTCGTTGTCATTTTCATAAATCTTTCCTTCAAAGGTTTCTCATTTTTAAAAGTAGTATGTCTCGTCTATGGCCTGATGCCATTTTTATATATAAATTATTGAAGTATTAATGTAGTAAGTGCTCAGTTTTGAAATCTACAGAACAGGATAAAATTCCAGGCAGTGAATGATGATTTTATTCTGTCAAGTTGTGTGAACTTTGCAAAAACTCGATCTAAACCGCCACACGCCTTAGCAACAACACAGTCAGCGTCGGTATGTGTATTAGACGCGGAACAGCCAGCAAAACTTTATCGAAATGTTGTTTTATTAACTGAAGATCGTGCACTAAATATCAAGGCTGTATGTGAAAATATACCGTGCAGGACAGTACCAAGTTTTATGAAGTGGGCAGCTCTTAAATAGAATTTCTGTATATCATTCGATTTTTTGTCATCCAACAGTGATGGATTATGATACTCTTCGGTTTAGATTTAGATGAAAATTGAAGATGGGGAAATTATCTAAAACATTCGAAAAAGAAAGTTAAATTTATTGAATTTACCAAACCGGACTAATTTAGTTTCGGGAAATAGCCTTTGCAGTTAATCATCCGCAGTTGACGAATGTTTTGCAGTTGGTGAATATATTGTGCTGCTTGCTCATTCTCGAAACTATTTTTATCAAAAAAGTTTGCATTATTTACTCTGTTTTTGTTATTACTGACCCTTTTGAATTACTGTGAATTGTTTATTGTTATTTTTTTCTTTCAAATAGTTTTTTTTTTTTATTTTTTACTTGGCAGGAGAGTGTTTAATGCGCATTTTTTCCATTTTTTATCGTTTTTTTGTGTTTATTATTATTGTGACTTTGTGACCTAACATAAATTGGTGGCCGATTTATTTCAAATAATTTCGATGCGTTGATTTCGAAACTTTGTTTCGTTATGATTAAGATATTCACTATTATCTCATTTTATTCAACCGCTTATCGATTTAATCAAAAGATTCATAATGAAATGTTATAGATCGATTCGATCTATTTAACAAATATCTGATAAAAAATCCCTTTTTTTCTCATCATTTTTTATAATGTTTATACTGATTTCAAAGAAAATGCATTTTTTAGTCTTCATATCTTTTTTTTTTTTCTAATTATCAGCAAATACTGATTAATTTTATTCAGGGGAGAAATGTCTACGAATATGCGTTAATTATGTGTCCTTTATGGAATCTTTGGGCTGAATTTCTGTGCAATGTCTTTCAATATCGTTTAATGTCATATTTATGAGTCTAAGTTCATGAATTTGAAAAGGAAGAGCCGAGGTACGTAATTAGTTATTCCGCATATGAAAAAATAGATCTATTTCTCCTCAGGACTGTTTTACCACATATTTTTCCTCATTATTTTTGCTACGATTGCGGATGGGTAAGAGAGAAGAATAATTTAAAATTTATTTTGAACAACGTCAAATTAAGAAAAGTCCAACGCTCACGATTACTACTGTACGGTATATCTGCCAAGAGATTCCAAAGTTTTGTAATATCTTGTAAATGAGCAATGAAAATATTGAGAAATTATTTGTGAATCCCAACGTACTTAATGTTGCTTCGGTACGTTTCGTTTATATGATTTACTCTCACTGAGCTTCATCCCAAAAACTCTTCAGGAATTTAAAGTTTTTTAGGTTCAATATTTCTGTTCACATAAATTATTTCGGTACTATTTTTCCGAAACGTCTTGCTAGCTCATAATTTTGCATTGAAAGTGTGTATATCATTGAGGGGAAAATACACTCCACGGATACCATTAAACTTCCAGAATCGTAAATTTCGGTTACGAAAGTATTTTCTATCTACCTTGATGTACTTTTTGTTCGTATATTAACATTATGCTCTCTAGTCATTGTTTGTGTGTTTATTTGCTAGTGAGTTCTTTTAACTTTGAAGATTTTTTCGAAATATTCGGATTTTTGTTAATAACTCTCCAAAATTGCATGATTACAGCAGTCAAATTTTTGGGGGACAAAAAGGTGAGGATTTTGACTGAAGGTCATATTTGGGATGATTTAAATTTCTTCATATGAATTTCTCGTTGAATAATGGTTTTTCTGTTGCTTCAATCAAACAAATGATTTCTCTTAGTTTTAGTTTGATGTACATATTCTTTCTGACCTCATAGCTAAAAATATATATAAATGAAGATTTATCTCATCGTATTCTGGAACATTTCGATTTATCCACACTCTCTAGTTTCTTCAGATTCTGTTTTATAAGCCAAAAATATGTTATAGGCTTATGGCTGTTTATTTTCAGATTCTCGAATTCAATTATTCTATACACATGAAAATATACTTATGCAATGTCTCTCAATTTATGTCGCATGGAAATTATGAGTGAAAGGGATTAGTAATATTTCAGCTTTCATTCTTGCAAAGTATTGAGCTAATACTGTTTGGTTTATTGGGATTATCTTGAACTATTTAGTTCAAAGTAAACGTTAGGATATATTGGGAACAGGTGAAGGATGAGAAGTGTGCATTTGAAACACTTCATATGTGGAGTTTTCTTAATATTGCAAGAAATTTCTCTGATTGTCTGACTTCTATTGTAAAAGAGAGTGTTAGTGAACCATCCACTTTAATCAACTGGACTATCTATTGATACCTTTTGAGAATCAATTGTTGCTCCATATGATGACATGAGATCCAACGCATACGTAAAATGCATGGTGACAGATTCCCCGTCTGAGGAGTGATGATTGTTAGTTGAGTTGCTATTTCATAGGAGAATGTGACGTCGTCGCGTAGTCAACAACTTTTCATGGTTGTGGTGGAGGTCGCTATAGCATTATTCCAGGCTATAGTGCGGCTATTGAATTCCTTGGTATGATCTTTGGTCGTATTTGTTAGACTAAAGTTTGTTTGTTCAATGTTTTGTTAGCATTAGTAGACATTAGCATGTTCACTTCTTTGCCAATAGTTGCTTATGTTTATAGGACACTGTTTAGATGTATACTATCACTCATATTTTTTTCTTTCCTGATAAATTTAAGTGTTTTGATTGGTAAGAAATTTTGTCCATGCATTTTTAGATTCAAATAGGTCGTTCGTATTGATTTTAACCAGTTATCCCTAACATTGTCCACCTATTCCGGGAGTACCCATCCGATGTGCAACCAAATTACATTAATGAGTTGGACAATCCTGAAGAATCATTATTTATCAGATGAACCAACCAACCGGATATGGTTGTGCATCATCCAACCAGTAACAATTCCGTCCATCTTTGTTATAGCTTTTTCATTCGTTCCGATGAGAGAAGAATGAAATATTGAGGATTACTACATCCAAGTGATGTTATTTCTTAATAGCAAACGGATAACTATAATTTAGATATGACACTATCAACAGTTTAATTCCTCTCTTTCTTTTTGTATATTCAGTTCAGACCTAAAAGCACCATATCATTCGGTGTTCACCTTTATCTGTAGACATTTTTTAGTGTTTCCTGACTACGAGCAAACACTCCGATATAATATAACAATAGTCTCAGATTTCCTGTAAATCTCTTCATAAGTTTTTCAACAGTGAAATCTTTTAGCTCTATTAACTCAAGGATTAGGAGTAAATCCTAAGTGAGGTATTTTATATATCTCATAAAACATTTGCACTTTTTATTTTATTTCTTGATTCATATTAATTTTCGGTTAACGTGATTCAGATCAATACATATTCGTTCCCGCAAAAGTTTCGTTAAAATTTGGGTACAAACAAAATTGAATTTCATTTTCTGTCAACATTAAAGTAAAATGTAAAACCCTATAAAAATGGAAGAAAACTTCAAAAAACACAAGATGTGAGGGGAAACTTCTCTAAATTGAACGTTCAGAGTAGCAGAAAATGTCATGCTTGATCCAAATATGACAGTATTATCGGAAAACGATTTGCTAATTTGTATGCTCCTTTTTTCATATTTATTCCCATACATTTAAGTAAAAGAGCATTTTTCATTTGTTTTCAGTTCTGATGTCCTTTCATGCGGCTCACCATGGAAATATCGGTGAGACAGAACAGGTTTTGAAAATTGACACTTTTTTATGATCGTAGCTTTGATCTTTTATTGGGGTGTAATCTCTTGTATTCAACTTCATGTTCTGAAGTAGCATCCTTGTACAGTTTAGACTAAGCCAAAACAGCTGCAAAGGACAGTTTGAAAACCGATGTATTATGACTTGCTCATATTCCAAGCGCAACTGGCTTGCTGCTCTTATTCACTGCTTCGAAGGGAAACACATGAGGAAATCTTTTGGTTGATGGGTGTCAGAAACCAACAATCTTTTTTGTTTTCTAGGGACCAGATTGAACTTCTTTCAAATTAATCCTCTCTCATCTACACACTTTCCTCTTACCATTAACCAATATAAAATACTTGTTTTTATAACCAACAAACCACGTGTATATCTAATGAATAATTGCCCATATATACTCCTCCAATTCTTGTAGCAAACATCTTTTAAGCTTTTTTACTTCGTAGCAAAATGATCATTAACCAGTGCTTTGTAGAAGTGCTCCATTAGTGATAAGACTGGCTATATCTGGTTCTTTATCACTTTTCAAATATATCATTTGGAACTTTTGGACGATGTGAATATGGTACATATTTTTGGAAAATTTTTCGGAAGAGAAAAATGTCAGCCTCTACTTAGCTTAAATAATAGTAAGGTGAAATAATTCATTACTGATCATTTATTAATTAATACTCAAAATACACTTCCTCGGAATTTCTCTCAAGGAAAAATGTAATTGATGTAGAATTAGGAGAAAGATAGATTGACAGTTTAATCCACTTTTTTGGAAATCATTTTTCAGTTCGCTTTTCCAACATTTGCTATTGATTTTTACAGTTGTCTGTTAGGCACGAACCCATCAGTTGCTCGCAGTTTTTTAACTGCTTCAAAAACTGAAAAACTTTTGAATTTTATTCTTATGATGCAAAACGTTAGACATTGCGACAATGGTCTTAACAATTGGTAGTTACTGCATAAGTTTTGTTTATTTCCTAAATGAGTATATCATCGCTTATATTGCGAAGATTTGAAATCACTTATTGTTTGTAAATTTTGAGTACCACTCATTGTTTATTTCAATTTCAAGGAAGCAATATCTTAAAGATCTGAGACTTAATTTTCCACTCTCTGTTTTTTAATGTGTGAGGAAATCGGCTAATTCTTATCAGTGTCGTTATGCAAATCCCCGCTTGACTATTATATTTGCGAAATAGCAAGATTAATTACATAGGTTTCTGTCATCTTTCGGTGTAGAAATTAAGATGATATATGTGACATCAGGACGTTTTTAAGGTATTACTCATAAAGGAGTTTCTCATAATGACAACGTAGATATTACAAATGAGCTTCTGGTTATCCTGAAAATCATCTCCTATATATTATATAACATGCACAAGAGTTTACCTGCTGTCAAGTCATCGTTATCACTCCAGCTTTACGACAGTTTCTTTCTTTTCCAATATTTAATGCTTTTAAGATATGGTATTACACCAACCATAAATCTCACTGTATTATACCAATTACCAGTTTCGAGAACACATTTCATTCCTTTCGTTCCTTAGAGCAAATTAATTCTACAGTTTTTAGCGGAATCGTCTTTTTGTAAGTCATCTCCAGTTCAGGTGATTTCGAGTTGTAGAATATATATTTGAATTCACATATGTATTAAAAAATGATTTGGATAGGCATTATATCCATTCGTAAAATGCCATCGCATGCAAATGAATTGGAATTTTTGGATAAGAAATTTAGAATTTGTAGCGTTGCGGATTTTATTGGGCAAGTACGGCAATAAATTCGGGACAGATGAGGCAAAATGGCAAATCATCAGATAAGGCTAAGAAATTGCCATCGGGTTGTATGTGCTGCTAAATTGCAATGGGCATAACGGTAGTGAAGATGGATGAGTGAGATTTGAGTGAATGAATAAATGGGATCGATGATGGATGGTTTGCAAAAAGGAGAGTTAGTTATCAGTTAATGAATGCATAGATTAATTAATAATGAATCCGTGTTTTTCGATTACACTTAATAATATAAGTGGTTAACATTTGAAGTATTTGAAGAGATTCGTGGGAAAGAGGGTTGCTGGCATTGCAGAGAGGATGTGTTGACCAGCTGTTGGAAATGTCTCATCTTTTCAACTGGCGATTCTGGTCCGATATAGCTGTAATTTGTTTCACAGTTTACAACAAAAGCAGTTAATTGTTTTGGCACTACTCTTTTTTTTAATTAGTGAAGAGAAACATATATATATATATATATATATATGGCATATATGCAGTGACTTGCCATGCCATTAATGTATTATTTCATTTCAAAACCACTCCATTACATCCAGTTAACCTCATCCATCCGTACGGCCATCTCATTATTTTTACCATACTTTAACTCTTTGGTTTCGCTACCACTATTGTTATTCACTGAGTCAGCTCCTTATTTTTAATGAGAAGGAAATTATCTTTCCTTCTCATTAAAAACACATCAAATTACTTCCCAAGTTTCCATTTTATTATTAACTATATCTCATATATCCTCAATTTGGTCAATTTTTAATTATCTCATCAAACGCAGAAGGAGTAGCTTACCTTCTCTACAGTAACAGTGAAATACACATCAGTTGTGTCTTTCCTTCAGGGCAGAATTTCTTTCCGATTCTTTCACTTTTTAATGATTGCTCGGATATTAATGTTTTGTTCTAGCTGTGAGGGAATGAAGGGAATTCGTGTTTTCATTGTCAATAAACAAACAGCAGTGTGATGTCGCGAATGTTTACCTATCGTCGCTGATTTTCTGATTTCCTACCATTGATTATCCATCTAAGATATTCTATTAGAGAGGTTCGTTTATTGCCAAGTATCTTGAAAGGTTCTCGTTTCATATCAGGTCAAAAACATCTTCTTATTTATTTGAAGTTAGAGATGTAAGGAATCAGATTCTTATTTTGTTTTTTTTTTTTTTGCTGAGAAATATCGTATTCTTTCATTTCGGTTTATTTTAGATAAATCAATAATTTAAATAGGGAATGTGAATAGAATGATGCAATTTCTGCTGTCTATTAAGGCAGCGTTTCCTCGATTTAATTTGAACAAATAAAGGTGGACAATTGGGTCAGCTAGGAACAGTTTATCCTTGGTTCGACTTTTTTGCTTACTTGTCCAAAATTTGATTTGAAAGAGTGGGAGAACGCTGGAAAATACATATATTGAGTAGATCAGTTGTCTATTCTATAAGGTTATCGTTGAGATGCTCGCGCATCAAATTGCTTAGTTTAGAATACGACAATTTTGGCTTCATGAATCATTCCATTGTAGAATAACTACACATATTTTTACCATTATGGAACTTTAATTAAAAATAAAAAAGAAATTTCAAAAGTTTTGGTCAAGTATTCTGTTATCAGCGTTAGGAATCAATCATTTCGTCACTGATATTAGTGTTTATAAATTAAAATGATTTCTCATCTTTTATTTTCACTAATAAATTAGAAATGGAAGAATTCAATGATTTCTGAAGTAGTGATAGCAAAGATCTCATTTGAAGTCTTCTATAATATATCTTATGGAAAATAATGTGTAGTCAATGACATCCGATAGTCACCATTCAATAGTGATGATAATTTCAATCTTTACCCACAGCGTATTTGTCATTTTCCTTTTTTTCAATCCACACTTCATGCCATCATCATTCATTTTCATTAATTATAAACATACGAGAACAAACACAATGCAAATACTTTGCTAGGGACTTGTAATTTTCGAACAGCCTGTTATGATGCACTCCTTTCGGCTTGTTCTCTCTTAAGCTTAATCATTTTTCTTTCCCTGTTTTCCTCCGCAGTTTTGTTCATTTTTATATTTTAATATTCTATTATCAAATATAATATTTTGTTTAAATTCCAACAATTACTGAGTTGCCTCAGTTGTTTACTTCAATGAAAATTAGAGTTTTCCCTTCACCACATATGCCAGCTTTTAATTATTTATTTTGTGTGTTACTTTTTTCTCCTTCTAAACTTCCTGAAATTTGAACTTTTAACCAGGTTATTGTAGGAAATTTGCCGCTGAAAGATCCGCGATTTTGTCATTCATCTCATATATATAATTCCATTAGATATTCTCCTTCTGACTTTAAAAATATTTCCCAACTTCACCTCTTTAACACCATTTTTTAACAGATGGACAAATATTTTCATATACAAATATCAGATCAGAGTGACAAGCAGACATGAAAGCTGTAATAATGCCTATCTGACTGGACTAATGCTTGTATCGCTTTATTTCACAATGTTCCCTATTGGAAATTGTGTAGGCAAAGCAGGTAATTGTGGTTAAAATGCTGAAGACTCGTGAAATGGCTTGCAGTGTGGATGAGAGGAAATTGTTCGGGATTAGAGCAGGTTGAAGATCAGAATTAAGGGAGTACGTTAATGTGATAGGACGATCCTTTTATCCTCAATCCTTTCAGTTTTCTTCATTTTGCTTGGAAGGAAACAATGGATTATCTGTTGCTGCTAGATCTTAATTGGATTTGTATAATTCCACACACCAGCAACAAAAATAAAAGCTCACAGATTCATCATTTTCTCCTTTTCTTCTGTTACTTTTCTTCAATAATTTTTTAGAGCTGAACTTAAGATTTTCTGATTCTTTTACTGTTTTTAATTTTCCTAATTTTTATCACTCGAGTAACTTTGAGTGTCCGGAAAGCCTAAAGCACTTCCACAGTGCCAGATCAGTTTTGCTGGAATAATTTATTGGAATCTTTTTAAAATATTTTCTTCATTTTGCTTTGAAACTATTGATTTTATAAAAACGGTTTTTGTCGTTATCATTCATAGCATAGTTAGGGACACGTTATTAGACATTATTAAAATTTTTATTTTTTTGTCTTCATTGAATGCTGGGCTAATCAGTTATTGCCGAACAACGTTAATTTTCAAAATTACATGGAGAGAACTCCGTCGCAATTATTTCCAAACATTTCAAGAGTTGAGGGAAAAGGAATAGAGGTGATTGTTGATTAATTGATGGATATTTGGTCAAAAGTGTCCAGACAAGTGGAAAATGCATCGAAACAGATGGTGCAAATCTCGAAGTAATGAAAGCGTCCATAATGGATGAGAATACAGGAATCGAAATTCTATTTTGCACTTGAACTCAGTTTTACATGACTTGCTGTACCTAGACAGATTAGCAAAAAGTTTCATTTTGATTTTACTGGATGACTGGTTAGGCTCTCTGTGTAATATTAGCAACTGAGATTTGATCCTGGAAATCCAAGCTGCACAGTTTTACCTCTACCTGCATTCATTTCGGGAAATATCTAGAAATTTCTGGCACTTGTAATTGTATTTTTCTGTCTCGAAAATTCAAATTTTCTTTTTTCTTATCCTGAAGTTTCTGCCATTCTTATCATTGCTTATTCTTTTTGGTAGACTAAAAAAATCACACACCACTCTCATTTCGTGGCTTATTTCGAAAGTCAAATTATTTTGCTTTTATTACAATACATAATTTTCTGTTCATGTTTATATTCTTTTCCTCTCTCTGTTTATATACATTCTTCTCTTGTCCAGTATCAGTTTAAAAAAGCGGACAACATTCACGGTAAAGTCCTACTTGATGCTGCAGTTTCAAATATTTTCTCCTGCATCTTTCCATAAAATTTTCAAAATTTCTATCGCATAATGATTAAGAAGACTTCAGTTCATTCCAGTATCGTCTTTTATATCTCATTCATTCTGATCTCTAACGAAACCAAATTTTATATCCCATAACATATCGGAGTGTGTTAATGAGGAAACTTAGCATTTGAAACTATCATTCTTCCCTTGTGTCGTCCTACTAATAAAATTTTACGAAAGACCTCGGAAATACAGACTTTCAAAATACAGAGGACGCAGGGAAAGAGGAGAAGAAGTATCGATTAACAGAAATAAGAACATCACAAATTACATTTCTCGATTCTTTCTCTTCAGTTTGTCATATTTTTATTATATATTGAGAAGAAACAATATCTCATGAGATACATTTGTTCGACTGATTCTTATTCGCTTGGACATAAAAAAGAGTAAGTTAAATCCGAAATATTCATTCGGAAATAGCAACGTATTGATATTGGAAAAGTTACTCTATATGCTTAACCAATTCAACACGTTTCGGAAGTACGAAAAGACGAAAAAGAGAAGAGATACATTTGTATGAATGTAAAACTGTTGCGTCTTGTCATGTTACCTTATTATTTCACCGCTAAAAGTTTTCTGTGTATTCTTTAGACTTCCATACCCGAAGGTCTGACCTTTTAAGCCTTTTTATTGAACAGTTTTGATTCCTGATCTTTTGTCACTAACCTACGAGTTCTATTTAGCTCCTCAAACTGTTACTTTGAAATACTGAGTGTTATGTTTCATTTCATTATAATGTCATTTTTGTTCCCCATAGCAATAGGGAATGTGCTCCATCAAGACAGCTACCAACAAAAAATTGAAATTTAACTGACAATTAACTCAGTTAGTTAGTCACATGACAACTTTTCTAGAAGAGATTGGAAGGAAACTTTCTCTCGAAGAAACTCCCTTTTTTATATTTGTGTCAGATAATTATGTATCATTTCCTTAGATGAGAGTAGATTAACTTGTTTTGAATATGAAGAAAAGATTCTTATTCTTTCCAGATATGGACAGAGAGTCTAAATCCATTCCATTTCACGCATGAACAGATTTCCAGTAAGGTTGGGGAAAAACCGAAGTGGAAGAGGGACCGTAAGAAATGATGAAACTTGCTTGATGTGTCTGTCTAAATTATCTATCCCAGCATTACTATTTGCAAATTGTTTTTATTGCCATACAATTTATTGAGCTTATGTCTAGGGTGAACTATTTGTCGCTAAGTTATTTGCCTTCTCTTTTAACACCTTCTCCTTTCATATGACAGGTTGTTCCTTTTTCCATATTATTAATTTGCTGACATTGAATCAATGAGTAGAAATCTTTGGAACCAAAGAGAAAAGTTACCCTTATGGTTAGATATTTTTTCTCACTTAAATTTTAGGCCTAACAGTTGCGCTCGGTGCCGATTAGCTTTTCCTTCCTTATTATGTGACTGTATGAAGCTACCGAAGCTCTCTTTCCTTCGACTCTCTGGATATTTCGGTCTCATAACATTCCCTTTATTTCTGTCAGAAATCTTGTTTTTGTTGGATGCACCATTGTATTCATCACAAGTATTGAAATCTCACTTTGAACAAGTCGTACATTACTTTCATTATACTTTTCACAAATCTTAATTATTTTAATGTATGTTCAATACATCAGAATGACTTAAAGGCTAATGTTTAATTTCAATATGTTTTAGAACTGCTTGCTTGACTTGTCAACATACATAACAGATGAATGAATATGCAAACATGACAGGCCATGTAGTGCATTTTCTTTTTTTGAAATTCTTTTCAATTAAAGAAGCAGACGGAAGAAGGGTAGGGAATAAGTTGTTGTACATCTGAGTTTATTTTTCGTCATTTTATTACCTCATCGAGATATCAGTGTTATGCCTGTGTTTTAACATTCATTGCTTTAAAGGATTATCAAACTTGGTACGAAACGTTTTTCTCAATCTTGTTTTTTCAGACGTAAGCACTGACAGAAAATAACCATAGTGCATCAAATGATTTGTTTACTTATTTACTTTTATTTGCTTATGCGTCCCACGATAGTGTATATGGTGTAACGTCTTAGCGGAGTTTGAATTTATTGAAATCTGTTTGAAATTGATAGAAATTACACGACGGCGTTTTCACGAGCTGTCGATTGGCTTTGCTGTGGTATACGAAGCCAGGGTGACGGTGAAAGCAGTGCGTACATTGGCTCTACCTCAGCGCATTTGTCATCCTCTGGTGAATTTTTTTTTGATTTTTCTAGTTAAAAACTTTTTGTTTTGATGTAACAAAATTATGATTGATGCCTAGTCTTTCATGCAGTTTGATGTGATAGTGAGAAAGAAGTTGAAATTCAAACTTTCTGCCAGGTTTTGAAATGTTGCATAGTCAGTCATAAATTCCTTTTTTTGCCGTTGAGAAATTTGACGAATGTTATCTGTAATTTGCCGGTTTTGTAGTAACACAAGGAGGTCAACAGCATGGAAGAAAGATATCTCCGGTTAGCAGGTTGCAAGCTATTGAACATATCGTCTCATCAAAATATGAATCACTACCCTCCGACCCTCTGATTGATCATCTTGCATCTTTCGATAGCTATTCCGATTTAGGTAAGTCGGATGTTCACTAATCAGCCGACCTGGTAAATAATGAAAGGAAGACGTTCCAGCTACATATTCATTTTCTTGAATAGCTGTTTACTTATCTCTTCGCATATCCATATAATACCACTAGTTCTGTTATAACTCTTAATTCGGTTCCCTGCAATCGTATAGAATCGAAAGATTTCCCGTTAGCGTTCTAATCGTGCCAATCCCTCTTAACATTCTGGAATCGTGAGATATATACCTATGCATGGTTTAAAGATAGCATAATTTTACATCAAATTTGCTTCAGTTTGTTGCATTTCTGTGCTGTACTGAATAGATGATCTAACTTGAGTAGATCATATAATTTGGTAATAGCAGGATGCAGTGGCATCCCTTTAAATTCTCCGTTTTTTCAATTCGAAATTTAAGAATTGGTGAACATCTTTCCATTTTGACAACAAACTCCTGGCAATGAATGCCTTTTGTCAGCAATCGTTTTCATTTACTTATGAAATGTTACAGTGAGCAAACTCGTCTCGTGGATTTTGTCTTTGAGTTGAAATGAAACTTTGGTAACATTAATTGGCACTTATTAGAAATTTCTTATTATGCATTTTTTTTCTCTGAAAGGGACTTATTGTGTGTGATTAAAAAAATTCAAAAACTGCTGAAGAAATTCGAACTTTTGAAACATTAGTCAGATTGCGTTATAAATTTGAACTTGAAAAAGGGAGGAAAAGGAGAATTTCGTATATATTATGAAATAGTTTCAAATTTACAGTACAACGTTTTGCTTCCTTTGGTTTCCTACTGTAAACTTCGATGTTATCTAGAACTAGGTTATGTCGAATTACGGGGTATATATCGTGCAGATTCAGAAAAGCCTATTGTGCTATATTGACAACGAACAAATTGAAATCTCTTTAAAAGACGCATCGATTGCTGAAATGCCGGTTCTGCAGTCTTTCATTCTTAATGATGAGAATTTAACGTAATTTCGTCATTTTAAAACTTTCTTGGAATCCATCCGAATAATTGGTCTGGAGATTGATTTGGAAGTGAATCGAGTTTTTTTTTTTTCATTTAAAAGGTGCGAATTTAAGGGCTGTCTCTTAAAAGCCCTGTAGAATATATTGGTTTCATTTTTCACAACGCTTACAGATCCAGAATCGCGGAAGCAGTCATCTACTGAAGACCATCAAAATCAAGTGTTGCTACCAGAATTATTAGGTTCGTCTAACACATATGAATAAATTTGCTTTATTAAACGACATTAGGCTGGCTTCTGAAATTTATTAATTTTTCTTTATTGTGTTTCAATCTTATTGTCGTCAGATTAAGAGAAGGGGAAGGAATTATTCTAGAACTTATTGAAAAGGTTTTTTTAATGGCTGTCCTTTGAAATCTAACTTGAAATTCATTATTCACCCATTCAATCCTTATTAGTCTTTCAATGGTAAAAGGTTTTTTGTGAGTCAAAAGAATTCTTGGAAAGCTGAGCTAATCAAGTCGTAGTGTTTTTTTTTTTTTTGTTTTTGTTTTTTTTTTCATTTTCCTGGCATTTGAGCGAGTTGTTAGTAAATAATATATTTAATAGCTAAACATTGTGTTTTTGGTATGTTTTAAATATGAATTTCAAATTGGCGTTATTTGGTTTGAATTTTTTGAGATTTCTTGTTTTTCCCAATAAGAAAAAAGTTGAATTCTATGACGATATTAAGAAAGCTGGAAATATTACATATTTGTTGAAATAAGTTGAATCACTGTCGAGCACTATTATCCGCCATTTGCTTCACGGATTTACTTGTCTGCCTTTTTACTGTTTCCCTTCAGTTCACGGATGCGAACGAGCTGCCGTGAAATCCTTTCAAGAATTAGTAAAAGCACATTTGCATGTCTTTTTCTTCAGCATGTTTTACGTTGGTTCGTAGCTGTGGTCAGCTGGATGAAATTTCGCAATATTAACGTCATTTATAAGGCTTTTGTTTGTGTCATTTACTGATTCAATATATAGTGGAAACCATATATTAATTTCCCACACTGTTTTATATTTTGATTCGTGGGTTTATCTCGGCATTGTTCTTTTCGCATTGTAGATTGTGGAAAAGTCCGAGTTGACAAAAAATTGATTCCTTACTTCTTTTATAAAATGTGTGCAACAATAAGATAAGCACTCTCCGTGGCTATCGCTTTATTTATTACTACAGGAACTTACTCTTGCTTTTTTGCTTTTCTTATTTCGAAAGTATTAAATATTTAAAAGGACTAGTGAAGATCGAAAAAGGTTAAGTTTTTTTTTGGATTTCGGAAGATCGCTTGGTCTTCCATTGCGATGTAGATATGATCGAAAGAAGTACATAGTCTAGGCTTCCGTTTTATGCCGTTCACTGTTCAAAAATCTAACCACTACCTTTTTCCTCAAGAGTCTGCTGAACGTTATATTTCTTAGCTTATCATGTTCAGACGTTTTTCAACGATTTCAGTTGTTTTAAATTAGCACTTCAGCTAAGTGTAATCCTCTTCTGATTTGCGGATTTTCAACGATGAACATTGTTATTAAGATAGGTTGGAGAAGATGAAGGGGAGGAGCAGATGTGGTACTTCGTTGCTCGTGAGAAGATTCTGCTCCCATTTCTACTTCTAAATAAAAAGAAAATTAGAGTAGTCTCTCTTCCCACATCCATTTTTCGTTCGGATCCGATTGCTGATCGAAGTGAGGCAGTTTCAATTACTATAATGAAGTGTTCGGATAGTTTTCTTAAGATATAGATCCCATATGTATTTACTGGTAGTGAAATCTGTTCTGCTTCCTCTCTTATGTTCAGCAATGCCAACATATTAAAGGTTGGATAGCTGTGACAAATATTTCAACTCATTAGTTTCTTCCTAAATGAGTAATTCACTTTCTTGTTGCTGCTTGATTACTGTTTTTTCTCTAGTACCATAGAATATTTTATGCTGAAGCCATTGCCTCAAAGTAAAATATTGTTGATTGTGTATAAGGCGCTTCAATAGTTATGTCCTCATAAATAATGCGGGCTTTAGCCACCCTGCTTGTCATCGCTCTGAAATCAATCAGAAAAGTGCTTTAGTACAGTGGGAAATTTTTCGCTTGAACCTTTCTCGTATCTGAAGCATTACTTGAATCCGATACTACAGATCAAGGATCTTCTGAAAGCAGTTGTCAAGATTTCCGCCAGGATGTGAATCTGTGATTGTGGGAACTAGAGGAATTATAAGAACGATGGTAAGGGTGGTCGAGATATCAGTATTGGATTCGAAGTCTCATTCTAATTGTAGTTAGATAAGACATCAGAAAACTTGTTATTCGGGCTTCTTTTCTGAATTATTTGTCGTCATTGAAGGAAAAAAAAAACTGATGTTACGAATGTATCCAACAGAAGCATCACGCCTCAAACAATCATATTCGTTAAACAGTTGTCAGTTCGTGGATATTTTTCGAGAAATTTGTTGGAGAGGAGTGAAGAAGGGATCAGTTTGCAGTATTCTTTTATGCAGCGAAAAAATATTGTAGACAAAAAAACATCTTAAATTGAAAAGTTTTAAGAAATAATTTAGTTGATTAGTGAAACCGTCTTTTATTGCTTCAAAATGACAATTTCCTATTTGCCTATTTACCGCTGATGTAAATCATATTACAACTTATGCATATTTTCATAACTGTTTTTAGTTAGGTTTCCCTCCATAGTGCTAACTTCAAAGCGCTTTTCTTGTCCTGTATGAAGGACTGTTAAGAAAGCTTCAATTGGTGACTTAGGTATAATCAAAGTGTGTTGCACTTCTTTGATACAGAAAGTTTATTTCAGGCTTTTAAGCAAATACAGACCATTATCTTTCTTTATCAGAGGAGCTTTCGGAAAACCGTGGGAGTTTTTGTAAATACTGTTTAAAAAGTACAGACTTATTTGCAAAATATTTCGCCGTAACATGGCACCATTTAAAATAATTCTTTTGAATACTTTTTGATATTATTCAGAAAACCTTGACTGATATTAAAAACGAAAGGATTCATAGATAGAAGTCATTTCCAGATCCATTGAGGCCTGTTTGGTTAGGTTAATGTGGCGTTTTAGGGTAGCCCTAGTTAAGAGAAGTCATGAGCTTAGTGTCTTTTGGACCTCGTCATGATGAAATTTTTTTTTTTGCTAGTATCAAAAATTCAAATTTCTTAATCTTATTCAGGATCAAAAAGTGAGCAAGGAAAAGAAATGCTTTAGAGTTTTTGCTATTTTCGGAGATTAATTCAATATAGTATTGCAATAATTCCGTTGTAGTATGTGCTGACATCATTAGTATTTCGTAGTACATTTATGGATAATTGGTGGACAAAAGCTGAAATTGAGCCGATAAATCCCTGTTACTTTTTCGCAGAGCCATGCTTTGTATTATGCCGGTTACCCAAATCACTTTGCATTCATTTTCCTTTTTTCGGAAAGGATTCTGCCTACCTTTTTGCATCAAATTTATGGGGTCAGACTGTAATAAATTCAACTTTATTATGTCACGACTTTGTTTTACTATAATACAGATGCTTCTTCTTGGGCCAATATTTTGTCAGGCATAGACTGAAGGGTAATTAAAGGTAGGAATTAAGATAAATTCCAAAATCTTCCGTTACCCAGATGATGTATGCAGATAACAAGACAATAGATTTATCCGTATTTACAGAAAGAATTTTCAATGTTTTGTATCATTGGTGTTGATGCCAATTAGATATAACCATCAGTTAGTTTATTTGTCATGCTTTCTATCACACCGGTTACCCAAATTTAGTTACGGGAACGTGTCCTGTCACAACCGAATATCAGCAACAACAGCAATACGAAAGTTGTTCCTCTAATTCCGCATCCGCCTTGCATGCTTTTCGTCTTATTGTACCTCGGCAACCAGCAACAACTGTAAAAGATGTAGCATGTCAGTGTGATGGTGGAATTGTTAATGATAACGATGATAACGGTGGCAATAACGATACCTGCGGTTGCAGCTCAGATGATGGTCTTTTTCCAGCAAACTCATCGTTGTCGTTACCTGTTAAAATCAGCGCTTTGCGGAAAAGGTATGTGGGAAAAAGACATTTCCATAATTCCTAAAACTACTCTATACAGTTACAATATTGGGGTACCTTTTTTATTAATGTTGGGATGAATTTGGAAAGTTCGTAGGATGTGTCGAGAATTTCGAAGAAGTTCAAAATGTACTACAAAGGTTCTTCAACATTAAACATGCCTGGAAAACCATTGCATATAAGTTCATTTTGTGAATGAAAAGCGCGTAGAATCCATTATGCTTGATCTTCAAAAATTTCACTCTTAAGCTGCACCAGACGGAGAAACTGATTTTAATAATTGTCGTTTAAATTGTGCATGAACTATTCAACCATTTGTTTGTAATGGCAGTTGTTTACAGTTAACACACTCTTTTCTATTGACATTTTTTCTTCCCCTTAATGTTTTTACTTTAAGACAGCTGGTAACATTTCATTCAACGTTGAGTTGCATGAAACTGTTAAACGACTTAGAAAGTGAAAATGCACCATTGTTTGCTGGTACTCTCTGTGACTCCTCGCTGTCTTCCCTGGCGCAATCGACCGGACAGAAGACGCTCGAGTACCCAGTATGCCATAATCGTGCTCCTGTGACTTCTACTGGTACCACTGACACCATACCAGTACCCGTTACTGCTACTACAGTAGTAAGCACTGACACTATTACTGAACAGCATGAATCAAAAAGTGCTTTTACGGCTGTTGTCAACGACATTCCGACTAGGAAAATGACATTGGCATCATCTTATGATGCCAACGTCGTTCGGGTTCGACGTCTAACATTATCACGTTCGACTAGTGATTCTAAATTGTGCATTGGAAGTGGGCCACAGCCAGAACTTGAATTTGCTGACATACAACCATGTGACGCACGTTGTAAGGCTGTTGATGAATTAAGTCGTGTAACTGCAGATATCGCTGCCGAGAATCCGGATATTATCCGTTTCCAACAAGTACTCAATTCATGGGTAAGTCCTTTCTTGTAGAAATTTGATTTCAAAAAAAGTTGAAAACTGAAAATTTCCAAGAATAAAGCCCTACAGATTGCATCAGATTAAAAATTATTTAAATTGATAGGGAAGTAAAGTGCTCGTCTTCAATATTAAACTTCACTTGACCTTCGCTAAAAGGCGTTTGAAGAATGGTACAAAATACAGTGTGGACAAGGAACTGGATTGCTGAAATATATTTTAAAATCATCTTCAAAAGTTAGGTATGGTAAGAGTTGCTGAATGGTTGCAGAATAATAAGTTTGTTGCTTCATTGTGGTCTCTCGGACGATGGCTGAAATTCTCATCAACGAAAAATAAGTAGGAAAAGTTGTCTTTCTACTGTTAATCGCCAAAAATAAAATCTACATTCTTAATTATGCATTTTTTTGAGGAATGTTTAGTCGTGTGATAATAGTAGTCGTGCCGGTGTTTTGGGGACAGGCATTCGAGGTGCACTTTCAAATTTCGTTTGAAGTGAATCGAAACAAAAAGGTTACAAGAGAATAGAAAGATGTAGATGTCAGTCAGACGAAATTGCAAAGTACAGTCCAAGAATTTTACAGTTATTGCAATATAATTCAGGCAGAAACAAATATTTCAGTGCCGAATAAAAAAAGTCGATAATTAGTATCAATGTAATATTGTCAAAGATTACGTTAACTGATCCTTTAAGTGAAAAGTTTGCGTTCAACAATGAGTCATAAGAGATGAACTTGGAGGACGATCATACGTTCAATGTGAATTTTAAACTTTAAGTAAAATAAAATTGAATTAGGTGAATTTGAGCTAATTCTCGATTTCTATAAATTGGTAGCTTTAGTTTATGAATTATAACAGTTCAATGTTGTATTCCAATCAGACAGAGTCACTATAGAGTGACGATCCCTTTCGCTCACAGTTTAACGATGATGCAATGTACATTGTACATGCGTGTCAAAAAGGGCAGTGTATGAATTAAATGAGTGTCCATTTTTGATCTCAGGAATTCCTGTTGATGTGATTTTTAGTAATTATGCCAGCAGATGTTTAAAAAATTCCACTTCGGCGATGGAACTGTAGAAATAATTTATCAAAATGTCTTCTTAAGAGCACTTTGAATCATATCTCATTTTGCTGAAGAAATTTCGGGAAAATTTTTTACAGTAGATGTTATTCATTCTGTTTTGGGACCGTTTTGATTTAGATAATGTTTTATCAGAAACCATTTGAATTGTTCAGGTCGAAGGCCTAAAATTCAAATCCAGAAAAATTGCAGATTGAGGCCCACACAGGTGCACGAACAGCGGCGTTCTTACTCATTTCAAAAGAATGTAATTCCTGCTTTTGCCAGGTAAATTTTTGTCTTCCTTTTCAAGATAACCGAAAATCTTCTGATTATTATTTCTGCTTAATATTCTCTGAGTCCAAAGTTTGTTTGAGTAGACCGATCTTTTCATATCACTATACAATTTTCAGAAAAATTTTAAAAGAATTCAAAAGCTCAGTTTTTCCGGTTAAACGAATAGTTTTCCACTTAATACCAATTAGTGTTCGTATGAAGTATCACTTTTATTATTTCAACAAATCATCTGATTAACTGGAATTTTTTTACTAGCATATTGGTTTAATATTGTTATCCCTCCAATATATGCGCAGGAATTTTTTCTCACATTTTTCAACAGCTAAACCTTTCAAAAACACACCGAAATTCACGAGTTTATAACTATATGAGAACATTATTTGACTTAATTCTTCATTCATTTTTATTATATTCTTCGTCCAGTTTTCCTTCTTTCTGGCTTGTCTCTTTATTCATTCTCACCATGTACTATAATTTAAAGAGCTTAAGTTCTCATCTTCTTAAAAGGATTTCCACTGTTTTTTAAATTCGGATTTATTATCATTCACATGACACTTTTCTTTGCTTCGACATCGGTTTTGAAAGTTTGAAAGCCTTACTCTCCTACCACTATTCTGTGGAATTAAGAGCACAAGTGTTGGTTCATCCTATGCACTCATAGGAAGTAGTCACTCTCATATTGTAATTACAATATATTTAATGTTGCTCTCTCTTCTCTCTATCATTGATTCAGTGACAGTGCAATGATTTGTTGAACTTCGTGAAAGTGATTTACCGATGAAATAACATTGATGGTGTCCTATGCATTCGTTCCCAGTCACTTTTTAACATTATATGTATGATGAAGTAGCCAGTTAACTTTATCCAAGTTTTTAGTTCAATTTTTATGTATCTCTTTGTCGTTAAGTTATTTCATAACTGATGTAAATAACATAGAACGCAACATTTTTGCTGTTTGCCAATAATATCGGTCGTGATTTGTTTCATCATAAAACAATTTAAAGAGAGAAATTGTTGTCCTCCATCTCAGTAACCTAACTAAAAAATATGAAATATTCTAGAATAGAACATTAAAATAAAGTGGCATTGTGCTAATCGCATGGAATTATGATCGACGTTTTTTTTTTTATTTTGCTATGTTTTACGTTCTTTTTTTAAATAACTTACACTATCATTCCAACACTGATGGATGGGATACGTAATGGAATATTTACATTGTGTGCACAGTAGTGCTTTAAACGCACACTTTTGTCATGTGCTATATATTGTATCCACTTGCTTGATCACAATATAATACACTTCAACTGAATAATATGTATTCAACAGTGCTTCTGCTATTGGTGTGAGAAAAATTTCTTAAATAGATTGCCTGTTGTTTTTTGTATCCGCTAGATATAAGAAAATTGTGCACGATGCTGCATATCAATGGATATGTACCATATCCAGTAACATAGCAGCTAGCAGCTAAACAAAATTAAATAGAACATAAGAACAGTTCCCTCGATGATAGCTCCTTCTCGACATTCAAAAATAGTTTGAAGCATATGATTTACTAGTCTTCAGGATTCTTTCTTCATTGGTATGTTGTTGAGTTATTTAATTTTCCAAAGTATTACCCACGCTTCTGTGCATGTGTCTTCACCTTCTTGTCTCTAAATCTGATAAGCTGGATATCATGTCCCTCTAATTTTCGAAGTTTTCAGGAATTTTAGTATTTTTTTATGGACTGTGTAGCGAAATCTTCATCAGAAGAATGTAAATAATTTTCATTTATATAAAATTGAATAAAAGTGTATTTCAGGTTTGTGGTAGTCAGCTGCTGAAGGAACCAATCTATTGCGTAAGTTTTGAACGATATTCTTCTTAAATGTTTAGTTTCCAAGCTTTTCTTACGCGAGCAATAGACTTCCAACAGATCCAGTAATCACCTGTGCTGTAGTTCATGTTTTCCCACGGCTTGCTTGTTTCTCTTCATGGTTTCTACTTTACACATACTTATAACCTGTAATAAGTGGAAGTCAAATTACTGAGAACATCCTGTGCTCAAAAAAAAAAAAAAAAAAGTTTAAAAAGTGAGATTACATGCTTAATTAAAAAGACAGATAGAACTGGGAGTACTGTATGTGATAACTTCAACCGGAGTATCTAAGATCGATGCGATTTGAGCAGAGTAAGTTAACTGACATCCCACTGAAGAAACGATTTTCCTTCATAACGAAATTAGTTCAGTGAAACTTCCTGAGGAAACCCAAGTTCTAAGGCGTATGAAATGCCTTAAATTCGGCAAGTTAAAGAATTGTTACTCGCAAGTTTAGTTACGGTTGAATCAGCGGCGGCTTCATAGTGACAGTGGTTGGACGGCAAGCATAAATGGCTCAATTTCCTTTGCAAAGTGTCATGTGAGAGTAGAGAATCTCACAGGGCATTAAGCAAGAAAGTTGAGACAAAATGAGAGGAGGAGGGAAGATAAGAATGACGTGAAGGAAAAGATCCATTTTCTTGTTCTGAATAGCAAATTGATTTCGAAAATTGTAGAACTTATCAGTTTAATTAACTGAAATTTAGTATCCTTGTTTTTCATTCAGCAAAGTATGCTAAAGGATAATGGGGGAGAAACAAGCTGACAGGACTATTAAGCAGCAAGTTGTTCGTTAATGATCACTATTCCGTCTCATTCTTTTCCATCCGAATAATCAGAATTTGTCCGATTTTCCCCAATATCCTCAGGAAAAATCCTCGGCAAAAACTTCGATTTCTCATCTTTTCTGCTTTTCATTCATCATATCAATAAGTTAGATCCAGGAAATAACAGTGCCTACCAACAGAAAACAGTATTTATTACTCATATAAGATGTATATATGTGAATTCCTCACTAACTTTTCTACGTTTCGAATGAAAGTACACTTAGATTTTTATCTTATTATGTTTTCACTTTCATTCATGCTCTGAAATGAAATTTTGCAAGAGCTTTATTTTTTATACTGATTATTTTTTTAAATGTCACATGTTAGTTTGATACTCCCTAATAGCTGGAGCTGCTTTTGCTTTCAGTCTTGTAGTATCATCAGCCTAGTTGGCTAAAACAACAGTTTGATAGCCGGGATCAGCTGGGAAAGGTAGAAAATGTGCACCATTAAATGTGCATCACTAAAGAATAATTTCCTGTCACCATTATTCGGGAATGACGACAAATCTAAATGCTGTGTAGCTTATATTTATTTTGGAGTCGGATGATAACTAGCAACACTGATCGGTTATTATTTAACTCGACGTTAGTCATCAAGTAATTCTTCAAACCAAGTTTACAAATCATTTAAAGGGTGGTGCTGATATGTTATGGTCACTGTTTAATGGAGATGCACTATTGCTGAACAGTAAGAACTTGTCACTTCCACCGCATGCACCTCATGCACCCAATATTTATGTCGACATCGATATGCTCAGTAAGGCGAGTTCATTTTCTGCTTTGATTTGTTTATTTATGAATTTCCCCCATATGTTTTGAAGAGACAAACCGAAAAGGGATCATTAGTCGAACGAGATGTTCGATAATGATTAAGGCGGTGTACTTTTGGAACTGAAATATTTTCAAACTTGGTAAGTGTGGAAGTGTTAAGAAACACTTTTGCTGGGTGGTTCGTTCCGACTGCTTACAGCTTGCGTTGAAAAGGGACAAAGAACATTTTCTATGAGAGGGTTGGTTGTACTATTCCTCGTCTTGCATTTTCGAATGTTCCATCTATTCTGTATATGCATTATATCTTTACTAAGATCTTGAATCACTTGCCTCGTTCCACCTGCTTAATGTCAAACGTTGTAGAGTAGTCATATGGGAAGTTTTTTCATAATCACATAATGGTCTCAACTTAACTGCCTTTTCGTCTTTCTACATATTTATACTTTCTAATGGTAGTTCGTCATACCGAAATTGACAAGAAGATTGTTCATTGTATAGCTCACTTAATAACCATCTGAAATTAAAAAATAAGGCATTTTTACCCTTATTAGGATTTCTCCCTTTTTCTTCTATGAAGGATTAGAAGAGGTTCGATTCCCTATAGTGACCATCCCTCTTTTGCAGGTGTCAAGTTGTAGTCATACATAATTAACGTGCAGCTGCGCATTCCATTTCATGTGGTTTTTCCTTGTACGGGACAAGACAAAAAAAAGAAATTTTTTCCGAGATTTGGCAATGGAAAATGGGTGGACAAAGGAAGGTCATCGAGTAATTGCTTCCTTCGAGAAATAAAGTTTATCTAAAATTTCGAAATCGCCAATTATAGGTAGCCATTTGTGTTAGTAAGCTTTCGAAGTTCATTCTCCGATTCTTAGACAGCAAAGTTGAAGAGTTATAATACGGAACTTGAGTTGACTCTTCCCCGTGTTGATGCATGAGCTTTCTGATACGCTTTACACGTGAGTGCACCTTATACATTTCGTTATTACTCCTTTGTCACACCTCTCTAACTTCCGGAACGATCCTTACGACTTGAATTGCTCTCTCATTCGTCGTACTCGATCTATCTCATCATCGTTTAAAGGTCAAAAATTTAACATACTGGAAACTCTTTTGTTCATTAAAAATATCACCGTAAACCAAAATTTCCCCAAAGAATGATTTCACATTCTTTTGTGCTATAGAAGGGTTTTATATTTCTTGCATATCTTTCTTTGAACTTTTTAAGGCACATTTAATAGAATTATAGCTGGAAAATTTTTCATGTTACGCCTCTCCTACGGTTTTAAATTCTCATTCTTTGACGCACTTTTAAGAATGTCACAGTTGACGTTAGCTCTCTTTTCTCGAACTGTCACTTAAGTCCTTTTGTTATTAGAAGCTTCGGGGATTTCTATTTTTCTTGAAAACTACAATAATTATTGTAGTCAGCCAATATCCGAATTGAGTCTTTTATTCGAAAATTTCTTTGCTTCATCAGATCTTTTCATTTATCGAAGAAGTGCTTTACCTCAATTATGAATTGGTCATAATAGATGATATTTTGCTTGCTTTATGTGACAATAATTTGTTGAAGCAGTTGTCTCAATTCTGTTATAAACTGTTCGTTAACGTTTTTATTTTCTGTTGGTGTTACAACAAATGCCTCAATTAACATCGAATCTCAGAAGTCTGCCTTAACTTATTTTCCAAGTTGCAGGAATTTCGAGAAAGGATACATGCTATACTGCAGAAGAGCAGTGCTGGAGAAAATTTGCCAAGAAATTCTGTCAGTGGTACTATCTTTTTGTTGCAAACACGGAGTAATTTTGTTGCCGGCCTACTATTAGTACATCAAAATGAGTGGTATGTTTTCACTTTATTTAATTATTTTTTGTGCAATTTTAAATTTTGAGACACCGCAAAAAACTTGGCCTTTGGTCTTGGGAGGAAAATAGAGGCAAAACATGTCATTATTTCGTCCACTGTATTATCTTCTTTTCTCACTAATTTTGTTCAGGAATGATAATAGTTTTATGTTAGTTCAATAAATAAATTTTTTGTTAGTGTTGGTGATCAAGGGTTTACTGAAACAATATTTTTCTGCTTTGCATTAATAATTTTGTGCAGTAAAGAAGTACGGCTTCTTTATCTGTGTCTGGATAGTTTTCTCCTCGTACTATGAGCTGGAAATACTTTTTCTTTATTGAAAAGATGTCCAGATTATAGAGAAAATAAGAGGTGGGGGGGGGGGGGGGGGGTGGGCAGCAAAGGAAGGATTTTTCGATGGTCCTTCTCTTCAATACAGAAAATGCTTATTCCGAAAAAAGAATTTTAGTACGGTGGAATCGGAACGCAGTTTCGTCATGCCTCATTTACACCTAATTGCGGCCTTATTCTCCATTGTTGCCAATATTGAAGAGCAGAAACGTTTAGCACAACAGTCCGAAGTGTTTCTTACCATGACGCAAAATGTATTCTCTAGCTTACGTAAGCCTCAATTTTCATCTTTCAAACAGAGATATTCATCATATTTAGATTTAGTTTTTGAGAAGTCATAAAGCCATAAAACTTTTCCACAATTATATATCGTGAAGACGGAAAACACAGTTTGGTGTGATTATTGAAAGAAAACCGATATCTTTCATCTTTTCATGAAAATGAAGCATATCATTTGATTTTCAACCAAAAAAATATATTTAGAAATTTTGTTTACATACGCTTTCAAATTAGCGTCATAAAACTTGATATTTGGTTTACTTATATGCATCGCTTTGCCTATGCTTGGCCTAGCTGTTTTTCGTAGATTCTATAAAGTTTTCTTATTTAGAAAATATGAATTTATTGGTGAGAAATATAACGAAAGAAGCCAAGACTCTTGTGCATGCCGAAATGTAGGTTTAAAGCTTTGATTTTTGTTTAAAGATTGTTCATCTGGTTCTATTCTTCAGGTTTCTCTACTATGATCACTGTTCCTTTTTCAGATGTTCTTTGTTTCTTCTTGATCGTGAAAACTCTGAACTGGTTGCGGAAGTATTCGAGAAAAATGGCTCGAATGATGAATATCTGACGGAAATTAGAATGCCAGTGTCATTAGGCATTGTTGGACAGGTTGCAAGTACTGGACAAATGATGAATGTCAAAGAAGCTTACAGGTTACCAACTTTTATTCAGCAAAGATCAGGGGCCACGTTATAATGGACATTCAGATAGGCATGGTTCATAGGAGATGAAATCTTTATCATTTACCATTTTTAATAATCAAGATTTATTTATCAGTAGATTACAGTGGACGACAAATAGCACCACTCCTCGTGGAGGAATAATTTTCTGACACTAGTAAGTCTTATATTTCACCTCTGAATAATTACATAAATTAAGAAAGCGTTTGTTGCAAGAAATGTAACATTTACAGCAATATTTTTTCGAAGATTCTTATAACATGATTTTGGTTTCAGTCATCCAGCTTTCTATCCAAAAGTGGATGAACGAACTGGTTTCCTTACACGAAATATATTGTGTTTCCCGATAAAGGATAGTTCTGGTAGGAGTATATATAAATTTGTATGAATTTATTCTCTCAAAATAACAAATATTTGTCTAAACTTCCTCAGATTTTAATGCATGAAAATTTTTAAGAAACTTGGAAATTATTTCTGCGTTCTTACACACTCGATAATTTAAATTTTGTGGTTTTAACAATATCTCTGACTTCTTGCTATCGTCCACAGAATCACAGGAAACCTTGTTGGTGTGGCGGAACTATGTAATAAAATTGGAAAGCCTGCCTTTACGAAGCACGATGAACAAATTGCAATGACATTTGCAGTATACTGCGCTATCAGTATATCACATGTAAGGCTTCATTGTCAATCGGTTTTTAAAATAAGTAAAACATTACTTCGAGGAATATTCTATCGTTTATTGGTTTGCTGATTGCGAAGAGTCGGACTTATAATTTCCTAACTTGAATTCACCAGCTTCTTCTCCTCCCCTTTTTTCTTTGATTAAAGAGTCTTTATCTCTTCCTTGAAATGTTTTAATTGAACTTGTAAACGCAGTTCTTACTAACTTCAGATCAAAAATGATTAGTGGGCTCTTTTTTATTCATTACAGATTTTTCCTGTTAATTTTTAATTCTCAAGTAATGTTTTGAATTCTTCATGTTGAAAACTTGTGAAACTGTTCCACAGTTTGGATAGCATTACCCAGAGAGAATAGGTTATAGACGCCTTGAGAGCACTCTATTGATCAAACTCACTCCATAGCTGCAAGCATCTGCCTAAAATAAATAGTACCTGGAATGGATGGTATGTTTACACCGAAACTTTAAAATCAGTGAATCAGTTGCTGGTGTTGCTGATTAATATCCAGTTCATGGATGCATATTTATGATGTTGCAATTGATTTTGAAAATTATGCTGATGAGTGAGATGGAAGTATAATATATACACCTCACCTTCTATTTATTGATTTGCAGTGTCTTCTTTATCGAAAACTGCAAGAGGCTCATCGACGATCAAATTTGGCTGCCGAGTTACTAGTACAGAGTTCCACGCTGTCGGTAAAGTTTACATTTTGTTTGTTTGAAAGAGAATAAAGAAAATATTGTGCCTGAAAGTAAAAATCTCATAAAGATATTTTTTTAAAAGAAATATAGCTGTGCTTAACTGAGGCATGCCATTAATTTATCGACGGCACTGTTAGTTTTACCTTTGGTTTACGATCCGTTTGATTAAAATTAATGCCTGAAGATATGTGAAGACTAGCCCCAACATGTGATATCCCAATGTTCCAGTAGTAATAGCTTTCCCGATTAACACTTTTGATAGTATAACTGATAAAAGATAGGTTCACAAAGCTCTCTAAATAGCAATAAAGGTGAATATGCAAAGCAATTATTGATAGTCCAGGTGGCTCTGCTTACGTGATTTTCTGAGTTTGAAATACATTTTTGGTTTCCTCGTTCTCTTACAGTATTAGTTATTCCGTGAGAATTATTATTCATTCCTTATTGCTTATTGTGTATATATCATACAAGTAGTTGTGAAAAATATTATCACATCATGAAAGTATCTCTCATAGTCGTTTTAGGAAAATAACAGGAAAGAAGTGGATTATATAAATGAACTATTTTCCTTGCCGGAGCTACTTGCGGCAATGTGATAACAAACTCATGAACTTTGCTATCTTATTTGCAGATTGCACCAGAAGATTTGTTACGGTTAACAGCAGGTGATATACCGGCAGCGACTTCCTTTGCTCCAGAATTTGATCATTTTAATTTTTCACCGCGTTCTATAGGGTCAGGTGATACCTATGTTGAAGCGGCGCTGTCCATTTTTAAGGTTCGTCTTTGAAGTTTTGAGCGGTTTCAAGTTCTTGTCGGGAATTTGCGAGTTGTCAGGGAAAAAATTTGATCTGATTTTAACCCTTATAATTTTTGTTGTGTTTAAGCGAATCATTGGTATAATTTGGATTTACAACAATCGCACCGATCTCTGTTCAGAAGTGCGCTATAAAAAATATAAAACTTTATTTTCAGGATTTGGGTTTCGTCCAGAGATTTCGCCTACAGCGGCAAACGTTAGCTTGTTTTTTATTAATAGTTCAAAAAGGTTATCGTGATGTGCCTTATCACAATTGGTCTCACGCATTTGCGGTTGCGCATTTTACTTATTTGTTACTGCGAACTGAAACGGCACACAATGCACTTAATGAACTGGAAAGTTTTGCTCTCTTTGTAGCAAGTTTATGTCATGATATTGATCATCGCGGTACTACCAATGCATTCCAAGTACAGTCGGTCGGTTTCTGTTTTTTAAACTTGTAGTTATTAGTTACATCAATAATAGGTAGGTATCCATCATCATCGGTTTTGCAAACTGTTTTCCAAGGGTCATGAAATAGAAGGTGGTTTATGGTTGCAGTAAGGGAAGCTTTTCGATTAGAATGTGTTCCTAATTTGTTTTGAAGACCTGCAAATGGAATAGAGTATGGCAATTTCTCATTGCAGATGTGATATCCTAAGCTGGATTACAACTCAATGAAGCCTTTTTTTGTGTCAGGAAGTAGAAAAAGTGTAAATTTAGTTTTAAGTTATACTAAAAGAGTGAGAATAATTACAGTTCACAATGAGAGTACGTTAATTACTTGCAATAATAGAACAATTTTGAAAAAATTTTCCCTGTTTTATTGATAGCAACTCGTTATAGCGAACACCGCTAGCTCAATTGTATAGCAGTGAAGGCTCGGTATTAGAGAGACATCATTTTGCTCAAACAATATCGATATTAAATATGGAAGAGTGCAATATATTCGTTTCATTAAATCGATACGTAAGTTTCCTATTGATAAAGTGTGGATTTGTCGTTAGTCTAAAAAAAATTAAAAACCTAGTCAAATTTAATTTCATACCTTACTGTGCTTTAGTCTAAGCTCCAGATTATAAGACTTTTTCCCATCGTAACCGTAGGGAGTACACTCAGTATTAACTTTCAAGAACTTAAATCCAGATGTTAACTGGAGATTATTTCGCAGAATCAGTTTAATACACTCAAAACAAAAGATGTGATTGATAGAAATTTTATTGGCTTTATTGTTCAAAACTGTCTATGAGTTTATCGGCGTCACTTTCTGATGTTATTTTTCCTTTCGGCATTAACATGAAACATTAAGTTCCGATACAGGAGGAGTCTCCCTTGAATTCCAATCACTTAAGGATCATTAATTCGGAAGTTCTTTGCATTGCATTCGTCTTTGTAATTAAAGTAATTTTTCAAGCAATTTCATTCGGTCCTGGATCACATAAGGGATATCATTCTCGCAACCGACATAGCTAATCATTTACAGAAAGTGCAAGATATTAATCAAATGGTTGAAGGTGAGTAATTTGGTTTGTAGGAATTCTGAATCCGAGGAATTCGAACTCCGCTATAACCTTTTATCCCTTTTTTCTTTAAGACCGAATGCCTTCAAACTTCCAGGTATTCAGGAAATGAGAAGTACTATACCACAGATTATTATAATAAAGCTTTAGGACCTGGAATATCATTTGGTCCAGTTCTGAAAGGCATGATCGCTTTTGCCTTCATTCATGCCATCAGAATTACCGGCTCTGCAGAATACCGGCCGAAGTTACCTTAGAAACTGCTGGCCAAGAATTTTATACTTTTATGAGAAATAAGTTTGCAGCAGGGTGTACAAGAGTGTCAGTCTTACCAGGCATGTCAAGGCTTGGACCGTTGCATATCCACTATGTTAATTTGCCATTCGAACAGTGCGTACATTGTCGCGGATAATCTCCGCAGGGCGTTGCGTGGCAAGAATAAAAGGTAGTACTTCATCTGCTCTCTGCGGACTGAGTTCGTCTAATTATGGGCTACCATAATACCAATCCTCTGCAGACAGCGGTTTTTGATTACTACACTATGGGACATCTAAAAGTGTAATGAATTAAATTTCAGTCGGCTTTGATAGTTCAATAAAGCATCATCGATATTTACTGCTGTGTCTTATGATGACTTCAGCCGATCTCTCCGATCAGACAAAAGATTTCAGAAATAGCAAGGCAATAGCTGTAAGTTTGGCTCTATATTGATAGAATTTAAAAACAAGCTAAAATAGGTTCAGAAATTTTTTAACGGGTTTCTCTGAAATATCACTTGGGTCTTACCTCCGAACTTCTTGGTTTTTGTAGTCATCCTCACTTTACCTTAGAGAAACTGCTAACAATTGCAATTTTAGAATGTGAATAAATTCGGAAAGGTTGAATGCAAACAGAATTGGAAATAAGTGAATACTTGACACTACTTTTCATACGCTTCCAATTGGTTATGTTATATGATTCTATTGTTGAGATATTTGCAGTTCTCAAGTATATATCATCACTTTTAGGAAAACATTTATAAGGAATTTTTCTCGCAAGGAGACCTAGAAAAACAGATGGGAAATCGTCCACTGGAAATGATGGACCGAGATCGTGCATGCGTACCAAAATTGCAGCTTGAATTCATGGATACAATTGCAATACCTGTTTTCGAGCAAGTTTTTGGGAATTTTGTTATTCCGGAAAGAAATATTGTATAGGCTGAGTAGTTAAGTTCTTTATCTTTGTTTCACTTACACCAAACTTATTAAATTAATTTGAACACATGATTGCAGGTACTTGTCACAGTTGTTACCCGAAAGTAAAAGTACATATGAATCGATGTTGTTCAATCGGAAATGTTGGTTGGCGCTGGACGAGATACTGGTCGAGGAGAAGTACCCAACTCTTGGTCTTGATTATCTCAGGGATACTTCTTTAGAGAAGCGAGTAATCAAGCGAGTCCAACAACGACACGAACGAAAATAGTAAAAGGGTTTTTTATTAGTTCTTCATTTTTTTTTTTTTTTTTTTTTGAAAGATTATACTTATACCTGGATTTGATGCCGGATACAAATATTTATTAAAAAGCGGGTTATAAATGATGATAGGTCGATTCCAAATCATGAAAGATTTTGTATAAATCATTGCATGATAAACATTACATTGTGTTGACAACAATATAACTTCATTTATAAATTGTAACAAAACACAGAAACACTATCAATGTATTAATTTTTTTAAGAACACTCTCAAAATTCGATTTTATGCTTTTCACAAAAAAAAAGAAAAAAAAAAAAAAAACAAGAGAAAATCGCAAGACCCCAGAAATGTATCATGTATACAGTAAATCTTTTGAGTGTCTTATGATGGCCCCAATCAGTTATTTTGACATTCTAGACAATACGTTTTAGATATGTCAAGTTTTTTCAGGGAAGATCAAAAACCCCATGAAAAATAAGGATATTTGGTTTTTATATACCTGCTCAGTTTTTATATATTTCCAGGCAGTAGTTGTGTTTTTGGAAAGTTTCAATTGTATGGCACAAACTGGATATGTTTAAATACAGTTCACAAGCAGCTAACCTCTACAGTTCAATTCTCCACATACATGATGAACTGAAAATGATTTGTGACCACTTTTCGTAATATAGTATCCAAGAAACTATCTTTTTTAACTTCTTTATTCATCTCTTTTTGATATTTCAAATCAGACTGTTAAATCTCTTTGTTGCCTTTTCTGTTCACATTTTATCCTTAATGTTCTTTAATTTGTGCGAAATAGCTGCCCTTTTTTCTCTGTTTTTTTTTGCTATTTATAATATGGAGTTTTTTTAGTTGAATTTCGCCTAATTTAAAAAAATAGGCTGCTAACCCGTTTCACCTGATTTCTTTTTAACTATTTCAATATTAGAAAGAAATATGGGAGGCTTTGATTCGAACAGAAAAATAGAACTGCGTTGATTCGAACGGAAGAATAGAACTATTTGCTTAAATTAACTCGGTGTTTTGATTCGTATATTTTTCAGAACTTATTTCAATTTTTCAGAAGTACTCTTGTATGTATATTTTGATTGCTGTCGGGTAACCATTATTATAAACATGATTCTCAGAGTACTTTTTTTATTTCCTTCTCGTGAAATCAGTTTCACTACTAGTACTTCATTTGGTTATTTGCGGTCGGTGGAATATATTCCCGGCTACTTTTCATATGTTCTTTTGCTTTCCTCTTGCAACACTACTGCACTTGGCAATATTCTTTCTTTGGGTATATTGCTTTTGATGCCAACTTTTAATATCTTTTTCGAAATAGGATCTAGTTCTTGGTCATGCTTATCATTTTTCAGGATTATTCAAGTTGTCAGCCAAGTTACAAGCGCTTATTTGGTTGGCTTCTGAATCTTCGCTAAAAAATGCAGTAGTGATGTTGCTAGGAGTTTCTCATAGCATATCCTGCCTGGAAATACATTGAGTGTAATTGTATGTCTTTCAAGGTTTTTTTTCCTTTTTGTTTTACGAAATTGTCTTCGCAATCCGCACAAGTGAAGTCCTTCCATTTTTAACACCTTTTCTTAGAAAATGTCACTCAATGTTCGCGTTTCTGCTCGGATTGCTCGATCTTTAGAAAGTCATTTTTCATAGAGACTTGTGATGTAACAAATATGTAAAGTGTGACGCGAACGCCGATAAAAGTTCGCTTTGTCCCACCTGATTTCTGTGGAGACACTGACATAGCAGTCACGTGTCAAGTACGGGGCTAAGTTCTATTATCTGAGGCTATTTTTGACCATCTCAGTGTTTAATTTTCAGTCATATCTCAATCACCAGTACAGACGAATCACGCTATCAAAAATTTAAATGAAAAATCACACTGGTTGGGAATAACATAGAAGTGATACAAAAACAATATCCAAATACCCAACATGCTTTGCGGCACATAAACCAACAAAACATGTATAACGATGTCCAATAAGATGAAGCACTGACGGATCGATTGTGTAAGGATGTTAAGTCATTACTAACAAACAATATATGCATACATATATATAGTTCATTCTTTCACAATTAAAATCGGGCGAACTTTTTCAAATATAATTTTGTGGTCATAAGCAATAGCTCGATCAATTTCATATTCGACCGTGAAAAGCTATAAAATTCAACTTGTTCCCGCAAACTGATGGTAATATATCTCCTGTCGTTAATTTCCGGCCAACGTCAGACAAATTTTAGGTGAATATCAATTATTACGGAAAGCTTCCCAGATTCATTGTGAACATTTTTTATACTGTATTAATTTCTGTTGTAATGCTACATTAACATTTTAACACATGCGATAAAAAATTTCATTTACAGCAATCTCATTTGGGATTAGTAACTGAAAACGTCATAAGTAATTAAATCAATCTGCTTCACTGGGTTGCACAGTATGTTTCAAGAAAATCTTGTAGAACTGCTTTCAAACTTCCAAATGAAGAGAGGTGGGATTCACAAAGAAAATTGAATATCATAACTTGCACATTAATCTGCTTGAAGAACATATATCACAAATAAAAAGTATTTCTTGATTGCTGAACGCGCATCAACACTTTTATCATAGATTTCTGCATTTCAATTGTATTTTAATCGATACATCTCCTTCGCTTATTCGTTCTTGGTACTCCTATTCCTCCTATAACACATTCGGAAAGCGTTGAATTGGAAGCATTTTCACGAATCATAGATTATATTTTCCTGTTATGGTCTGAAGACATCAGTTTCAAATTATGCATGCTAAGAAATACAAATACTGAAGCATCCAAATGTAGTGAACAAGATTTTATGTTCAACGAAAAATAAATTCTTTGCGACTTAACGGAGAAATTATTCCTGTTCCCTAATACTAACCGAACATTCATGTTAACCATACTGTAAATGCACATGTTTTCATTCTGGAGAAGTATCCATATCTGGTATGTCTAATTTTCGTCCACGTGTCCGCAAACGATTATCAATCTACAAAGAAAAACACATCGTTTCAAGATGGAAATTATTTTCCATCCACAATCTTCGACTATTTATGATTTACTCTTTAATTATGTAACTCAGAAATGTGAAAAAAAAAAGACTAACCAAGGATAATTTACATTGAGCAAATGTATCTAATAACTGAAAGCATCGTACAGGAACAGTATCAGCACGGGAGCGTAAACAATCCGTTGCATGGCGATGCTCTTTTTGAACGCAATCTGATTCCTAAAGGTGTGATATGATCCGTCTCATTTGGCAGCTTACTGCTAGCACACTGTTATTTGCCCAACAGGAAATGAAAGTCAACTTTTCTGAGCAGATTTTGAATGCACAGATTAAATTCCCAATGCCTATCGGTCGTTATCTCATTTACAACGCAACAAAAATCAAATGAAATAAATCGCATTTCAATGTCTCATTCCAGCTTTTTCTTACTGATTCACTAAAAAAAATGAAAATTTCTTTTAAATTATGAGTTGTACTACTCAAAGTAAAATGTGAACAATGGAAGAAATTAAATGTCAAGAAGGATTAGCATATTTAATCATACAAACAGATATCAAATCATAAATACTTACCTTCACTTTGATTTTATCAAGCAGTTTGTCAGTTTAGTGTTCAAAAAGCATTTCCTAAGTTGCATAGAAAGATTATTGTCCATATCAAACTCTCTATTTCTCTTTCAACCATTTTAGCCTGAAGGCATATTAAGTATACACTTACTCTAAGGCATCTTTTCAATGCTTGCCGTATATGATCACATGCTCTGCCAGGCTTCTTTTTCGACTTTTCTTCACTTCCCATTGAAACACTTTCAGACATCGTTTGTCTGGAAAATATTTATCATTATATTTAGATGATAACAATATGCTAGAGAGGGTCAAAGGTTAAGTTTGTTAGCAAATACTATTGAGGCAAAGGATTAAAACCAAAGGGAATAACCTCGCACCCCATGCACCCATGAAAACTACTCTAAGCACTTAAATATTTTTTAGTGATTTGCTCTTCTGCCGGATTACTTCGCTACAGTCCACTCAATCTATTTGCAAACTTTCGTTAAGGTCAAGGTAAAGTCCAGGGTGAATGTCCGGTAGATGATTTAAGGTTAAGTTGATTATACAGGGGGTAGGCACATCTTTATCGCAGAGAGAACATTTGACCTGAGCGGTATGAGAGAGGAGTGGCAGAAAAAGAGGTCAAACATCCTAACATTATTCAGGGGTCATGCAATGGTTTTATATAGAGCTATCTTTCGTTAACTATAGTTATACTTACCTCTCATCCATCTCGGTCAAAGAGGTTGCAAGGTTTTTGTACGTGATGTTAATTATGCATCCAGTAATTACTACCAATTATTTGTCGAACTTTCAGTAACGAAGAAATGGATGATGAGGATGTTGGAGAGGGAGAATTCGTTGTGGAAGCGATTCTTGGAGAGCGTTACAATAAGAGGAAGAAAGTAAAGGAGTATCTATTAAAGTGGAAGGGATACAGTGACGCAGAGAACACGTGGGAACCTGAAACCAACCTGGTACCACTGCTTTTCCTTTTTAACACGATAGTAAGATTATAATTTCACTTTAATAACGTTCTTTAGATTATAATTAGCTTAAACCAACAAAACTAACAAAAGTTCATTTTGAGAGTTTACTAAATTAGAGTTCTCTTATGTATTTTTATGTTTTTATGGTGTATTTTGTTAATCATCCTCAGGTTTATTGCCGAAGTATTGATAATTTCAGTTGAAACATAATTTTAACAGTCAATTCCTTTTTCGAAATATTTCATAGTCATATTCTCAATTCTCTGAACTATTTTATCTTTTCCTTTCTGTATGCTTCATTAATATAGGAGTAGAGATTTGATGATGTGTACCAGAATTCACAACAGGTAGGACGGTATGCCATTATCAGAGTGGCAAAACAAGATTTCCGGTAAGTATGCCAGTAAAGAGAGATTATTTCAGGATTGCGATGAATTAATTGCTGAATTTCATGCTCAACAAAAGTAAGCTATTAGACAGCTTTTGTTTACTTACATTTCTTAGCCAGAATTGCTGTCCTCCCACATAAATGTTAGATGAGCGTTTGAATAACGTTATGGTACCTATGTCACTCAAATAAAACTAGAGATTTTGTTTGTAAATCCTGTGATGCATCGATAGGTCTAAACTTGTGGGAAGTGGGAGAATTCTTCATGTAAAAGAAAAGACTTGAAACTTAGTTCAGTATGGGACTTTTATGTATATCTTATTAGTATGGACATATCAAACAAATCAAATCACAGTATCATTGGATGAATTTAGCAGGATTGTTTGAAATTACTATCAAGCTCTTCTGCTTCGAGGTTTCTTCACCATTAGGAGAAATGTGCTACTAGGTGATCGAAACTCTTTTAATTCCGGAAGTGGTGGTAGCGGCAACAAATCTTCATTATTTTCATGGAGCGTCCCAGAATGTATGGAAAAACATAGACAACATGAGAAATGAACAATCTTTATGATGTCAAGAACCCTTAATATTGAGATGATTAATTCTTAACTGCCCAACATTTAAGTGATCTCAAAAAAATATTTTAAATTAATAGCAGTTGCTACTGTTGTAATGTTTAGAAATTTTGTCGTTTGCTGGTGCAACATTTATATCAATTGCAGAGAAACTTGGGGAAAGCAGCGAAGTGAATTATGGCAAAACCTGATGGGCATTACAAGTTCTAAATCGAAATCGCTAAAACCGTTATCCAAAATGAGCTGCTCTGGAAGTCGCAGTCCCATGTTTGCAAGCTCTGATTGTTGTAGTATCCCATCGCAGGTTTCTCGAGCTTCTCGACCTGGCTTCACTTGTTCAACTATTTTATTGAAGCGTCCAGCTTCTGAGGATTTGTCCGGGACTGAAGACTGCGCTTATTCAAGTGAAAGTGAAGATGATGAAGAAAGTCGACAATTGAGAAGTCCTGTTATTCAATCCCATCAAATTTTTATTTCATTTACTCCTGCTTTCTCGAAAACTAAGTGTTGGAAAGTTAAGTCTTTAGTGTCTGTATCGAAAACTTTTGAAACTGATTCACATCTAATTCCAGACATTTTGTACACTGATATTTTCTTCAGTTCGTCCGCCTCCTGGCGAAAGTGGTATGGAAAAAGGTTGGGTGCCAGAAGTGATCATCGCAGCTTGCGTAGGTTTCATGATTGCCTCCTTTCTGAAATTAACTGGAAAAAAATTTAATATATTGTAACGAAATGAATGTACTTTCTGATGCTATTTCTAAACGTATTCTTACTATTCTTACTTCGCTACTATATTTATACTCTGTAATCTTTTGTCAAACAATATTCCGTACAGTCTCTGTATATAGGTTTAAAAGGGATGAGAAAAAAGGAGAAAATGATTTGTTCATTATCTAATGACTAAATGATTTCTGTTTTTCAGCAACCGGAAGACGATTTTCCACTTACGTACATTGTTAAATATAGGCATAAGAAAAAGTTTGAAAGAGTACCAAGTTCAATATGTATGAAGTATTGGCCACAGGTAAGTTCCTGCTGAAATTCGATTTTTGAGTTTCGTGGAGCTCACTGTCATTGTTTTTGCTTTAAGAGTTATTGTTATTAGTTCGCAGAAATGAAAAAAGCATAATGAGGTTTGTTAATAGCATTGAATCTATGGTAGGAATAATTTAATGATCTCTAAATGTCTTCCGTACCAATAGAAATTAATGTATTTAATTTAATTAACGTGTGTCAACGAATATTGAGTTTCGAAGAGGAGTCTTTGATAAGAACAAATTACTTTTTCAGTTGGTGATTAGCTTCTATGAGCGCGAGATGCGTAGACAGGAGATAACAGTTGATGATGATAATTATTTGCCGCTATGAATTTTGATTTTTGGTTATGTTGCTGACTCAAATTCCCAATTCCATTATTTGTTTTGAACTTTTAAGCATATAATTTATGTGTTCAAAAAGATGTTTTAGTTACTTTTAAAGTGGGAGGCTATGAATATTTGTTATGTACTTTGTTTTCTTTTCAAAATACTTGATATTCTTGTAATTTGTGTGTTTCAATTGCCGAATTATAATTACGAAAATTATTTCTCATTAGCTCCTTTAGTGTCGCTATGTTTCCCATTGATATTTAGATTCATATTTCTTTTCTAAAGATGTCTCTTTAAGTTGTTTTAATAGTGACTTGTTTCGTCTTTTACAGCAGTGTCTCACTGACAGTTGTTTTTGGGATAAGAGACTAGGAATTAGTTTTCCTCAGTACTGTATAAAATTTAAAATTCTACACTGAAGTGCTTACTTGAAAAAAGCATTGGAAGTATTGTTCAATTTTCAGTTTTGTTTTCCTTATTTATTCATTAATCCCCAGTATCTGGTTTGTTCTTCTCTTGTTGGTTCGTTCTTTTTTGGGAGTGAATTCCATTTCGAAAAGTTTCTCCTTCTTAATATAAGGATAAAAGAAATTTTTTGGTATTTTTCAAGAAAATCTGTCAATAGTACTATGATTGCGGAAATCACTTGATTTGAGAGAGCCGAAAGTTGAAGTGTTTGGGACTCCAGTTTTTTTTGGTTACGTTGACATTATAAAATATGAGATGACGTATAAGTTTGCTTTCTGCTATCCTTCAATCTAGTCTTTGCTGCGAAATACTAGGTTGGATTTTGGAGGGGTAGTTTATGATGGTAGTTGATAAAAGCAAGAATATCATTTGTTATCAATGACATGAAATGTAAGATGTTTTAGAAGGTAATCGATTTTGATATCCTCCTATATTGCTTTATATTTGTCATTGTGAGATGTTTGGATGCTGTATTAATCTTTCCTCAATATAATAAAAATATTCGTGGCACGCTTTGTTAAGTATTGATTTTGGTGTTTTAGATTTACCTGGCTTCTACTTGGCAATGCGCTCAGAAAACTTAAGTTAATTGATGTACTTTGAAGAAAAAATCTGCAAATTAACTTTATATAACGAGAAAGAATTTCGAAAGAAAACAGAATAATTAGATAATGCGCTCTTTCTCAATAATTTTGACAATTGTTTCCTCATGATTGAAGTTTTTTATGTCGGTGTAAATTTATTTTATTTTGTTGTTATAACTATTTCTTTTTCAGCCTCTCAACCGTCTCTGCTGAAGCAGATCTGCTTCGTTTAAAGTTAGAGCATATGTGGGCAGTACTTAATATATTTTCATAGCATTCGCGATGATCATGAATGCAGAGAAATTAAGGTGAGGATTACTGTGTACAAAATGATGTGCAGTATTGCATATAAAATTCAGAGTAACATTTGTATTTCTGATATTGAATTTCAGAGAGTCACTCGAACTAAAAGGAGTGATTGTTAAGTTGGAAAATCAGTGGCTTACTGTTTCTGTAGTTTCACCAACGGTTGAAGTAGATTCCTTTGAGGCAAGTTCAGCTTTACAATGAAGTTAATTTGAATATATAAAGTTGATCAATTGATGAGAAAGTATAAACCGGTATAAATTTCGCGATAGTTATCGAGAAAGGTTTCCAGTTGAAACTACCGGTGAACGTATCTTGAGAGTCTGCATATTTTATAGTATTGTTTTACATAATTTTACTTAGAATATCTTCAGGTCAAATTAGAGAAGAATACTTTATCAGAGATCCTGAAATTGGGTTCCTGGGTAACTTTGCATATTGCTGAACAGAATGTCTATCAGATTGTGCAACAGTGCAGTGAGATTTTACCCACATACGTTTACAAGGGTCTCGTTCTTGTAAGTGAAAAAGAAAAAAAAATAAGTTCCATATTTTTCCAGAAATATTTTATTTATTTTAGCTAGGTGCATCAACCATTAAAAAGATAATTGCAACCAACTTACGGTGGAAACATGACTTCTGATGAATCAGGAGCTTTTATGTTATTTTTTCCCTCTAAATTTTTGTCAATACACGTACGTAATCAGTTTAGCAATCTATTCACGAAACATTCTATTTCAGCTGAAAACGAATATATGTTTTCAAGAGAAAGAAGAAGAGGGATATGGTCAGTGGGTTTGGTCACCAGAATTAGGAAGAATTGCAGCTGTGTGCCATGAAAGATACAAGCCGAAGCAAAATTACATAGCCTTAGTAGCAAGGTTCTTATTCATTTTGAATTTACATTGGAAAGATTCTTTCGAATGACTTATCAACAACGGAAATTCAAAGTCAGTAACTTCCCAATAGTTCTTTTTCTTTAATTTCAGGAAACCAACGAAGTACCAGCGCATTATCGAGTGTAATTGGATGCTCACAAAATATATTGAAGAAATTAGTCTCAGCGTGAAGTTCGATATCGTATGTATTTCCAATAATAATAGCCTAGTTTAATACGAAATTTTCACTTTTCTTCTTGCAAAAGTGAACTTAACTATTTTTTCAGATCTTTCAAGAACATAGGATTTGCAATGAACGAAATCCTTTCAATATGGAACGTGAAGTTCATTGCAGTGATAGCAGAAGTAGTTGTTCTGAGAGTACTGTGGAGGACAAATTTTTTTTTCTCGAGAATTCAGAAGGAAAGAAGCACACAGTACTAAAGTTTTTCATATTAAAGGCAACAAAGAAAATTTCTCAGAAGGCGTATCGTAAATTCTGTCTCCTACAGGAAAAGAAATATGATTTTAGACTTTTGTATTTTCTGCTGAAAGGGAACTTTCATTCCCACTGCAGTGAGATCTTGCAATTTGCACCTTAAACCTTTAAAATTGCAGAATCTCACCAACAACAATATTTACGCTGTTATAACGAAAGTGGTGTCGAATCCAAACATTAGAGTAGCTATGCAGAATTATCGGCCAAAGGAACTACTCAGTATATGTGAAGCTCTTAATTTAAAGTTTTAGTTATTCATTGGTCACTGTTGTTTTCACTTTGGTATTAGTTAGAATCCTAATTATTGCCGTGCCTCATTTAAAAAATTGTGCCTAGTATGTGCCAAATTGGTGGAGCGAACAATGACAAGTAATTGTCATTAAAATCATGACTTTCTCAACTTTAAAAATATTGTTTTTCAGATAATTAAAGACAATTTGAACATCTGCTTTCAATAATATAGTCTTGCAGAAAATTTTATTCAACATCAATCCTGCGAAAAATGAAGCTTGCTAATTAGAATGAAAGCATCGGATTTAATCAGTATTTATTCATTGAAGTTTCTGTAGCTTATTTTTATTTAACACTTCTTTGCCTTTAATTTTCATATATTTCTCTTTTTATACTTTTCTTTTTCTGTTTTCTATCGATGTTTAGAATCGTGTTTGAACTGACTGACTCAGTATGAAGTATTGATGTTCTTGTCACAGCAGAACTGATTTTCTTCAACATTGCCACCTTCACATTTCTCTATTTATTTTTGCACTATGTATCTTATCATTCTAAATTTGGCTTTTCTATTACGAAAAATATTAGGAGTGAAAGGGATTTATACGATATTGCAAAACGAGATTAGATCGTTCTTATTAAGTTGCTACATTTCTCCGTCCGGTCAAGGCTGAATCTTGAGATTTGTTGCTTTTAGAATCTTCAATGCATGCTCACGCTGCCAAGTATTTTCATTCTTTTTTTTTTGATATCTAAAGCAGCTTGCCATGAATTTTCTTGGAACGAATTTATAAATAATTTTTAAATACTTTATATGTATTAGAAATCTGTCTTCATAACACTGACGGATACCGACGGCTCCTTGCTTCCTCTGTAGCATAGTTCTATTTCTTCTGTTTGTTTAAGCAATGTCGTGTTTGTTCCATCGAAAATAGGAATCTGAATGTTTCATGTTATTCACGTTCTTGAGTGGACCAGCTAATCACATTGCTTTTAATTTTTAAGGACATTAGGTCCATCCCAATTCTAAATATTACAGGGTTCAGATTCGCGTTCATCTGCTAAACTCTAAAAATACCTGATGGATAAGTGTTAGTAGTTAGTATCAGATGATGGTGGAGTACTTATCACCATTTCCAGAAGGCTTATGTTTCTTTGCTTCATGGTATTCTTCAACCTATGGTTTTTTTTTACTTCGTTTTTTGTGTTTACTTCCTTTCTATTTCAATTTTTTTTCTTTTTTTTTTTCCTTTTTTTTTTTTTTTTTTTTTTTTGCAAAGCAATAATATGTGATAGTTTTGCATGCAGTATAGTATGAAGATGAAGGCTTGCGTACAGGAAATACGGGAATACTTGTCACTATATAATACAGCAACTGATGTTTGTTTTTGCTTCAGCGCACATTTCTGTATGAATGGAATTTATTAAGCAGTGCTGTTGAGCACTGTTCCATCTCTTCTGCCTTCTCTTTCTTTTGTCTCCTTTTATTGAAGCATCACTTAATGTCATTTCTTTCGTCTTCCTTTATTGTAGTGTTATTCAAGAACTTCGTGTTTATATATTTGTTTCAATGTTTAAAGTTTGTTTTGGAAAGATATTATTGTCGATAAAATGCGAATTGCCTGCTTTTTTGTTGTGATGTCTAGGTATTTTTTTGTATTTGATTTATTAGGAATTGTGCTCTTTAGAGTTTAGTACGAAAGGCTAAGTAGAGTTTGTTTGATTACGACTGACCGCCTTCTTTAATTAGTTGTTTGCCTGTACCTGTTATTTCCTTTGGATCAAATCTTTGATAAGTTTCCACAACTTTTGAAGAGAAAGCACGAATTTGGAAGGAACTGTGTAATTCTCAGATTACGATTATATGAAACACGTCAGCTTTCTTTTGTTTATACCCTACAAATCGTTCAAAGAAAAATGCAACTCAATAGGAGTGTCACATAAAATATCAAAAGAGCGTTAACCAAGATGCAATTCACTTTATTACCATTAATGAGTTACTGGTAAAATATGCGCTACATGTAATCATAACAATACATTCAGAAGGGTATTCATCAAACCACTGATAACTGATAAACATGGACCTATATGAAAATCAATGATGATATCGGGGTTAAGGAGTCGGTCTATTTTCATTTCGGGCTCTATATTCTATCATTAAAAGGCTGGAGTGATTCAACGATACGGTTTGATAGATCATGTGATGTCAGAGAGTGGTGGTTGAGATATCGCGATGAGATATGTTTGGGGATGGATGTTGGGATTGATATAATGATCGGTTGTATAGGAGAGAGAGCCCCAAAAATGATGGTATCGTTTGTTGGATAGGTTACATTATTATCTGTTCGATATGTTCTTTTTTTTTGAGACATTAATACACTTAGGGCTTCAATTCTCACTGACCTGTAATAACTTCAGTTGGTTGTGTTTGGCGCTGGACATCGTTATTAGCATTATTAGCAGAGAATATCGCGTAATCAGTTGTGATCAATAGGAAATGTTGTAACTAAATTGCGTTTGTCGTCCTTTTGTGCGAGTCTTTTCCATACTTACTTTTATTGAAGCATTTTTTAAATTTCAAGTTATTCTAGGTTTAAGGAATTACTGTTGAGAGCATACAATCATAACAATGGCGGCAAGGGATCTGTCAAAGATGACGGTATTTACATTATTTGAAATTACTCATTTATTCTCTTACTATAAGGTTCTATGACTTAAAATTCGTTGGATTAGTCATCAGCGCTAGAAAATGCGCTTTAAAATTGAATTCTGAAATGAGCTGGATTCCGTCACAGGCAAGTGTACTTGTAGATGCAGGAGTTATAAATAGACTCCAGGTTCAAATTAAAGAGCCATTTCAAAGTTTTTCTAGATAACAAATATTGAAAATTTATATTTTCCTTGTTTGTACCGTCGAAGTTATCCGAGTAGGGAATAAAAAGTGTTCGCATTGTGTACATTAATATATTTATAAATATTCAATTTACAGGTTGTTCAGCTTCGGGAACAACTACGGTCGCGTGGACTCCCAACAGATGGTACGAAGGCTGCGTTAATCGAACGCCTCAAAGGAAGTTATGCTGCTGAAGATACAATACTAAATTCGGATGCGAGTGCTTCAAAGGACAGCTTAGGTGAATTGATTAGTGTCATAATTTCACTTAGAGTCTTTTTTTTTCGGTATTTTCATTAAGGCTAGAAGTCAGATTTTTCAAAGCTGAAAATTCTTATTTGGAGTTCAGTAGGCTTGTTCTAACTTCTGAATTATTCAGTCTCATAGGTAAAATCAGACGAAACAAAATATTTCAGGTTGTTTACCTCGTGAGGTTCTCTCAGAATACCCATTACCGGTTTGCAGGCTAAAATTTTTCGGTTTGCAGTCTAAAATTTTTTGGTATGTATAGATAAATGTTTTACAGAGGAAACAGTTCTGGAAGGTGCAATAAATGAAGACGACATTTTGGGACCCGATACTTCACTCAAAAAGAAGGTTTGCATGGATATTTTGTAATTTCTAGTTATCGCAGGACTATCTACTTGCAACTATACTCTCTACGCACTGATTTCATGAAAAATTTAAGAGAATCACATTATGACAGATTTCCTCGCGGATTGGAAGTTGTATTGTGTAGTGACAATCACTAACCCAGTTCAACTGAAGCAAAACAGCTGCAGGCTACTCTGTTGTCTTTGCTGGATTCTTCCGATAAAATAAATATATCATAGAAAAGATGAGGAATGGTTTTGAAGGTTTTTCAGAGCAGAAAAAAAACTTTCCCATTTTTCAAATATTTTACCCTTATTTTTAATCTAAGTGGTCGTATTAAACAGGTAAATTGATAGATGCATTTTTGAAAAACGGTAGAAAATGTGTTTTATAGGTGAAGTTGTGCCTTTTGCAATGCAAATTTCTAGAAAAAAAAAATTCCTTTATTTAATCAATTGTACATAGTCTTGCTGCTTATTTGGTTTACAGATCAACCTGAAACTAATATTTATAAACTGCACCGTATTATTGGCAGTAGAAAAAATTTGACTAAAAGTAGAGTCAAAATTTAGAAAGGGAACAATGAGCTAAAGTCCTTTTATTTGGAAGAGAAATATATAGGAAGCCATTGATTGTTTTTTTAGGTAACAAAATTCTGATACTTTTCGTTAGAAAAATAAAGTAGTTATTGCTCATGAATTCATAAGTTGTTTACTTTTAAGAAGTATGGTTGGCTTCTTTATTCATCCCAGAAATTTTGGTTTGTTCAGGAAGATTCATCTCCTGCAGCGATACCATCAGCACCAGCAGTGACACCGTTAGTGCAGGTAACTGCAGAGTCCAAAAATAATCAACAAGGTGAAGGGAATAAAAAAGCGGAAGCAATGATTAACTCATTGGATGCCAAGGTGAAACGAGCACAACGTTTCGGATTGCCGCTATCTGATGAACAAATGAAACAGAAACGCGCCGAACGGTAATTATTATATCAATTTTTTAGATTAGCATGTAAAGAGATTTTAAATTCAGATGCGGTTCGATAACGCTAATAATTTGAGTAATAATCTGTAAAGATATTCATAGTAATTTGTCGTCTCCTTCTGTGGAGATGATAAGTTTCTTTTTGAGTGATAATCTGTAAAGATATTCATAGTAATTTGTCGTCTCCTTCTGTGGAGATGATATACTATATTGCTTTTTTGGCATAATGTTAAGCATTCAAATTTTTCTAAAGATTTGGCATGCAGTTGAATGCAGCTGCAAACGTGGGTGAAATTCTTGCGGAAAAGAAGAAGAAGAGGGCAGAGAGGTTTGTTTATTTAGATTTTTCGAAATATTTTATTTATAATTTTTCGGGAAATAGAATAATTAAATCTGAAATACTGAATATATTGGAACCGAGCATTTATGTCTGATTATATTATGTAATATTATCGGAGGATATTGTACTTGTTTGTTCAGACAATTTATCTTTGTAACATAGGAAAATGGGGCAAAAAGTTGTGATTATTTATTCCTGTAGCTAGATGCTGTGATTTGCAAATTTTGACTTCATGAAAAATAAAAGTTTTGCAAATGTGGGGAAATTATTTTTTTCTTTGTTATAAAGAGAAATTGAAAAAATCAAATGAGGAATGAATTACAGATTTGGTATTACTGGTGAGACTGCGAAAATGCAGGAAATTTTGGATAGACGAGCTAAAAGGTAATCATTGATGCATATGGATAGGGTTAAGTAATAGTACTTTTGAATGTTGATATCGAAAGTGGAAAAGATTTTAAATCTTAAAATTAAGGCCTTTCACAAATCTCGTATTATTTGCTAGATTGATAGTGCCATTTCATTCCTATTATAGGTTTGGAATTGATAATAAAACCAATGCAATTATTGCTGGTAAAGTTGAGAAAGCATCCTTGGAGGTGCTAGAAAGGCGTAGGGAACGCTTCGGATTGTGCTCTGAAGAAGCAGAGGTATCTTTTTCCTTTGCATTCACTGTATTTATTTCATTTTATTAGTAATATCGCTAATTAAAAACAGTACAAGCATATATAAATTTCACTGCTTTCTAAGGCACTAGTAAGTTTTGTTAGCTAACGATGTGCAGGTCACCTGACAAAAGTGTTACCGTTAGAAAGCGGCATTCATCAAGTATTGTTTGAGGGTATCTTTCGCTCAAAGACAAATAAACTATTGAATGCATTTTTAAATATTTTTAATCATTGTAAATTGGTTTACAGTTGGAAATAAAAAAACAGAGACGGGCGGAACGATTTGGATTAAATAAGAATTAATTATCTCTTCACTCCACGAATGACAATGAATGTTTTTTTCTTGAATATTTGTAGTATCTGCTACAGAATGTCTGTATATATCATTCATTGCAATCTCTTATTTTCGATATAATTCTTATCCGTTTTGAACCAAATCATAAAACACGTATGGAACATTAATGTGATCTGAGAATAGTTTAAGGAACTTATGATAAGAGTCTAACAACTTTGATGAATTTGGATGATAACGGAAGATTCTGATAAAGTTTGAGGTTATTTTAATCACAACTCTTATATTTGTCGTATCTTCTGGTTAATGAGACATCATACTACAATGCCATGTTTTTGTATTATTCGTTGAAAATTGAAGATTAATAAATTTTATTATTGGGATGATCTCGCTTTTTATGTCACTGAAATAGGGATATTTGCCATTACATTTCGGTTTAAATTCAAATAAATTTTAAACATTGATGAGGGGTCGTGTAAAATCCGATAAGAGATACAAACAGGTTGTTCTGGCATATAAAAGTTTGGAGACACGAAGTTGACAGTGCCACTTAATTTTAAACAAGGGAGTTTCAAGCCTGTATTACGGTAAAATAAAAGTGGAACTGCATTTTTTGTTCGATGAAGAAGATTTCCAAATGGTAGTAATTGTATTAAAGTTACAACGGTCGGTAATCCATTATGGATATATAACTTTAATTGCAATCATTTTACATATGATTGCTTCGTCTAGTTAACCTGTATTACAGTTGTAGCAATGTGTGGTTTTTTGACCAAGTGATTAATTGCAAATTGTTGATAATTTGTGAAATTTAGTAATGGCCGAGGAGGAAGTTGAGGTATTGCGAAGCATATATGGTGATGAACTTGTAATCGAGAGGAATTTTGCAGGAAGGTAATCCCATCATCTCAAATTTTAAACAGGAAACCGTTTTTCCAGCTCTTCATCTTTGGAAGTTCTATGTAATTTTGGAAGCTATGGTTTAATGTACTGGTTAGTTGTGATGACCATTGTTCAGAAATGTACTTAACTTTGTCCAGCATGTCATACTTTTAAACATTAACTTTAGAAACTCTAGTTATGGAAGATAAGCCCTTCATCATCTAATTTTGTAAGGTATTATTTTCATCAATTTTAGGGCATATCCGATAGTGTTAAGCATGGAAATCCGACCAGTAATATCACAATCGCAGTGTACAGCGAATATTCAAGCTGTTATTGAATTGCCGGAGCAGGTAAATTCTAGCAGTTGATGTGGTAGTCCGGGAGTAGTGCCGTTAATCGAACTTTTTAACTAATATTGAAACTTCAACTTCTGAAGCTGTGCGATTCGTGCAATAATAAATCACTACTCTTCAGTATCCGAAAATATCTCCGAAAGTTTATTTACGACAGCAGCGAGGACTTGACGAGAGCAGTGCGAATATTCTTCAGAAAAATATCCAAGAGTATATTGAAGCTAATATTGATATGCCTGTCCTTTATGACATCTTTCAAGTGAGGATGTTCATTTCTAATTGCTGTTGTAGTGAAAGTTGATCTGGTTTAATTCGGTCAAAATTTACGGCTCACTTAGCTCTTTCGAAATAAAAATTTCTTTGTTCAACTCATTTTTTAAGAATGTGTTCTGGAATATTTGCAGATGATCCAAAAATTTGTGGAAACTGAACAACATTTTCCATGCACTGTTTGTCCAGTGTGCTTGGACGGGTTTAGTGCTAAAACTAACGCGTTTTGTACATCAAACTGTGATCATTATATTCATCAGAATTGTTTTATACGTTATGTGAACTACACAGAGGACGAAATCAAGAGAGAACTTAGCGAATGGCCAGAAGATATGAAGTCAAAGGTGGATCAAGTATGTGAATTTCATTTTATCAATAAATCTGAACGGTGCTGATGAAGAGAAGTATCGCATTCGTTGACTGATCTTAAGCTCTGACTTTTACAGTTCGCCACACTTGGGACATCATCATGAGTACTACAAATTTTTTGTCTTGTGATTTTGAGTAATTGGGATATAGTGACAGTGAATCATTTAGCTTATGAGATGCATGAAATTTCTGAGCTAAGCTTATTCTATAATTAAAACTATTTGAAATTGAATTTTTCTAATTCGTTAATGAAAAGATATATCTCAAAGTGTTTGAAGGTTTTAAAATGCCCAATATGTCGAACGCCATTGAGTGAACAGGATTTGTCAACAGTTAGTCGAGAATCGATCACTTCGGATGAAGCTGTTGTAGATAAAGAAAAATTTAAATTTAACTGGGAAGAATGGCGAGTGAAGCTAGAAGAATTACAACCAATTTTTGAACGACAGAAGGCGAAGGGTGGTTTAATCGATCCGGAGGAGGAACGAAAGCGTTATCTAATCACTGATGACATTGTAAATTTAACTTTTCCAGTTCTTTTTGAGTTGTATAATTAATACTTTTTATCATTACACTTTTCGTAAATGTTATTGAAACTCTGGCTCATGTAGCAGAATCTTGCCTTCACCTATTATCTTTAAAGCAAGTCAATTGATCATAGTTTGGAGGAGTTTTCCTTCGTTTGGAGTTCCATTATTATGTTTACTGGATGTCTTAGGAGAGAAGTACGGTGTACGTATGAGAATCGCTGGTGTGGAAGAAAATCCACCGTTTCATTTTCACTTTATCTCGAGGCCCAGCCGGATATGTGTTAACATAGGTTGATAGCTCCAACCTCAATTAAGCCAATAATTGTCTACAGTTATTGTCTACTTGACTGAGGTTTTACATTGAAACCAATTTTTTTTACTAAAATGTTCTTAAAATTGCTTAAATAGTCAATTGTTTGTTACAGGTTTTTGAAAGACAGCCCGTTGCAGAATCATCTCAACAGAAAGAAAATATCGAAACCGTGGAATTCGTCGAGAATTTACCATCAGAATCCTCTTATCAACTTTTGGATCGTGAAAAATGCAAATCAAGACCTCCTTATTCGCTATTTCGACTTCAAAATCGGAATATGGGACTCAGAGATGGTCCTTCCAAAGAGAGATTTAGGAAGGACCGATGTGGAAGTTGGCATTCACACATAGGAAAAGATGATCATTCGAAATGTTAAATGCAGAAATCAGATATTAAGTGATATAATTACTTTTCATATTTAACTGAGAAATTAAGAATACAGAGAATTGTCTTAAATGTTAATTGGTTTGGAAGAAAAATGAAACTGATGAAATTTTCACAGCTACAATTATATTCGTAATTTTTTTGGGGGGGAAATACGACTTTATAATCATAGTTGACTAAGTTCTTCACTGGCTCTTCCTTTCTGTAATCTCTATCTTGTTTTATTCTCATGTAAGTAGAGAATCTACTTTCTGCAGAAATGTCGACCGTTCCGAGTGTTCGTCTTTCAGATTGCTGTTTGAATGGTTTGAATAAAGCTATTTCATATTGTAGCGATTACTCTCTATCGTTTATTTAGATTATTGCTAATGATTTTGCTCAAACTTATAGTCGAGGCAGCGTTCCAAAATTACTTTCTCATATTAGGATAACAGTGGCTTGAAGAAAATCGAATTTTTCCGAGAAATAGGGAAAAAAATTAGAGATCATTTCATTATTACTAAAGTTCGAAATTACAATTCCTCAAAAATTGCTTCAAATTTTCTTAAACTGTTGAATTCTTTGAGACTAACCAAAATCGCCAACTGTTTTCTTTTTTCTTTCGCTTTTAGTTGGATGGTGTACGCCATAACATGCATACTACTTGTGGTATTTTTTACTGGTATGTCTCTGCAAATGAAATCGTATTTAATGTAAGTATAGCTCTATGTTCATTTTGCAGTTTACTTATTGATGTCGAAATAAAAAGTGAAGCTCTAACTTTGTCGTGATGTTATTTAAAGGTGTTGTAGAATTCAAAAACTTGTTAACGAGTTTTATGATCTATTTTAATTTAAGCTACGTTTATTCGAAATGTTAGAGAGGATAGAATTCAGCGAGACATGGGAAGAGGATGGAATTCAGTGAGACTGAATAGGAAGGGAAGAAGGAGAGCTAGTTTTTTTTTCAAATTGGAAGTTTAGTAGGAATGATTATGCGATCGGTCATCAACTCTTTTACCTGATCATTCTCCCAGTCGATCGGTTGATCTTTTCAGGATGGTAGAAGTATAGTAAAGAATTTTGGGAAAGGCAGTGTGCCTTACACTATTTTCATCGTTTTATCTTGACCTCAAGGGTTCCTTTCAAGATTTCATATTCGTTGCATTTTTCAGAATGATTTGACCTGAATGTTGCATATATTATGCTTCAAGTATTTTCAACATTTTGCTGATCGGGACCTGAATGTTGATGGATCCATGCGAACCTATCAAGTTTGCATCATTGACAATGGCTGTCTTATTATTCTTGACCGTTATACGATTTTCTAACAGTTTTCTTTCCATTATTATTTGCTGAGCAATGATGCATTCCTCATTTAATAAGCAACTCGTCTTGAACAGAATCCTTTTTAAAAAACATTTTGTTTATGTTGGTAGTTGCATTATATTATTATTGACTTTCTTGGTATGATTGTATTGTCTTAGATCATATCAGGAACTAATTTACCAGTTCTCACAGGATATATTATTTTTGTACTTGTCGAAAATATCAACTAAACTACCAGCCCAGGATAGTTGAGTTATCCATTATACGGTAAGTAAATTTCGTACTCCGCTTCTTTTCCTTCATGTATTCTAAGTTATAGAATTCAACAATGTGTTTGACGTTTTCCTACTATCTCTATACACATTCCTGTTGTGGTGTGCTATGATCAGTTTATTATTCTTTCCCTTTTGTTTTACATATCTTTACGTTCTTTTTTCTTTTTTTAATTTTAATCCAAGAAGAAATTTCCGATTTACTAGGTATTACGTCTTTTTTAGATCGAATATTTACACTCTCTTTAATTGTTCGTTTTAATCGGCCTTACTTATAGTAAACGCTTGTTGAAATCATTAACACTTCGCCTTTGCACTTCTTATTAATATAAGTCATTACCTTTGCTGAATCGATTATCATTATTCCCCTTCATCTCTTATTTCCCCTTCACTAATCTTATTAGTCATATTTTCATAATTCCAATAGTTAACAGTACTTACTACCAAACCGTCATACATAATCAATGTGCTATTATCCAATGGTATATCAAAAAAATTTTTAATCTCATTATTTATTTTCCGTAATCGGTGAAAAAAATTTCAAAATTTTGACATTCAAATTCTTAAAATCCAATATTATGTGTGTATGTTTCTATGCGAATATATATACGTATATCTTTAGTGCAAGAATGCTAAATGGATCGTTCATTCATTTCAATTCATCACTCTGATCCCTTTTGGACTACTTTTTCATTTTCTTTTTTTCTTGTTAAACTACATACCTTTAATTCCAACGTTTTTATTACAATTTAAAGTGCTGTTATTTTGTCCCTAAATGTACAATATTTAGTTACCTGTATTCTTGACGATGAACGATAAACTGGCTTATCATACTTAACAGTAATGGGAAAGATATTAGGATAAGAAGGATGCCTAATATAAGGAGAAACGAATAATTTTCCCTTTCTATCTTCTTGTTCTCCAAAAATAGAGGAATGTCTTACTCTGTCTTTCTAGGAATACTACAAGAACGGAGTGATTAAGGACAGGAAAGCAACAGGTTTTGACTTCGGTCTATCGTTGTTGTCAGGAGGAGACTTGAAGTGTGAGCAAGGACATCTTACTTCACGGTTGGATCGAGAAGAATTTAATTATTGAGAAAGAAGGGATCGATTATGGCCAGAGTAAAGGAGATTAAATTATTTAAAATTTATGTCATTTTCATTTTCGCAGAGCATTTTTCGTACCGGCAAGTAGGATTATCTTGGTGAGTTCCCTCATCATCTATTATCATCTCTCATTTTCATGGTTATTTACGATTTTAATTTTTTTTAAATCCAAAAATATTTCAGAAGTTTCTTCTAGTTCAGTCATATTACTTTGTCATCACTTGTAACGCCCAACTGTGAAGGTTATGAGTTTAACTTCTGTCAAAGGCAGATATTTTGTAATGCTTATTTTTGATTATCGTTCTGATATTTGACTTGCATGAAATTTCTAAAACATCCATATTCCACTGCTCTTCTCCAATATTAACTATCAATGGTATTTTCTCACCACGGATTGCGTTGCTCAAATAGAATTTTGAAGGGTATTTTTGATTTTGTAGCTGAAAAAAATGTAATTTATAAATGAAAAAACGGATTTAAAAAAGAAACCTATAATCAATAAAAGAGTGCTATTCAATAGAATGGGAAATAATCAGTGTTTGTGAAATCCTCTTTATATTTACTAAAGCGACTTTTTTGGACATTACACTTTTTTCCCTTTTTCCAACATATCGTTATCGTTATTATTCAGAAGATTAATTTTTATTAATAAGATTAACTTTTATTCCTCGTGATCGAATTTATTCCAATGATATCGAGGAGAAATATATGTTCTCGTTACTTATTTGGCACTGTTTTGCTACTTTTTATTTGGTAAGTAAAATGAATGTGCTCTAATTTATTGCTTGCTTGCTAATAACGCTTGAAATGGTTTTCTCAAAGAGAGAGAGAGAGAGGGAGTTCCTTTCATAGCAATGAATTCGAACGATTAAATAAACTTCGATTGTGTGAGTGATTGCTGGAAATGGAAACTTTTGTAAATTTAATCTTTTACTTTATCCTATTGAAATTGTTTTGTTACTCTTGTTTATGATCAGAGTATATCAGAAGCAGTAGTAGAATGAATTGTTGTTCTAACAGAAATATCAGCATGATACATTTTCCTAATAAATTATAAAGCTATATTTCTTTGATATAACCATCCATAACTTGCTGACATCCAGTAATGCTACCAATAACAGTTCTACTTTGAAGCTAGCGATTAAAATAGGTTATGGAAAGGCGTACATTTTCATTTTTATAGTACGATCCATTGTATCTAATAAACGAGCAGCTGTTAGGAATGATTACAAATTGTGAGTTATATTTGTCCCTATTACCATATCCTTTATCATTCATCATTGTGAGATCGAATTAAAACCAATTCTTCTCAATCCAGCGAATAACATTCAAAAATTTATTCTGAAGACTGAAATATTTTTGTATTCTCCGACATTTCTGAAATTCTGTTTAGATGGTAAACAAATATTGTTGTCTGATATCTCATTGCTGTAGTATTACATCTGAGCAGTTGGAATATTATACGATTTGACATTATTAATAAGATGATACTTAAAGTGACAATGATAATACAGAAATATCTCTGATGGCAGTATTAATCGTCATTAAGGATGACGATAATTATGGTGGTAGCGACAGTAATGTTGTCAATCCTAAGATTGACACCAATGAGGAATCATTTGATCGGTTGAATGTATGCATATTTACCTCTGCGTATATAACAAGGAATATTTCCAACAAATTGATGTGAATCAGCAAATTGATTACGTAAAGAATGTGGCCTATGTCAATTATGTTGCATAGCATTGGTATCAGTAATCGTATATCTCAATGTGTTTGATGTGGGAGGCGGAAGTGGAGCGAATAGTTTTATTTTAATTATGTTGATTACTCCGGTTAAAATTCACGAGAAATAAATTTCATCAACGTGAAAATGAGGAAGGATGAGATTTCCATTCATCAAATTCGGTGATGGTTTCATGGGAATCTATTTGTTTCATTTTCTGCTTACTTCCATTAAACTATACTCGCAATATGCTCAACATGAAGAATACGTAACTGGTATCAGTTGGCATCATTTTCTGGATACATTCATTTTCTCATATTGATGTACGCCGTGCATACATTCATGATTATCATTACCAACTTTTCGGAACGTTTTACTTCGGTACACTGAAACACCGGATAGTTCTTGTAATGCTGTATCGGTGTAGTTGATTGATACTACTATATCTGCTTGACCTTACTTAGAAGGATGGGTGAAAGTGAAGTTCAGAGATGATTGATTCCTTTCATGATTTTATATGATGCTCTTCTAACTTAAATATTTCATATCTTTTCGTCTACATGTTTAATTTTTACTTTTCCATGTTTTTTTAAAATTTTTTATTTAGAGAGGAAAGAGAATATTTATTACATTTTGCTACAATAAAATATACGCTAGAGAAGTACTTCAGTTAAAATTTCAGTTGTAGACGAATGATATTAATATGTAACTATGACTTCATTTCTCTTTGTTAGAATTCCTTGATTTCATACCGGAAATAACTCATTATGGCGATTCGAATTCGGATTTTGTTGTTTCTGGACCGGTAATTCCAGGAAGTCCTCATTGTTTTCTCTTTTTAATAATCTCTGAAATTATACAAAACAGAGAAATACGTTGATATTCTTATCTACTGTTAGCCAGTGGCAAAAGAAGATCTGAAGAGATTTTTCAGATATAAAATCGTAATTTGATAGACTAATTGCAACGAATATTTCTTGCTGATGTTTTTTTAATGCTTTCTTAATAACCATATTATACGTGACACATGTAGTACGTAGAATCTGTGCTGTATTTCCTACATAATGCTTTCAAAGAATTCAGGGAAATTTGCAAGTCCATCTTTAATTAATATTTGATTAGTACAGAGAAGAGAATTGATGCATATTACAACAGCTATCTTGCAATTTGCTTCTTTTTTTTTTCTTTTTTATATATCGGTTTAGACTTCATCAGCGTAAGAGATCTAACATTGTGTACTGCTTTGAGCACTTGATCAGTTTCCGATATTATTGAGAGATCGATATGGACAATTCAAGTCGGTATGTGTTATTTTGAAAGAAGTAAAAGGAGAGGAAAAGGAGGACATCAGTGGTAGCCGTTGAAAATTCTATGAACAGTCATGCTGTTTAAAGATTCAGATCCTTGATTTTAAAGTTACTATGTATAGTATGTTTAGCTGGATTCTTTGCTCCTTTTTTCACGAATAGAATATATCAATTTCCGATAAAATCTCCATTTCATCATCAAACGTTTAGTTTTAGTTGTTGAATAAACATAAACAAACGTTTTATTGTTAATGCTTTTCATAGTTAAGCCTCAGTAGTTACTATCATCGGAAGGTAATAGCAAAGATTAGGAGTAAAACGTAACGTTTATGATAGAAAATTCCGGTATATAGTTACTCATCTTTATTCATTTTAAAGTCTCAAATGAAAAGCCAAAAAATAACAACAATCAATCAATGCTTCTGCTCTCCATCTATCATATCACTTTGGTATTATTGCTGTCTGCAAGCTTTACCCTCATGTTGTAATATGAAGCTATAGCTGAAGCTAATGATGTTTAATTAAGCTGCGTTTTTCATTTGTACCTCTGTTACCCTGATGGATTCATTTGTTTGTAGTGTCGAATGGCACTATTATTCAATTGTATATTTTGATGATTTTCTTGTTTCATATCTTCACATACAAAGATTTCCATTGGGACATCGATTTTTTTTTTGTGTGGAATGAGTTAGTTTGATGATAGTAGTTGTGATTACGTTCCTCTCCACTTTCAAGCTTTTTTTTTTTCACTTGCCTGCAACAATTATCCTCTGAACATATTACTCTACTCCTACTACCCGTCTCTTTTTCGATTATTCTTATTGGTTCAAATATTTCAGAGTATTTGTTTAAAGTCATTGAACTTTTCCATAATGAAGCTTCCAACAAAGTTTGACATTTTCATGTTTTAACCCATACGTTTTCCAAGTCTTTTCTTTGAATATTAACATTTTCATTTCTATCTTTCTACATTTTCCGTTTATTAGGAATGAGAAAGATGTAAAGTTAAAGTCTTCATCATCAATGATAACAGAATGTAATGTAATTTGGAACAAAGCATTTCGACGGTTGAAACTAATTACGAATGGAAGGGACAGAGTCACAAATAATTTTCATCCTAAAAGGGTCGGTTTAGAAGATGGTTTGAAAGAAGATAAGCAAGACGCATATGTACGCCATAGGATACGACAAAGTAAGGAATGTGGGCCTGAAAAATGAAAAGCAATTAGTGGCTAGTATATGTGAGCCTATCGTCTAGCTGCTATCGACATCGTTGTACAATAATTTTTGTGCTAAAATAACTTTGAGCATAGTTTTAAACAAGATTCATTCAGTCAAAAAATGGTAAAAACAAGTTCAAAATTGTTTTATTTCATATTGTTTAAAAAAATTTGGAGAATTTACAGGGCAATATATCCTCACTCTTTATTGATTCTATTATAAAGCATTTACGATTAGTTAAATAACTCTTTCTCATTCAGTTTTCTCTTCTGTTATCGTAAAAACTGCTTTAAAATGCATTATTGTTAACATTTTCTATATATTTCATTTCATTCATAGTTTGGATTTTTTTATGATTTTTCACAATTTCACTAGTTTTAACCGTCAGACTGGGATAGTTTAGAATTTCCTCCTTCATTCCATTCAATTCATCTTTATCTGACTATTGTTTCTTCCTCCGTATTTCTGGTTGATAAAGATAATCAGATTCAACTCAATGCAATAACAATCAAATGGTAGAATACAGGCTATTCGATGCGATACATTACGATATTATCATATCATTACACAAATCAAAAAAGTATTTCTGCTTTGATTCATCTCTCTGTAAATGGAAATTACTTCTTTCAGCATTACTTCGCTTAATTTTTGTGCGATGAGAAAGGTTAAGGTCACTGAATAGCAGATTATGGTAACGTACCCAAAAAGTATCACAATTTCTTTAAATTAATAACGAACAATTCTGTAAAGTGGTTTGAAAACCAAACCAAGCAAGTAGTTAGCCACTATGGCTTAAACATATTCTAATATTCTATGAAATTTCCATGTGGGTTCTTTTTTATCTATTGGAGATTGCATGGCTTAATGTACAAAGTTTAATATAATCAGGGTGGTGCCTTTTGATTTCATTTTCAATTCATTCAGTGTTGAAATTTTTTTAGCTCGTTCATTTCATAGCATAAAATAAATCGATAGGACATTGTTTTGGTTGATTGGTTGTTAACACAGCTGACCCCGTCATAGCTAAACAACACTTATGGTTTTATTCTCTGATGATATCTTCTCTATTAAAAGATCAATTGCACTTTTAGCCATAGCTTGTTATTATGACATAATTCTGTAGGAAAAAATATTCGAAATACTCAGTAAATTACAAGAAAAAAAAAAAAAAAAAAAAACAGAAAGGATAGAGAGCATACATGGAAGAGGAAAACAGTGGCGGACACGGCCATTCTTCGATGACAAATGACATGTTCAAAATTGGGTGTCGATTTACTGAGATTCTAGAAAATAAAGGTGATTTGTTATTTCATACAGCAATGCGTATGGAATTTTACACATTAATTTTTCACTGTCTTTGAAAAATTGCCATCTTATCTAATATTTTTAGATGAAGGAGAGCTGCTAGATAAACTTATTCTCAAACATTTTCAAATTATGCTATGTGCTTTCGTAGTTGTTTCGTCCTTTTATGTAGATCTTTCAAGCAATGCTTAAGTGATAATTGAAGCCAATAATTTAGGAATTAAAAATGTGTTAATCAATTTACTATAGAAATGAATGAATTCTTATATGAGATCACTTGTCATATTTAAGAACAAGCAAACTTATGAGTTGAGCTTTAAGGCCTGAAATATAGCTTCTGATATCCATAAAAATTTCTGAGATATATATATCAGTATGAGGTTAGTAATCTCCCTTTAGCAAAACAATGAAAATAGGAAATGATAAATGAGGATGACCGATTTGATATTCATTTAGTGATAAGAATGGATATAGCTGTGAAGTTTTGAGGGAATGATTTCTCATTGCCATCAGCACTGCACCTCTAACTTCAATATGAACTTTTTGTAAATCCTTCTCTCTATTTTTCTTCACGGATCATTGTACTTTTCAACTTCCGTCCTATGCATACCTGAAGTAGCCTCATTTGATACACAGGGAGAAAGAGAGAGAGAAAAATGGATTAGAGGAATGGTGGTGTCGTTGTCGTTGATGTCACCTTGCAAAGCAGTAGTTAGGGTGGAGCGTGATGGGAGAGAGGGAAGGGGCAGGTACCTTACTGGGCGGTTTGTGGCGGCCATAGTAGCATGGTCCTCCACCATGTTCGGCTGCCTCTGTTTGTTGATCTGAAATTACCGGACATGATTTGTTTGCCGATTTGTTGATCTCACTTGTTACTATCAGAATCCACTGATTACTTATTCTTTTCACTATTTCTGAAATTCAAGAATCAGGAAGAATTGAATTTATTACATTCATAATCTGAAAAGAAAGCTTATAAATGTAGTTATCATGATTTGTTAAATCCGAAAGAAGTTTCTGTGATATTCAAGTATTTGCTTGGTCTTTGACAACATACTATTAAACCATTCATCAGAAAATTAATTTATTGTCCTTCCATCTAAACCTTTTCCTGATAAATTATCTTCTCAGATTTGAATTTATCAGTTACTAGTGCTGCATTTGATTACTAGCCACTTTTATTTTGCTGAAAGCTATCCTGGGTTAATTCCTGCTAAATTTGTTATAATTTCCTCGCACTGTAATCTGCAAAAATGGAAGATTTGCGCAGTCGTGCTCAGTTTTGTTGGTGCTCGATTAAAGAACGTTGCAAAGATCTTTGGTCTTGGTTGACTTGGTTTACGATAAGTTTGTTAGATTTGTGTGGTTTAACATCAGCCTTTAGCGAATCTGAAACAACTGGAAAAAGTTGTGATATCGAACGTGGCGCTGCTGCTGGTGGAGTGATCGCTGAATTGAGGCCAGGCCATTTAACACGAATGAGTGATAGTACTAGGAAGATAACTGGTGGTGGTGGCACCGGAACACAGGTCCACAAGGTTTGTTATTGCGCTTTTTTTGCACCTTGCAATTATATAAATTTGTAATTTGGAATCTGGATGGGTCACTAATCATCAGATAAACGCAGGTTTACCTTAAAAGCAGATTATGGTGGACCACTTGATTAACTGTTCATCTGAAGCATTGTAAGTTTTAGTTATAACTTTTCATATTTCAGCAATGTATTCTTGTGTTACTGTAATCGACATCTATCTCAAATTCAAAATATCATTTCATCAAGCAGAAAGAATAGCTCTATTACGTTTCATGTTTGTGAATTTTAGACTACTGTTAATGGTTAGGGAAATGATAGAGGAAATTGTTGCGTTGGGCAGACACATTATGCACGATTATCGTGGAAATATCAACATAAACTATATTTTGCAATTGTTTCCTTCTGCAATTGGTGATCATTGCTGCATATTTCGGACGGAATAGTGGATGGAACAACTGGTTATGAATGAGAGGGAATGAAATTAGTTAGATGTATTTGGGGTGCATTTGTGGTGACTAAAGGATTGGAATATAGATAGAGTTATGATTGTTATTGCTTTTGGAAACGATTCACAAGAGCGGTAACAGGATTTAGGATTACAGTATCTTTCCGAATTAGGCAAACAAAATCTTTCTTGCATGGATAGAATTCAATGATGGACTTTATCGCACTACATGGCTGACGTCCCAAATTTAATCACGACCAGCAAATTTGAAAATTGAAATTAAAAGAAAAACTTAATGAAGCTATACCACGCTGCTATCGTTCATTTTTCTTGTTTCGTCTCTCAGAAAGAGTAGAGGCAATTGATTTTTTAAGTTTTTTTTTTAGTTCAAACTTTTTTGGGGAAGACCAGTTAATTTTTCGTCAAGTTTTTTTTTAGTTCGGACTTTTTTGGAGAAGACCAGTTAATTTTTTGAGTTTTTTCAAGGTTGTATTTATTTGGAATATCTGAGATTTTCCAAGACATTTAGCCTTCCATTAATAGAATTAATTGCAGGTGATAATGGTTGGTACCGGTGGTGTCGGCAAATCAGCGTTGACTTTACAATTCATGTATGATGAGGTAGGCTTTTCACTTAACTTTTTTTAGCCTTTATCGTTCAGATCTAGACGGTTCTAATAATAGGTGACTAGCATAGCTGATCTATGTTATCGAATTTGGGAAATTAATATTATTGAATTATTTGGTTCGGCCACGAATGTGGTTTAAATTTCTGTTTCTTTCTTCAAGTATCGCAATTATTATTTCTATCTTTTTCACCTTCCTCACTGTCGCCATTCTGCATTACCATTATTTCGATGGACGCACCAAAGAAATGGGCTTCTGAATTGTATTTCAAATTTTTATGTTTCAGCGGAATATTTCGTACTTGTTTTAGTGAAAAGATGATGACTCAAACAAATAAGACGAATTGTTTTCATTTTCGAAGACCTTTCTTTATGTTGTTTTGTTATGGTTTTTCTTCGTACAATGAGTAACAAATGTCTCTTACATTGTAACTGCATTCTTTACCGGTCGGAAATGGAGGAAATTGCAAAAAAATAAGCCAAAGCGAAGTAAAGCTGAGGGAGTACTGAAGGAAGATAAGAAGAGTACAAGGGAGATCTGGAAAAGGAAGAAAGGAAACGAGGTATAGTGGACGGGTACTTTCCATCATTAGACTATTTTCATTTTTTTAAATTCACTAAATTTTTTCATTTATTTCAAAGATTTGAAATGGCAGCCATCGGTGTTCCTTACTTTTTTTGAATTTTTTTTTAGTTTAGTTCCATCAGATCTCCAATTTTTTAGGGTAATAGTTGTCCAGTCAGTAGAAGGGGGTAAGTGGAGCAAAGAATGATTATATGGAAACTAATATAATCAATCTCTAAAAAGGATACTAGGGACCTTGACATATTTTTTAATTCTTTAATGTAACATCTTGAAAGTTTTCACACGAATTGTTTTGAGATCGCGAACTTCTTTTTAATAAACTGGAGCAGAATGAGAAGGAAGAAATATTTCATAAGTAGGAGTGAGGAGAGGAAAGCAAAACACTGTAGTTTTTAGCTTGCCTGAGGTCTTATAGGTTAAAGTTAGACAATAAATTTTTTCAGTGAGTTCTGACATCCATCATCGCAGAAATTCTTTTCTTATACTACAAGTACCAGTGTTTTTTAAATCAAACTTGTTCCGCTCCATTTTGTCTTTTTTTGTTTTCTTGTGCAATTAGACTTTAATTCAAGTCCAAATTACTGGATTGTGGAGGAAAAATAAAATCGTTAAGAGAATGTTATAGAAAAGTTGAGTAGATTGTTTCAAATTGTTAGACTGATTGAAGTGGAAAAGAGATTGGATGATCTGACGTGAGCATTCTGTTATATGCTTCATTGCTTTTTCTGCATGGAAAATGGCTCCTGAAAGCTATCTGTTATATGTTTGGATTTAATGGATTGTGAAAATTGAAAGGGAGGGCACATATTATTGTTTTTTCGAAGGGATCGCTAACTTTTTCTGAGTCCTTTTTTTCAGTGTCTTGAATATCGTATCGGCTGAAAATGTCATATAATAATTTATGTGCATTCTCAGATAGCTTCTGAAAGTTACAGGATGATCCATATTTTCAAAAACAAGATGTATTTATTTTTATTTGTTTGATGGAATTTTTTTGGTTACAATGTATAAATGACTAATTTATTAGTAATTAGCTGTTTTGTCGGAAGTATAATTTAGCATTTGATGAAGATTAATTTTATTTTGTTCTGCTTAGATTTGTTATACATTCCAGAATGTTCTTGGAAGCTTCTCAAGACGCTAGAAAGTTTTCTTTTTCTTTTTTTCTCGTTTTTCAATTCACAAGGAGTAAAGTGCTTATTGATAAATGACTGACCAGATTATTTATTCGTTTATGTTCATTCATAATCTGTTTTGTAAGACAATCGCCTGTTCAAAATGTCAATTATATACTCTGGATACAAAAATTTTTGCTTTGAAAAGTTGGTTAAATCACAGTTTTCTACTCAAAATTCAAGTTTACCCTCTCGTACTGTTAGTGTTCCTCTGATTCGTATCTTCCTACGGTTGTCGAAAATAAGTATTTGACGATATAATTGGCACAGAATGATTTGACTGAAAAAATCTTTATTTAAAGACGAAAAATATGAAATCCATTTTGGTTGATTTTCAACGTTTTCAGTTTTATCGAATAAGTAAAGATACCTACCCATCTGAAAGAAGAATACATCCGTCTTTTTGTCGTCTGCTTTTGAAATGTCTGATAAATTAGCTCAATATTGTCTTTTAAATTAAATCTTGTTAGTAGTAAATGATAAGTATCCTTGCTCTAGTTTTTGTGTTTTGAACTTCATTTTTATCCGATTATCCGATGTTCATGCAGTTTTGAGTCAAAAGCCTTCAGTGACTCCATTAATCAAATTGTTTAAAATATTGATATTGACTTTGTGCTTATAGTCGTGTGAGTAGAAATTTATTGTTCCAATAAATTATGCTTTTCAAAGAGTTCGTTTTCATCGTTTTAAGAAGTTCTCCCTTTTATTGCAGTTCGTAGAAGAATATGAACCAACAAAAGCAGATTCATATCGAAAGAAAGTTGTACTGGATGGTGAGGAATGCTTAATCGATATTCTGGACACTGCTGGTCAAGAGGATTACTCTGCAATCAGGTTGCTGGGCAAATCCTACATTCTTTTCTAAATTTTCGATCAAGTCTGTAATTGAAATTAATGGTTTGTTTTTGTGGAGCACTGAAGTGATTTTGGAAGGAGCCAAATCATTAAAATTTGATTTTTGGAAAAACCTTACTTTTTATCTGGTTCAGTTTCACTTAACTTCGCTAATTGCAGAGATAATTATTACCGAAGTGGTGAAGGATTTATTTGCGTATTTTCGATAACCGATACTGAATCTTTCGAAGCAACAAATGAATTCAGGTTAGTTGTCTGCTGTTCACAACCTTATTTACTTAATTTTTGCTAATTGCCCTGTATTATAACTTTTTTTCTAGTTGCATCATAACTTTTTCGATGCTACACTTGATTATGAGTCACTGTTATAATTATCTTCCGATTAGTGAATGTTGTGGGTCATCATTGTCATAGTTTATTCACCTTATAAGCCGTTGTTTTATATTCCTTTGCAGGGAGCAAATACTGCGCGTTAAAAATTCTGCCATGGATTCATCAATTCCAATAATGTTGGTTGGAAATAAGTCGGATTTAATGAGCGAACGTTCAGTAATGCAATTACACGCACAACAAAGGGCTGAGCAATGGAATGTGCCGTATATTGAAACGTCTGCCAAAAATAGGACTAATGTTGATAAAGTACTATTTGCTTACAGTTCACGAAAACATGGTTAACGAAGTGATAAAGACAAAGCGGGAAAGAATTAGCACTAACTATCAAAAATCAGTTTTTTAATAAGAACATTTTGCTTGTTATTGAGATTTTGGCTTATGTAGTATTTCAAAATTACTCTCTGTCACAGTAACGCTAGTTATGGGGAAGGTAATTGGGAAATTGTCTTCAACTGGAGTAATTTCAAACGAATTTCGCAGCATAATTGAATCTTTTTTGCATTTTTTATCACTTCTCTGAAGATCAATAATGTTATGCTTAATTTCGGTTCTTTTTGTTTTCTTCTATTAAAGAATTAACTGACTAGGACATTATTTACAGTAATAGGAAAAGACTTTGAATTGGCTATAATATTCTTCTGGTATTTTATATCTGCATTGATTAGTAATACTTTATTCTCGGTTTTTTCAGTTCTTTTATACCTGTTTTACTTTGGGTCATTGTAAACTTTGAAGCAAAAACAAATTTCTCTTCTGTCATAAGCGTCAAGCGTCCACGGCTTATTAAGAATCGGTAGTTTTATCGATTAGATAAAAAGTCATTTGTAGATCTGATACTTGATAGTGGCTAGAGAAGGTTTGTCTGAAATGTTCCACGCAAAAGTGTCAGTTTTCAGACATTTGAATTCCAGGTATTTTATGACTTGATGCGTGAAATAAAACGGAGAAAAGGCGGTACGCTGAAAGGAAATGCTCCCGGTGGTGACGCGATGCCTCGCGACAAACTTCGTAAGAAAAAACGATGTGATATATTATAATATCTTTGGAATACTAATAGTAAATTCTCTTATGGGATGAGGGATTTTTCACAAAACGCATAAGAAAATTTATAGAGATTTCTCGAGTCCTTCTGGCAAAATCTGCTTGTTACAGTTTCCTTCTTTTTCTATTGAAGACGTCGCATATCACTAGGGACACATTTTATCAGTGTATTCAATTTATAAAATTTGATAATTTTGAAAAAAAATTTATACATTCATTTTATGTGTTGTATTTCATTGGCGGTAGTTATAATAGCTTTACATTTCTTTTTTTTTAAGAAATTGTTTTCTTCATTTGCAGAAATATTCGCAGTTGTTTCATTACTTCTCTCTATCTTTACTTATGATCACGTCCATTATAGTAGCGCATATCTTCGCACTTTTTAGATCAGAAGGGTAAATTTTACTGTTTCAAATGCAAATATTATTTACGTTAACAGCTTAAAGAAGAAGAAGCGAGACTAGGAATATGGGAAAGAAGTTTATAGAGAAGACAACAAGGGGCCGTCAAAAAGTGTAAATCATGGTGTGAAGGTAAGAATGAACATTCTGGGAAGTATATTTCAAAATGAACTTTGTCACTCTACTTCTTGTCTATTGCTTCCTATCTATGTGAGTGTAAATTATTGGAGATTAGATTATGATCAGAATTATGCCTCTTATTTATAAAGATAAATTCTAAGGAGACCAGGAGGAATATTTATTTGTAATTCTTCCGTCCAAGTATGTAGTATGTCTTTGTATCAAATCTAAAAAGCTCATTTTTCTAAATTATTTTATTACAATTGTGTTCTTACCATTACGTGAACTGAAAGGTTTTTTTACGTTCTGTTGTTCACATATTGTTATCTATGCAAATGAGGTGCGGTTTATACTTGTTATTATTACAATTAATTATATTTATATTTTCAAAATACCACTTTAAGTTATAGGAAACATAACTCAGTTATACATCGTTAAAGTTTAAAAATTTTTCATTATTAGTTTGAGCTCGGCTGTTCCATTATACATCGATTGTACTATGTACTCGTTTGAACTCATATGAAATTGGCCTAAAATCGCAGAGAATGATTGCTCCAAAAAGTTAAATATTCTTCCTTACTGGGTTAGGATATCAACAGGACTGCTCAACTTTTTTTGCAGTATGTTTTCGTAGATGGGGAATTGCTTAGGGATGACATACAATTACATGGGATTACCGATATGAATCATTAAACCCTTGTTTATTATTCGGCGGGTCGTTATTTCTAAATATGGATGGATAATTGTTATGTAAATTTGTTGAAGTATAGAAATATGATTGCATTATTTCTGTGTTAAAATTGAAGTCGAAGTTTCATCCTGATGACAACATTATGGAGAATAATACAGAACTTGGAGTTGAGTCCGAACTCCCATAGGTCTCAGACCTAAGCTTAGATTTACTGTTTAAGACGTATGGGGTCGGTAACGATCGTTGTTTAGTAGTCGTTTATGTTCCATAATGAATATGGTAGACCGTAGTATGTCATCCAGAATATTGGTAAAGTGGGGTTCAGAGGGTATATCCTCCAGAAGACGAGCAATAAAATCACATTAGAGAGAGTACCATTGAGTCGAGCCAATTGAAGGCAAAGGTTAACAGGAACGAGACTGGAGATTTCATTCTCCCTCACTCATTACCACCATGTTAAATCTGGTACATTTCTGTTAATTGAGAGATTTCGGTCAACTTTGGGGTTAGGGGGTGACTGTCGTACAGATGTGTATAATAACCAATGAAGCATTTTCATTTTAATGCTTGCTATTTTTCAATCTTCATCTAGAGCTATCCTTTACTTCTGAACATATCAACCAATGAGAATGATTGTTGTGCGTTGCATTTTGCGATCCCTGTGATTGCATCATGAATCACTCTTTTCATTGCCATCCGAGTGTTATTTCAATAACTCGAAATATATGAATACCCAACTTCTCATTTTATAAAAGGATGGGTGGAATCAAGAATCAATGGAACTCTTCCCAATGATTAATTTATGAAATATTTAGAATTAGACATCATCGTTATTTTTTACTGAGATTTATTTGCTTATAAAGACAGCGTCGTCGAACATTTCGGTGTATCACTGCTATCATCTGATTGCATCACAATTTTCTTCAGAAAGAATCAGCAACAGCATTGAATTAAAGGACATGAAAACTTGTATTCTGGTCATCCTTTTCTTCAGTTAGCATCTTTATTTGATAATGTTCTGTGAACTCTAACTTCATGCTGGAGATTAAGAATCGCTTCGAAAATTGTTCATTTTGGTGGTTTTTTTTTGCTATCGTTTTGAGCAGTGATTGTTTGGCACACCTTCTAGCGCCAGCTATTCTATCCACAAAACTTCAACTGAAAGCTGATACGGTATAATTTGCTTTTTTAATAATGCATTTCGAATTTTAACTTCAAATTTAATTCAGAATTTCTGCTTCATCTGTTCTTGGTTTTTTTGCTTATAATAATGACCTATGTACGAGGTCATCGTTGCTTTGCTCTTTCGTTATGTAATGTTTTACTTGTTATGTAGATCGAATACGTTGGTTTTCCGCAGTCAGCACTCAATGGTACTGAGGTGGAAATACGGCTTCAGTGTACCGATGATTCAGATCTGACGTTTCAAGTGCAGTATGTTATAAGGAGTTCCCCGTGTGATAAGGAGTTTTTCGATGCTGGCCGACATGTTAAAGTAAAAGATTTATTGGTGAGTATCAGTTTTCCTTATATTCTCATATTTGGAACTTGATACTTTGAATCCATACATTCATTACTACATAACGTTTGGTTTTTTGCAAGCTTAAGTTTCTGTTTAAAATAATTTCGGAATTTTATTCCTCAGTATAATGACAGAGTAATACCAAACTTATGAACTTAGTTTATTTGTCCCTTCTCATGGTTTTTCATCTTATTTCTATCGTAATTTCAGAACTTTTACTTCGAGCACGAGTGGGAGATACCTCCCGGATATGACTACACCAAGATTTTGTTCTATAAATCTCAGCCGCAACAGTTCAACTGTCGTCAGTCACACGGCATAATACTTGTCCGAGAAGATGAGCGTCCACGTCGGCCGTTGGAAATACACGATGTCAAGGAGGTATGGGAAAGTGACATTCTGATCAGCAAATAACATTAAAGCTCACTACTCGATAAATTTAAAACTGTTTCGTTTTGTATTTGCTTAACTAGATATTCGAAAACAGATACATTTGATTATATTCATTTATTTATTTATTTATTATATCTTCGCACTTTCCCAGGCGAGTTCCAAATACTCGAATATCCTAAGTGCAACTGCATCTCGTTCTGTGCGAGATCAACACATTATTGGCCGACGTCTGCAGATAGAAACTAGGTTTAGACGTGAATTTGCTGGTTTGAACGGTGATTCATTAGATGGTGGTACCAAAACAACACTTAGGTAAGGAAGTATTTATGTTCTCAATGAACATATTAGTTTCTGGGTTGTATCACTGTGTTTTTCACCCTTAGTCGATCATTAAATCAAAATCATCATTTCTTATGTCTTAAATAGAACAAGTCAAATTACTCTGGTTTTATTGAAAAGAATTTTGGTCTTTTTTTATTTTTTTTTTTCTTATTTTTTTTATTCCAAAATTTCGTTTACAGTTCTTGGCATCCAGTGCAGAAACTTCCAGCAGATGGCATATATTTTTTGGTAATTAAATTTATCGTTATAAAACCCAGTTCATTTGAAAAGACCGCACAAGGTGTGTTTTTAATAATCTATCGGCTGGACTTATTTTGAAGCCAGAAATATTAAATGGCTATATTTTGAAATGTTTCCTAAACATTAGTAGACAGTAAACATAAGTAATTTTTGCGCCTCGTAGAAGAGCAGTTCTCTGTGAAGGTAGTTTTGTTTTACTCTCTAAAGTCTCACTTTATTATTTAGCCTGTATTATTCAATTTTGATTTCAGTACCACTTGTCCACAATTTAACAGTGGACGTGCAGTGGCGTAGTCCTTATGGGCATTTAAGTGCAATCGATTATCCACTTCTCAAATTTTATGCTTTTATGTGGTTTTTTTATGCTCTGTTAGCCATCATTTGGTAAGTCGATCCTTCTCGATTTTGTATTTCTTAGTTGTTTAGAAAAAATTTCTGTTCAGGAGAAGAAAAGTTAAATAAGTCATTGTAAATTCGGATTTCAAATCCTTGGATTTCAAAAATTGTTCATTAAACAAAATTGTTTAACAAAGTTGCAAGTACTGTAAGGAAAGTGAATACGATTGTTAAGAATGTTTTTTGTTGTATGACATCAGACGTAACTCTGTCATTCCTTTTTTGACTTTTTCTTCATATTTAGAATGAAAAATTAGCATCCCATTCCTCTATCTCTGTTTTCTTATCTTCCCTTCTGAAAATTTGAAGTTATTCATTTTTTTCAGGTTAGTATGTTGCTTACGTTATTGGATGGATATTTTAAGGATACAGTTTTGTATCGGTAAAATTTTTACAGCATTTCTGTCTACTGACTGCACTTAACAATGAATCATTTTTATCACCATTCAAAAATTCGAAAGTCTCGAAAACTATGTATATACGGTATATGGCAAATTCAGGTGCTGTGATTGTTGTTGGAATGATCGAGAAAGGAATGTTTTATTCGGAATATGCGGCAATGAATGAAGAGGGTTCTACTGTTCATGGTTTCATTGAGGTGATTCATTCCTGTTGAAACTTATATTATTTTTCAGTCTATTTTTTTACGTCTTAGGATATGGGATTGACTTGTTTACCAATATTTTTTCGTACTTTTTTTTTGCTTAGATATGCTGGTTATTAAAAAATCCGTTGCTAATTGCAGCAATTATCTACATTCATTGGTTTAGGCAGCGGAGTTAGTCTCGTGTTTAAAACGTACAGTGGCTCGTGTATTGATTATAATAGTTTCACTTGGCTATGGCGTTGTGAAACCAAGACTTGGCAATACTCTCAGTCAGGTTAACTTTTAAAACTTTTTTAAGCTTGACTGGCATCTTTACTTGTAATAGTACTTGTTAGTTAACTTCATGGAGCAAGTTTTTAATTTTGAGATGGTGCTGTAATTTCCTGCTTGCTGGTATCTGCAGATAAAATGAAAAAAATTTACTGGAAGATAAATTTATCCATTTCAAGGTAATTGGCGTGGGCTTCATTTACTTCGTGTTTAGTGCTATCGAAGCAATGGCCAGAGTGAGCAAGGTATTTTAATTTGTGAATTTTTTTTAGCATTCCAGACTCTTTGCTTTTGTCAAGCCAAATTATAGTTTGGCATAGTCTTAATATACATCGTAATTGCTTTTTCTTTAGTTTTAAAGAAATTACTTAGAATCAAAAACAATCAGGTAACTGTACGTTTTCTTCCAATTACTGTTATCCGTAGGTATTTTCAGAATCAAGTAGAAGGGATGAAGCAGAAGCAGTTGGCAGCTTTACCTTTGGTACTGGTCGAAGTAGTTATATTTTGGTGGATTTTCACATCACTTGTCAGTACCATGCGAGTACTGAGGATGAGAAGAAATATGGTGGGTTTTTAGTAAGCTAATATATTTTGAGGATTTTGAATTGGGTTATCCCGTTCAGAAGAGTATGTCTAAATATTCATTTGTCTCACTTAATTTGACACCATTTTCAAGTTTTCACTACTAAATTTTCCGCTTATAGCTTCAGTGCAAAGAAAAATCTCTTTGCATACTACAACAGCACATTGGACTCGTGAAATTTGGCAGATTATTCAAAATTATATTTCTTCTCGTTGAAATTTAGGTTGAAATTGCTTTAGAAGATTTACTATAGAAATTATAGAAAGCAATTTGTGGAAGTGCACATATTGTTCATCCGTCTACATGCTCAGCTAAGTTCACTCGATTATTTTTCACTTTTTCAAATCAAAATTTATTTTCAGGTGAAGCTTTCTGTATATCGTCACTTCACCAATGCTTTATGCTTTTCAGCTTTCATAAGCATAATATTCATGTGCTGGACTATCTATATACACAATATGCAGCGGTGCTTAGTTGATTGGAAAGAATAGTGAGTAATTCACGTGTATACTCGTTTAGTTATATAGTCACATAAGATTTTATCTAATGGAGATGGAGTTTTGACTATATTTCGACCAGCTTACTTCCAAATGAAACTTTCTTGATTTTTCAATTAATGCATGTGGGGATAACTGGATAACTCGTCATTTGGGTTAGGACAAAGTGATCCATTAAATTATTCCCAGCTCATTTTATAGCTGGGTGGACACAGCATTTTGGCATATTCAGTTCTGTTGCATTCTGGTTGTTATCATGATTTTATGGCGTCCATCACGCAACAATCAACGTTACGCTTTCACACCATTACTTGATGACAGCGAGGATGAAAATGATGACGGTAAGTGCTGTTATTTCAACTTCATATGTAAGCACAAAATAATCAGAAAGAAAATTGAGATAACTTAGAATGAAGCCGATCATCTGTGATATTGTAAAGTTCTGCCTAGGGACAGTGAATATAGGAGTTTGCGGATATACACCACTTGACTTATATTAATTGTATTGCTTATCCGATTTATCGTCAAGCTATTCTTACATTTAATCGAAGGTGCAGATGAACTTTTCAATACCAATTATTATGCGATGGCTGGATTAAATAAGCGAACCGCCACTGTGGGTGCATATGCTTCTGGCCATGGTCAGGAAAGTTCTTCAAACAGGAAGCAACATGAAGCTCAAGAAAATGACCAGAAGTTGCAGGTTCGAATTATTTTTGCTGCCAAAATATTCTGAAGTAATCAGTGTAATTTCTTAAATTTTCAAGGATTAAGCCAATGTTCGTATATGGCACCATGGAAAAAAACATCCGACCACAGTTTTATTTTATTTCCTTTTGAAATATAGGCTAACCAGAAGTAAAAACAAAATTATGATCTAGTTATCTTCAGTGGCAATAGTTGTTGTAGGAGAATTTCAATCTTTGCCATTAGTATATTACTGACATTAATTAATATGCTACATTCTTTTACCCTGAAAAATGACAGTGCGGCATATGGGGTTAGTGAAACGGCTGAATGGCAAAAAGAAAAAATTAGTAAGAGGTTTGATAATGCGAGCAGAGTTATAGATTTAGTTTTAAAAACTTGCATTGTTTACACGTTTTATTATTTTCAGGAGGAACTGAAATGGATTGAGGACAATATACCAAGTACATTTGCTGACCGTTTGCTAGTAGATGATGAAGAGGATAGGAAGCAAATGGAACTGGAACTTTCCAAAATGCTTTAGCAAAGACATCAATATTAATTTCACCTGTTTTCAACATTGATATTTGTAGAGCGATTTATGTATCTAAAAATAGTTTATGTAGGTTTTTGGCAGCAGTTAGCATTAGGAAATTATAAGCAAGGAAAAATCAGTTATCTTAACAAGTTATAATACCTGCAGAAATTAAAAAAAACTTCCTATTATGTTGCTGTCGCCATTAATGGTTTCGACCATTTTTTGATTTAAAAAAAAAACGTACCATGAGCCATATTTTACATTCAGTACGCTGAATTATTTGTTCCAAGGTTCTAGAAAATGGATAAAACACATAGCTTAAAGCCTATCATTTGTGAAAAGTAGAACTAATACAGTCGAGTCCTTAAGTTTCATACGAATTGACCATCGTTGCCCTGAAGTTATCTTCAATGATTCTACGCTACGTGTTACAATTTTGTTTCATATCGATTGCTTGTGGTCGTTTTTCTGTTCGTAGTTAATGCATTTTATTGTTTGTACTTCCAGGAAAGCAATAATTTATTTATATGTTTAATGAAATTATCAATGTAAGTTCATTGTTAAAAAACTGGGAAAATCGTTCACTTTGTAAAGCTAATTTCCTTGAAGGGGCATAACAGGAAAATGAGCAATTGCAATGGTTTAATAACAGATTAAGATTTTATAAGAACTATTTTTTAATCCTCTTCCCTATCATATGATTGGTTACAGCGCGCATGATATCTAGAATTATTGTTTTTTAGAATTCTTCAAGATATATGCGTCTTTGGTTTTTCCACGGATCATCCTAAGGCAATACCATTTTTCTCAATGAAATCGGTAGAAGCATAGGAGATCCATTATCCTTTAATTGTAAATTTGGTGATATATCTAATGATATGCTGTTGTTGTACGATGGGAATTGTTCATTGTAAAATACAATAGCTCAGCTTTCTGATGTATAAGCTATTGTATTTAGTCTAATTATGTAGTGAAAATTGTTTTCAGTTTAAAAGTTCCCAAATCTTCTCATTGTACATAAGCAGTTTAGGAGTGCGAGATGGTATTAGGTATTGATGAGAAACAAGTAATGGTACATCCGGTTTTATACCCATTTGAAATGTGTATAACTATGACCCATTGGACACAAAGATCTTAGAAGTTTTCACCTTTTCATTTCTAACTGGGCCGATTGCCGCTAGTTTAATATTGTTTGTGTTTATTTACCCTATAACAGAGCTCAGTTTCAGTTAATTTAGAGATAGTGATTAACTGCCTTCGTTTAATATCTGGTTTACCTGGGATTTGTTTTGTATATCTTTACATATCTGTTCACTTTTTGGAGTTTCAAGAGTGCCGTAATGTTTTTATGTGAAATGAAGGGTATGATTGACCGGTTGACATAATATAGCAAACAATTATCGGTTGATCATGAGTTTAGCATATGTAATGCTAGCTATTGTTAGTTTGTGTTATTAAAGTCGTGATATGACAATTGACGTCATATTGTAGTATCATTAGTGCCTTCCCCAAAAAATAGTTCTTCACCCGGTGAACTTCTCACTTAGTCACCATACGATGGTGGAGTGATAACCTCATTCCGAACTAGTTTTACCAATTATTTAGAGGATATCTTTTTGCATAAAATCCAGATTTCGAATGAAGATGTTTTCTAATTAAGTGAGTAACTAGTTCGGAATGGTGTTTTAGAATCAAATTATACTATCAAATTAAATTTAGGGGTTCAAAAATACATTCACATGTCAATTTATTTTACTTCATATTTTTTATTTCTTCGTAATGGATCTGGTTAAGTAGATCCCTGGGATCTATTCCGTGTTGTAGGAAGTAGTACATGAAATTATGGAACAGTGCTTGCCATTTGGTATGCTAGTACTGAAAATAGTTTATGATATATTGCTGCAGTGAATGAATGATTATTTGCTAAGGTCATCTAAAATATTCAGTGGTCCTACTGGTATTTTCTCTGTGAATATATTTGTACTCATTATTGAAGTTATGTGCTATTTGAAATAAATGAGATGTAGGAAATCTATTTGCTTTAAAAATTGAATATAAATTTATGTTAGTTACCATTGGTTACCTCAAGTAATATACTTTCAGCTGTACTTAACATTTTTTATATAATAAAAGGTGGGGAATATACGTTTAGCAGATTCAATTCCTTAAACATAACATTCATATAATGATTATCATCCTTTTCTCAAGCCTTAATTTTGTCATGTGTGAAGATGAAAAATTTAGACCTCGTCTTGCTCTCTTTTCCATTATCGAAGATCAGTTGGTTCTAGAAGACCTTGTCCTTACTGATAAAATGGAATGATCTAATGCGAGAGGTCATTCGAGAATCCGACACTTTGCTGACGTACTCGAACAGTCTTAGTAATCAACGGGATGTAACACAAATTATCAAGTTTGCTTCCATCAAAAGTTTGGCATTGATTTCTTAACACTATCGTAAATCCGCCAAAACAGTTACGAATGGTACCTCGACGAAAAAATCCTGGGATCTCAATATGTTTGCCCAAATAGTCTCATTCTAGTTCTCATTTTAGCGCTGTTTTCTTAGGCTTTTGTTAGAGAAAGAATATCTAATGTGAAATTTTTTCTTACTAGATTTGAAATCATAAAAGCATAAATCAAGCAAACAATCTGAATGATTATGACATTATTACGCTTCAACCTGTGCTTTAGAAATGAAAACTGGAGAACTCAATTATTTTGAAAAGAGTTGCGATACTGAGATTATCGCGGAATTGGATGATAACTCTACTCAGCTGGAAAGAACCTTCAGAAATTAAACTTTACCAAGATCTTCAATAATTTCAATTTATTTCACGTTACATCACCAATCCTTCAATATTTTAAACTAGTATTCTGAATGTTGGAAAGGTGCACAATATTCGTATATGGAAAGAGAAGTTTGAGAGCAATGTTCATTTCTATGTTAAGCGATGTTTTCTAATGTAAATGTCGTTCGTTTTATTACAGACTACTTCCTGGAAACACATTAAATTGAAATTAAAATGAAAAACGAAAAGTAAATCTCATTCCTTTTATTATGAACTGCTTTTTCTATTTTCTGAAAACATATCAAATTAAAATTATGAGAGGAATGCAAATGTAACGACGAATGATTAGCCGCAAGTTTTCGAAGAAAATATATTTACACTCTGTACTGTTTGTTATCTTTACCAGTTAGTACAAGTAAAGGGAACGTAATCGAGTTTAAAAATAAATTAATTAGTAGGTAAATAAATCTTAGATATTGTTGAGTTTCGTTTTCTCATGTGTTTACTTCAAAATCATGAAATGTTTTAGGACTAATTTATTTTTTCCAAGACAGAATGGCTTTTCAAAAATTCCTGAATAATAGCTATCCAACAAAGAGCTTTATTTTTCTCTCATTTGACCGCTTCTAAATATCAAATCCACTATTAATATCCCAGGTCACGGTATTTCCGATTTCAGAGCAATTCGATCCTTTTTTCACCAATTACGTAAAGCAAATTAATTTTGCCATCTGATAACTAATTATTCCACTAATTTTTACTTTAAACATCATTGAAAAAGGATAAAATGATTGCAATTTTTATCGAATAGGTTAGAAAGAAAGGAATTAATGTTTGATGATATTGCGTATACCTATCGTGTACCTAAAATTGGCATGTTTTAGGGGTATTAATAACTATTTAAAAGAAATTTACTTGTTTCGATATTGGTTTTTCTTACTAAATTCAATTTCGTTTCTACTCCCATATCCACTTTAACATTACCTAGTCTTTATCTATTCCTGGAAAGGATAGAGTCAGATTTCGTGAAAAAAAAAATCAAAAAAAAGAAACCAATTTTTTTTTCTCGTTTTTTCGAATTGTTGTAGGTGTGAGGAAATAGAGGCGCAAAATGGCTAATTGTCAAACTCGGAAGGATGTCTACAAAGATGCCGAAGAGCAACGGAGTAGGTTTTTTGGAATTATTCTTTATAGACTTTCTGCCTAATGAAATAGGTTATTTTTAAGGTTAACTTTATTTTGAAAGCTAGCCAATCCGGAGAGTAAATGAAGAAATGTTCGGGATGTGCTATTCATTAGCTTGAAAGAAGATTCTTATTTTTTTTTATTTATTTTTTCTTAAGTGAAATTCATCCATTTGAATAGCTATAAAATGTCCCTCATCATGATGCCATAAGCGCAGTTTGGAGCAAATTGATTTTTTTTTAATGTCTTCTCCCATTCTAACATTTTTGAATTATTTAGTTTGTATTTTATATGATGAAATTCCGTGTCTAATCTGAATTATTTAGGAATCATTTTATGCAAATTCCTTTTTAAGTTCGTTTCCATGTTTGCATGCTAATAAAGATTAGCAGAGATAGCAGTGAGCAATAAAATTGCTTCTGTTTTATCGTACTTACCGAAAAATTATCATACCGTAGCAAAAAGTGATAGAGATCACTGAGCTGATGAATTGAACATCAATAAATTGATTACTGTAAGAGAGAATAGGATGATCGTTTTCTTCCAAAGATATTCCATATTATGAGACATTTGCTGTTGTCATTAATTTTAATTTTGCAGGTAAAAAGGAATCGACAAGGGAAGTAAGTTTACTTCTATATCTGCTCTTTTTCCCTTAGAAGAGGAAATTTTTAAATGAAGACGATTCATTCAGAAATTGGACAAAATCGAGGTATCATCAAATAAGCCTCTGTCGAACGACAAGCTAAAAAAGAAGGAACAGGAAGCAAGTTGTTGTAATTTCATCTTATCACTACTTCCTTATCTTTTCAAACATCATAGTATCATTTAATCTGAAGTATTCCGCTTTGAATAATAACAGGATGATTTGCGAATTTCGAAACTGTTTAGAATTTCTCGAAAATGTTGCTGTTTTATGGCAATTTCTATGACAGCTTTTTTTTTGCTTGTTCTTTCAATCCAAAAGATAGCTATTATTACATTTTGAGTACATCGTAATTTCAATCATTGCCCGGTTTGGGGGCAAAGGTTATGAAATAATTCTTACAAAAGTGCTATGTTTCTCATATTTTTCCAGCAGTTTCCAATAAAAGATTCGTTATTGGAAACTTCAAAAGTGGCACTTAATATTGGTAAGTGACTTTCTGAGAATATTTGCTTTGCAAATTGAAATTTCATTAGTTTGTTAATTTTTGTCTTAATTAAATAATAATATTTATCCAACTTGGAGGGAAATTGTAATTCATTGATTTTCAGCAATTTATCCAATCAACATTTTTCACGATCCGCCTTAAAATTTGAAGAGTGATGAGGAGGAAGGCAAAATTTTCATCCTTCAATTTTGTATACATTATTCTACGACTTCAGAATTGATAGCCTTAGAAATGGAGAGTTTAGTATTTCATTGATAAATCATAACCATCCATTTGTCATAAACCTCCCTTATTTCTTGGAAATGATAAATTTGCATATTATAGTAGAGATAACACAGGATAGTACATTGTATTCTCAGAATTCTTCAAGCAATGATTTACTTAATGAGGTAAGTAATATCTTCTACATATTCGAAATATGTAATCACTTTTTATAGTTCACAAAGTTCCAATTCATTTTTACATATAGCCTTAATACTAAAATGCTTCAACTTCTAGTACAGCATGATACTATCATCATTATCGGGAACGAAATGCAATACAGCTGTCGGAACTTCAACAGGTTAAGATATTAAACAGTATTAATTTTCTTGTCTTGTCTGATTTTTTTGAATTAGTATCTTAAAAAACTGCGAAAATCATTATGGCATAATCGCCGAGTATAGTTTTGCGTCTAAAAACATCAAATATTCAATCCGTTATTTTTATTAAACCATTTAATGATGAAGTTTTGCAAAATGAATACTTCCACCCAGAAATCTCGCACGCAATGGGAATAAGCCAAGCATACTTTGGCTGTTTAGCAACAAGTACTTGCCAAACACGGAAAGTTCCAGTATATACCCATATCATGTAGTAGCAATTCAGCATTCAACAGTAATTCGTTTAAATATTGAAGTCAAAAAAGGAATGAGAGTGATAGGCCAATTTCGGAATCTATTTCTAGGAGTATGCTTACTTTTTAATACTCAGAACAAAAGCATTCGGTCTTCTTGTTTCTAATCGAAGAGAAAATGAGAATTTTATAAAATGCAATTTTGGTCAGTCCTTTTATCGAAACGAAAAGGCATAACCATACGAGAACGTCAAGATGGACAAATATTTTGGAATATTTTAGGCTAAGAATGAGTGAGAAGTTTGCAGGACTTAATCAAAATCCTTAGCATTAAATAATTGATCTGAATTTTCTAATTACATCATCTTTATGTCGTATTTATGTTTTTTACAACCATTGAGGTTGCTGCAGGTTATTTTTTTTCCTCATACACTTTTTATTCTTTCAAGTTCTAAATGCAACTTTATGTGAAATAATTAATTTAAGGATCTGAAAAAAGTGGTCCATTTTCGGCAATTAAAGAAAACATAATGAAGAAACAAAAAGATTCGATCAATTTCGATGAATTTGTAGATGTGTTGCCGTCATAAACATCATTCTTTGGCTATCCTAATTTGTAACGCTTCTTATTTCTCTCTTCTTTTCTTTTCCTTTTGATTTCTGCTACTTATGGTTTGTAAATTAAATTATTATAATAAAGAATAACACAACGTAATAGTTGTAATAGTTACTTCATTATAACCTTACGTTTATGCAGTAACATAGCATAATCACGTCATAATTGTCAATGAAAATATTACGTTATTTGAAATCCTTAATTATAGTCTCATACTGCTCTTGTGTCGAAAAGAAGGAAAATTGGGAGTCAGTTTCATATTGATTTGGCATGTAGTACAACTGGGAATGATGATAACATACGATTAATATAGAAGAAGTAAGTAGGGTGAAGATATGTTTCGAAAGCTTCAAAGTAGATCGAGAAGATATACTATAGCTGTATTGACCTTCTAGGATCAGCGTTACTCTGAAATAATAAGGGTCTTGAGTAATCCAATGTTTTTGGCATATTTAATCATCAGAATTAGATAAATTAAAGAGCATGACATAATAAGTAAGGTTGTTAAGGTTTTAGTTCAACTGAACTGATGGATGGTATATTTTAGAGAAGCTTTATCATAACTTCTGTACACAAATTAGTATCATCTATGCTCGTACACTATCAGCATTGTTACATTTTTTACACGTTAATGAATAACAAGTTGTGATAATGGCTCTAGCAAAAATACTAATAATAATGATAGCAGTTGTATTATGACCCGAAGGATCGGGATTACAAGTTCCATCTATCCTTGTGTGATGTGGAAACGATTTCAACGCTCTTTCCATAAAGGCAAATAAAATAATGGTTGCGACAGGTCGTGACGTCGCAGCATTCTTGGATGTAGAATATTTAACCAAATATGTCGCAGCAATTGTTCATTTGGCTCACGTTCATAGCGTTTCATATAACTGGGTGGTGAAATTTCCTTAGCTCGTAAATCACGTGACATCGCCATCGACTCATCCAACCTGGAAATATCCTTCATTTGTTTAGGGTAAAACTTGAGATTTTCGTCCTGCATACTGTTTCTGCTGCTTAAAATTACACTGTGGAAATGCGCAAATGTTCTGGTCAGGATACATCTGGAAAATCGGAACATCGTTTTATCTGAAAGTTAGTAATGCAACCAAAGAGAACTAATGATTAGTTCACAACATTTCAACATAATTACAAGAATGTTAATGGGATGTTACATATTTATTTATCAATGTGATCTTGTATCCTACGTATCTCACACATAATAATATGAAGGAACATTAAGTTATGATACACCGAAATACACTGGAAGTACGACAACGTTAAATAGTCAAATCAAACCCTTCGGTGGATCGCCAACTGAATGTGTGAACGAAGTGGACATCGATAGCAACGACGAAGAGAAGTAATGTAAATGTTAGATGCATGAGGATCAATGTAGTATCGTGATGTTGCTTGTGATATAACCTTCTGATCTCAATACTGTTCCCTGTAATCCATTCCAGATAATAAAATGATACAATAATTCGCAACGGAATCACGTTTCGTGTACTAAGTATAAAAACTTAGTGAAGACAATTAATAGACCGTAATTAATTTATCAACTTTAATCGCCGTTTGTTTACGAAACAAACATATGTGAAGATGTCGAATTCATCGAGCTGTGAGTGCTACAGAAATTTTTATCACTGAAAAGTGTTACGGAAATTTTCATCACTAATTTTTATCAACTTTTATCAATGAAAGTATTTGCTTCGTAGTTTACACTTGTCATACAGTAGCACAATTGATATACACGAAATGTTTGATATGTTGAATCATTTTCTGATACAATGACAGGAGTTTGTCAAGCAAAGAGAGAAATTTGTTTATTCTTTTCGGGATATTATAAGGGAATGAAGATGATGAGGAAAATAAGACAAGAGAAGTGCAATCAAGCAATTAATTTGCTTATCGCAAACATTTATTCATTTTAAAAAGAAAGCGATACTTTCAGAAGAGATACCTCCCATCTTTTTTTTTCCCTTCATGCATATATGCTATTCTCTTGCAAAAATAACATGCAGTTTGCATTGATGCATATTCAGATTTTTCTGAACGATATCGTTCTTGCTGATTTAAATGCTCTTTTTTTTGAGTTTTTACATATCCTATTCATTATTACATGAGGAAAAACATCGATTTTTCGCTCGGATCGGCAAATTTTCACGTACGTGAGTACAGGAATATAATTATTAATATTCCTGTCTAAAATTTTTGCTTGCAGCTGATGTTGGAAAGTAATTTTTATATTTTGATAATTTTAAAAGAAAAAAGTTTTCCTGAAAAATTGAAAAAACCACAACTTGCTCTGAAAAGATTTTTTTATCATCATCTTTGATAAAAAAAGTTCATTTACTCCTTTCCTACTCTTGAATATGTTTGCTGCTCTTTCAAATTATAATACTTGAATTAATAGCAGATTCCAGAATCCTCTCCTAACTCATATCCTCCAGCTGAATGTTATGATCATTCTCCTTATCTTTTTCTATGTCAAAATTTCTAAAGATATTAAATCCCGACCTAAAATTCAACAGAAGCTACGTAGAAGTAGCCCATATACCACATGCGCTTACAAATGAAGTTAGCAGGCGGATGACTTCAAAACAAAGTTTCAATTCATTTCAATCGAAATCCATCATTTCTTTATACACTCTTCACTAATGCCAGGTTTTTTTTTTCGGAAGAATAGGAAAGTTTTCGTTTTTCTATAAATCAAACCTGCTATTTTCGATCTACAGAATCAGTGAAAATTAATTTAAAAATGACATGGTCTACATATAGTATATCAAAAGAACTAGAAATGTTAGCTGAAAGAAAAAGGTATTGAAGTATGCTAATACACCTATCAATAGTCAATTTATTAAGTAAATGAAGCGATAAAAGCTAAAGCAGCAGGTGGAAAAAATGACATCGCCCAATGTCATTTTTAGCTCATAACAAATGAGATCATGACAAATAAATAATCAATGTCTTGATGGATGACTAATTTTTCCTCGATTTTTTGAATAAATGATACCGCTGGATGGTTGAATGGTTGCAGAAGATTGGTTTATTGCTACTATGATTTTTATTAAATTTTAAATACTGTAATTTCTGGTTGGTATTGCTTTGTAGCATTTTAAATTGAAATTTGAAATATGAAATTATGTGCATATGACAATAAAAGAGAATGGAACGAGCGAAGTGAAAGGGAACAGCTTTTAACAGAGGGGGCAAAGGTTCTAAAACAGAGTGTAATTGTGTTTCGTTCTGGAGCAAAATCACATGAACAGTATAGGCGGAAAAATGACAGCGGTAAATGCAGATGGGAGAACTTCACCCAATTTTTTTGAGCCTTTTTGAAAGCGGGAATGAAATAACTTCGGTTATAGGTTCTTAAGGATTTTTCATTTTTTTAAACCTACGCAAGGTCGGAAATTTCACGCATGGGTTTCTGAGAATTTCCGTTTCAAGAGAAAGTGCTAAAGCAGAAGGAATGACTTCTGTAATATTGAAGAAGTAAGCGATGATCGATGAGGAATTCATGAAATGCATACTCCTTTTGAGATTTGAAATCTTCCTCTAAAAAGTCAATGAAAATAATGATGCTAGCAAACAAACTTTAACAGCTAAATCATTTGATAAAATTAGAATTTCCAAAGTACTAAGGCTTTCCCAGTTTGCAATTTACATAATGCATCATCTTTCGCTTTATTGAATCATCGCTGATTGATAAGGATCCATTTGTACAACTTCGTCTTATTCTTTCAATGAACACTTTGTAAATAAAATATCTACTTTTAGTGATAATGGGTGCATTTGGAATAGCACAAACTATATTAGCGCAGATTAATTTAACAGAATTTCAGTTATGAAAACTTGAGTAGCAAGAATACCTCAATAGTACAAAACGAAGTTATGTGAAATGTTTAAGTAAACTTTTTTGTGGAAATCCACTTTTCTCTCTGAAAATAAACTTCGAATATATGACAAAAAGACTTGCAATAAAGTTAATTACCTAGGGAATGCCTAAACTTGTACAGCAACATTACGTATGACAATTTTCAAACTAAAAAGAACCAGGTGATGAAATTTATAAGTAATTTAGGAAAATAGATGAATTGGAAAAATACCTGCCACGAGAAAACTAATAAAATGAAAAGGATATTCATGTTCTTTTCTTTGTAAAACTTGAAATAGAAAGAATCCTACTGAAAAAAACAAAGGAAACAATTAACTATGGTACCAAAGTACTTTCAAAGAAAGATACCATTGGAAACAAATTTGTTTCCCATATTGATCTTTTGAGAACAAATGAAAGAATAAAGTGGAATTTCATCCGATCTCTTTAATCATTTCATAATATCTTTATATATATTCACTGTATAACTTCTTCATCTCTTGAAAGAGGAAGAATTTAAGTTTCTGTTAACCGATTTCTCAGTTATGAAATAAATTCCTTTAATGAAGGTAAGAGATGAATGAAAGAAAACAATCAATATGTCAGTCAATAAATGTCTACTTCCTTTAACTTCATTCATTGCTGCATATCATGAACCATATTCAATTTGCTATCGGAAACTTATCATTTGAAATTTAAAAAGAAAAAAATCTCAACATTAGAATAAGTGCCAACTAATTAATATGTTCATATTGCAAGATGACACATATCATATGTATTTTCGATGATACGGTGATCGATCTATTACTGCGCCTTATTTCCATTATAATAGTTAATATGAAGAGTGTAAATGTGATCAAGACGAAAATCATAATCAAAATTCCAAACATAATTAAACCAACCAACTCCTTTTAACATCAAATGATTGCATATCATTTATCGAACTTGTATTCGAAAACACAAAAGTATTAGGGCACACAATATCATCGTCAACCAGAATAAATTTGAAAGCATGATGGAGATGCAAAGTGGAATCTCTTAAATAGCAAAAACAAATTAAGCTTCTAAATCAGTACTACCCTTAGAAATGTTACCATAGATCATCATTATCATCATCCATGCTGCAATCATCAGCAAGCGGAAATCGTGAAAGCTAAAAGTTTGTCCGGTCATATGCAAAACTTTGAAATAAGAAAAACAGTAGCAGTAACAAACAACAATAAAATGACATCAGTTGTGACAAATCAAGTATCCATCACGTCCCGATGTAATCAGAAATGTCCTGAATAGCGTGACTACTTCTCATTTTCCCATTAACCAAACATCCACTTCACCGGAACTCTGAGTAAATTCGTTCTCCAAATGATATCCGGAATTGTTTCCTGTATGGATTGAGTTCCAGAAACTGATGTAATTCTATACAGACACTACTGTCATTAAAGCAATGACAATATCTTCAGCTTATTCATCGATGAATAAATATGAAAAGGCAACACTAAAATATATATGTATTTGTCAACAAATTTTGTATAGTAATAACAATAATATTAACAGAAGACTAAAGAATCTACAGCACACAAAATCCGAATCAGGTTTTATTGAAAATTCCAACAGAATTTCAGTTCTTTTTGATGTACGGGAAGAAAGGGAACATCTACAGATATCGATCCTATTAAAAAAAAAAGTCTAAATCGAGCCCAAGGGCCTGTATAAATTCCTGAAAGCTTCTAGGTAACCGAACAGACGTGTTCTGAATTGTTTTTTTTTTTTTTTTTTCACTTATTCGCCTATTAGGTTAGATGAGCGTAACCATTCGACATCTTCCATCATGAACTTCTCTAACAAATTCGCATAGAATTGTCTGCAATGAATGGTCATCTCACTACTATATACTTCAGTGACTTAATAATCGGATTGACGTGATGGCAAACGAACATGCTGTTACCTTGTTGATGTGGTGGTAAAATATTTTTTATTGCAGTTGTTATTGCAATATGATATGATCAATGAACGAACTCTTTGGTTCCACATAAATTCCAATCTGATGTAGCCAGTGAAGAGTGGACAGTTCCGGACAACTGACCTTCTCCCTTCTGCTCTTGAGAACACAACCATTTAAAAACTTGGTGTAACAGCCATTCTATTGCAAAATAACGGACCGCAATAAGTTTCATTAAAAGCTTTACTGACTTTTTGTTAGTTAAATTTGCGATTCGGGGGGACTTCACATCCTTCTATCTTTTTGTTTCTGATAGTTTATAAGAGATTTGTATGGGTCAACCTGTTGTAGTAATTTCAGTAGTGATTATTGGGTTAAGACATGAATGTTCAGTATAATATCTCGAAAGGCTAAATGGACAATGAATTACTATCAGTCATTTCTTGAGATGAATCCGTTTACGGAGTTTGACTTCCATTATTGCCATCATATGATCTGTATTGCAATATATTCGTATATTCTTATCATTCACGTTCAGAATTCTAACTTTTTTTCAGCAGCATAGAGAGGTCCAGAAATGGTATGAAGGAACCAGTGGAATTGTCAGTAGGTATTTTCTTGTTTTCTTTCTTTTTTTGATGATCAGAAATAAATCCCATTGCAACAAGTAGCAATTATTTGATCACCATATATTAGTATGTTTATTTAATGTTGTATTTTAAATTCGTATATTATATATATATATGTATTTACATTTGTATTCATATTTATATTTACCTTTGTTTTTTTGGGGTTCTGTGACAAGCGATGATATAAAGTTACTCGAAATTATAAATGATTCGGATCATTCTGGCGACGAAAGTACGTTAGAATCAAGAAATGCTGGTGAAAACCACAAGGCGTTAGTTTCAAATTCCGTTTTCCATGTTTTCTGTTTCATTTCATACAAGCTTGTGTGCTTCAGTTTTTTTTCTTATTTTAAAATAAATTAGACAGCATTTGAAATTAATTTCAAGTATTGGTTGTTTCAGAGTATTACATATTGATTTAGAAAATGAAGAAAAGGCGCAAATAATTTGTAGAACCTTAGCAGTCGACAAAGAACCATCGAGGAGTACAGCAAAACGAACATATAGTGTGCAAGGACATCATTTGATTGTGTAAGCTGATGTTCTGAGTTTTTCTTAAATTTAAAGTTATCTCGTGTGATATAATTTTATTACTGCAACGAAAACCACCATTTCTTGTCTCCTTCTTCGGATTAACTCAAATGTCTCGATTTTCATTTCGCATAATGTTATAAATATATAAAGTCATGGAATTTGAAATTTTAGTGAGATCGTGAGTTCGGATGCGAAATACCTTCAGAAGTCGATCGACAATTTATTCGACATGTGTTATTTAGCTAAGCAAACAATCGAGGAAGTTACAAGATATCACTCGAAAGTGTCCAGTAGTGTTACTGATTCGACTTCTGGTAGGAGTGGGAAAATCAAAGACCAATGATCTGTCGTGAATTACATACATGCTGAGAATGGATGCGTAATACTTAAACTTCAGTTGTTCCACCGTATTTCTGTGGTGGTGTTAAATCTTTGCGGAAGTTATTGTCGTACGATGTTATAAATGTTCTTAGATAATAATAAATAGCAATATTTCTTCTGTATGTTCAATTACAAAAGTTCATTTACTTTGTTCTTCCATATTTTATGTGAAAAAGTACTTTGATGAAAAAGCTGATTAAAAAGGCTATCTGGTGAGAGATAAGTGGTTGAACCGAACTGAAGTTCTAGAAATGTAGTGCGTTACGCTTGATGTAGAAATAAACTAATATACGAACTGCAATCGTTATCGTCTGTCAGATATAAGTGGGAAGAAGAGAAATGATTGGAATGGTGATTTGAACTTAAAAAATCCCTTTGAATACCAGAAATTTAGTGAAGCGAACGAAGCTGTATAGATGAAAAAACGAATGTTTGTGTTTGAGGTTAATGAAATCGGCTGTATGCCGATGCATGTGTTGCAACTTTGAACTCATGCTCTCACGGTATGTGATGTATTCTTTTCTATTATTCTTTCTGTTTGAGGTAAGAAAGTTGAGTTTAATATGTTCAAAGGATTAAAATCAAAGTTAGAAGATGAAGCGAAAAAGTTACAAGCAACAGTATCACAGTACAGCGAAAATATTGCTCAACAAGTACGGTCCGGTGTGGTAAGATCTTTCTGTAGTTGCGAATACAGTGTAGAATGGTGCTTGCTGATATATGTAAATGGGGAAAGAAATGAATGGTAAAATAGTTGACGTGTGTTGTTGTTCTACATTGGAAGTTTCCATTTAAGCTAAGGACAGTTTATTATTTCGACTCTTAGACCACCTTCCTTCTATGATCAACTTTGTTTGAGTGACGGAATAAACGGGAGAAATAGGAAGTTTTTCTAGATAAACAACACTGTTGATATCTTTCCAAAATTTTTTCAGCAAAAAATTTTCTTTAGAATGACGTTGGAAGTGACGCAGGTGGACAGGCGCGACGATTGTTTAGTAGTGGTCCCACTAGAAATTCTTCACTGCATTCTCCAAATCTTTTCGGTGATGAATCTGGAAACGATTTCGATGCAAAACAGTTGGTAGTGTCATTCATTATTTTCATATATCTAAGGAAAATTGAGAGTATATGTTGGATGAATTAATAAAAATTAATAGAAGTTTTTTAGAGTGAGCAGAATCCAAACAGTTCGACAATGATGCAAGAAGTATCGGAAAAAGATTTGCTCAGTGAGTCACGACAACGGCACAATTCAAGTGGTTCTTTCGAAAGTGAAAGGTTAATGTTTTGTTGTGGACATGCTACGCTGTTCATATTGATTGAAGAATCTTAAATAAACCAATCATTTTTTCCCACATTTTTTTCATTTTCATAAATTTTCTGAAGGTTCTTTGTAGTTTTAGTACATCAAATCAAACATGTAAATAGTTTTAGAAACATTGAGATTGTTGCTAGATGTTAAGAACATCTAGCAACAATCTCAGCTGTTAAAGATATCTAATTAAATCACTGAGCTAACATATTTCAGCTCATTCAGTAATTTATTTTCTACTATACCGGGGATGTTAAGTTCCGGTTATCGACTCAACACAATAACATCAGATGTGGAGAGTGAAAGTGTGGCTACCTCATCCCAGTTTCAAAGTGCTTCAAAAGAGCAGGTTTTTGTGAAATCAAGTTCTTTTTTTTCTCATTGTTTTAGAAAGCTTGAAAAAAACCTGAATTTCGCATATTTTCTAAGACATAATAGTAACTATGTTGGAAATCTATAACCCATATAATCCGTCGCGGTTAACAGTTTTGTCAAAAAGAGAATCATAAACTGAATTTCGGGCCATAAACAAAAAGAAATGTTATAGTCGGTTTTAGATTTCGACTGTTCTACACAAATTGCAAGGTCGTGCTGCAAATTATAAGGATAAATATCGAAGAATTATACAAATGTACAATGAGCTAGTGCGGGAGAATGAGAAGTATCGGGTTAGATCATTCACTTTTGTGTTTATTAGCTCTAAATTTAAGAAGTACAGATATTTATTACTCCACAATTAAAAAAAAGAAATTTTTGTTCATTAATATTGTTTGCAATACCGGAAAATTTTTTCAATTTACACTATAATGTGTGAAGTACAAATAACAGCTTCAATTTAGCCGTATAAAGAAAATGCTAAAAATATATCTGCCTAATTAGATTTGATAAGATAAAATTATTTTATCTTGTGAAATCATGAACGTCTTTGTTACAGTCTGTGTTAGCAGCTACGCAAGATAAAGCACTTGATCGAATTGGTAAACTGAAAGAAAAAAATCGGGAATTAACAGAAAAAATGCAAGAAATGGAGCTTGATAGGAAGAATAAGGTATGAATACGAGACTAATATCAGTTAAGAGAATATTGACTGTGAACGAAGAAACTGACATAATGGATCTATTTTGTTCATTTTAGCAAGTTCTAATTGTATTCAGATCTTGTCCAGTTTTAATTTTTTTTGTTCTACTGTGTTAAATTAGTAGAGCTTTAAATTGAGTGGTACATGTTAGAGACGGAAAACAATAATACAGAACTTTTCTTAGAAATCCAAAGAAAGAGAGGGAGAAGATAAAGTGAAGGACTTACAAGAGCTAGTGGAAAAGTGTCACTTGAAAATGAAGGAAAAAAAGGAGAGAATTCGACAACTAACAGAAGAAAATGACAGGCTTAAAAAAAACATTGAAACATCTTATGACGAGGTAAGCTTCTTTTGCAAAGTTATTCAGACATTCTCAGGGAAGTTTCATTATTGCTTATCATATATAGCTAAAATGTAGATTTAGTGTTCATGAATTTTCAGTCGAATTATTTTAATATTTTTCCTTCATCTTATTTTGTTTTTAACTAATTTTTTGGCTTTTTATACAGCACAGAAAACGAAGAGTGAAAGAGATAGCAGTTTTTTTTAAAGATAAAGCTTTCTAATGGTTGGAATTATGGTTTTTTCCAAACTCTTTGCTACTTCCATCTTTATTGAGAAGGATAAGTGTTAAGCTGACTAGGATTATCTTTGATTTAATATGTAATGAATTATGTGTTATAAATTATCAGTTCAAAAAGGAATTGAAAGCAAATTGTTTAAAATGTTGCAGCAAGGAATTAGCGATTTGGCCGTCCGGCGTGTTACTGCTGAATGGAAAGGTCGTGTGGATTGTCTAGAGGAAGAATGGTCTAAACGGCTTTCTGATTCCGAAGAAGCGTTAGTGTTATTATTCAAATAGAGTAAGTAAGTGGTATAAATCGTGCTGTAATATAGTTTCAATAATGTTGCAAAATAAAGCGAAGGACTTACAAAAGCTAGTGGAAAAGTATATGTTGCAGCGGTACACTTGCAATAGCAAAGGTGAAAGCAGAAATGCACAGAGCTTTAGAGGAAAAAGACGCTGAACTACAGATAGCTCGAGCCAAATGCAAAACCCTGGAATTAAGTGGTTCGTATTTTCTTTTGTATGATTTACCAAAGTTAGTTTTTCACTTTCTTATTTCTATGTCCAAGTAATAGCTGTCTTTCAAAGAATAAAAATTTTACTTTTGTATTTAGATAACGTAGCATTCTTCGGTTTTTCATCTTTGAATCTTCCAGAGATCTATTATCAACAACAAAACATAAACTAGAAGTTTTTCATTTTTAAATGGGTGAAAACTGAAGTTTTCTTTTGGATTTTTTCATACCCATTATAAATTGATCTTCATAGAATCTTGTTTCTAAACCTCTTCTGGTGCGCGGTTTTATCGATGCACTGCTTTGCACAAATGAGAGGATACATCCTGCATACTTGTCGATAAAACCAGGCGCCTGAATCTCTGATGTTGGCAGTAGAATAAAAAGAGATCTTGCGATTTCCCATTTGATAGAAAAATGTTATTTGTCGAAAATTATTTTTAAAAAGGACGATTAATTTTTTTAGGGGCAGAAGTACAAAGACAAATTGATGAGTTGAAGGCAGCTGTGGATGCATTGGAAAATGAAAAAGCAGATATGGTAGAGAAGTTGTCGGAAGCGAAGCAACAAGGTGTTAAAGCAGTACGATGTGAAGAAGAGGAAAAACGTCAGGAGTTAAAAAGGGAAATGGAAAGAAAGCGAGCTGAGGAAAGAGAGGAGGACGAACGACTTTTTCAAGAAATGATTATGAAAAATGTATTTTTATCTCTTCATTGACTATACTTAATTAACTTAGATATATTGTGTAATTTTTGATAACGCTAGCTCATTTTCGTATGATTTGTAGTCGTAAATGAAATGAATTTGTTACATCTGGTCTCTTTTCAAGACACCTTGCCATCACCTTTAATATAAATTATCTAAAATAATCTCACAGGGTAAAGGTTTTTACAATTATGAAAATATTTCTGCTATATTTCAGGATGAACAATGGGCTTTGAAATTTAAAGAGCAAGAAGAACAGATGCAGTTAGCCATAGAGGAACGAGAAATGCAAAAAGTAGCAGCCGTAATGGAACATGATCGAAAGAATGAGGATTTGGGCGTTCAAGTAGAACAGCTCACCGCGGTTTGTTCTTGTTTTGTAGAGGATTTCAACACAAACTTAACTAAATGCTTTTATACTAACTAACATGTTGGGGTGCGCTTTATTTTTCACTATTTTGAACACTTGTTATTTTCTGAAAATAGATTTTAGAGAAAGCAAGAGAACCTCAATATCAATTTGGATGAGGTTATGGCTATTTAATAAATTTTCAGGAGAAGTTACATTTGAAATCAGTTTTGGATGATATGAAAGAAAAGCACCGACGGCGAATAGAAGAACTGTATATTTCTATTGAAGCCAATAAAGAAAGGCATCAACAGGAAATTAATGAAATCAAAAACAAAGAAGAAGAAGTTATAGCTGCGCTCAAAAAAGTAAATTGTTCAGAAGTAAAGTACTATTCAGTTGTATATTGAGCTTTGAAACTGTTCAGGTAAAAATGTCTTAATGATATTTGGTACTGGGTATTTCAGGATTTCGAAGCAGCTGTGAAGTCAAACAAACAACTCCAAGATGAACTGGAAGAATTGAAGAGCAGTATAAAAAGAGTGGAAGGAGTCGAAAATCGAAATGATGGACTTATTAGCGAATTAGCAGAACAACAAATAATAGATCACTTAAAAGTAAAAAGTTGTTCAAGCACTTTGCTTCGTGTTAGCTTCAAAATTGCGTTTTTCTAAAAATATGCTTGGGGAATTTTAAGCTACTAAAAAACTTTGTAATACGTGCTGAACTTTTTTATCGTTCTCAATATTATGAATGTCAGATTGTTTCAAGCTGATTGTATATTATAAAAAGTGCTTGGGATAGATGAGTCTAGAAACAACTTCCTGCTCTGCCGTTATCAAGAAACATTTACTATTACACACCAGCTTTCAGAAGCAACATGAAAATGAGATGGATGCATTGCGCTCGGAGATGTCAATACTAAAAGAAAACTATGAAAAATTTTTTAAAGAGAACAATATTAGAGAAGAATTGATGCAAAGAAACGCTGAAATAGGAGAACTAAAGCAAAAACTTATCGAGTTCAGCCAAAGGTGACTTCTTGTTTTGATGTTTTTATTGTCATACTATTTCAAAATGGTGACATTTTTTCATGAATGTACTTATCTTTTCGGAAAAATTATAGAATTTGACTTAAAGCCACATTTTGGGTGTTGAAATAAAACTGATAAGCAAAATAAAGTCAGTATTGCGTTGCATATAAGTTGGGAATACCCATTTTTCGATTTATTTAATACTAAGAAACATTGAGAAAATATTAAGAAACAGAAATTTACCAGAAAAATCAAAATCAGCGAAGTGTACCAAACTATCATAATGCTTAGAATCATTCTGAGCATGTAAATTCTGGTATTCGATGGAGGCCAGTTGAATACACCAATCAATCTAATATGCAAATTTTACGTTGTGAAACACCCCGTTCTTGTTGCTTTTTCATCCATCTTACAAATGCTGTGAATATTGCGTTATGGCCCATTTATACTATCTATGGCATTATTTTATTCTATATCTTTTTTTGTATTGTTCTATGAATGCGTATACTTTGATTTGTTGTACAGACTGTCGAGTAAAGAGAAGGAGATGGAAGAACTTTATGGAAGTTTGGAACAGAAAACAGCAACCATTGTGGGTTTGGAATCAGAGAAAGAGATTCTAAGTGCCGAATTAGCGTCTACCCGAGAACTATCCAAAATTCATCAGTATCTGCAGGTTCTTCATTTTTCTATTATTTTCAATATTTATATTTTGTCATTGTAATATTTCATTATAATATTCCCACTGTTGCTGAGGTACAGTTGCATATCTTATTTAATCGGTTTAGGTTTGATTTCCTTTTTCCTATATTTAGCAGTATGCTCGTAAATACGCCCTTAATACATTGAGGATGCATTTTCTTTCTTACCTTATATTTTGCCTTACATTTAAACAAAGGAATAAGTTTACTGGCACTTATATCTTTTGATGCCACAATTTATTGAATTCATCAAAAATTAAATTTTCTCAGCAACAGTTAAAGGCAGCTCAAGAAGAGCGTGATGAAACCGAGAAAAGGTATTCGGAAATGGAAGAAAGAGTTCAGAAGGCTGCACAGGAGCTGGAAGGTTTCAATTTTTCCATATTAATAAAATTCTCTTTTTTGTTGACATATTTTTGAACTGTGTGTTTTGGGCGACGATGCAGCAAAAAATATTGAGTGGGAATAAGATTATAAGTTCCAGTAGATCGACGGGTCCTTCAACAAGAAAAGCAGCAATTAGAAAAGGAGAAGTTAAACAAGCATCAGTGGATTGGAGCAGAGATGAGCAAAAGTGAAGCAGAAGAAAAAGCGCAGCAGGTTTATTATGTTTTTTAAGATGAGATTAGATATTTTCTTGTGATCTATCGTAGATTTGAAATAAATGCCTTTATGATAAAGATTTCAAGATCAGATAGTTTTTTGTGATTCGTTCTTTCTGTTTTTTGTTTTTCTAGGACTAACAATTCATGTTTCATTAAATTTATGTCGCAAAATCGTTACCCTTATCATTTTCCGTGTTTCTCAGGAAGAAACACAAAAGGCAAAGAGCGATCTCAATGAGAAGGTTGTATTGTTGATTAGTGAAAGTGAACAACTGAAGAATCAAGTGGAAGATCAACAAGCGCAAATTAAGAAGTTGAAGGAAGAGAAGCAAGCATTGATTAAAGAGTTGGAACATCTGAAGAACAAAGTAAATGATTTCTTTGTTGAATCTGAACGCACTTCTGACATAATAAATAATATGCCACATTTCCTAGTGGATTTAGTAGGGAGGTAATGGTAATGATTTCTAAAAAAATAGTGACGAAGGATTGAGGGTTTTTGTTGAAAATGTTTCGTTTAATTCATTACTTTAACAGGTTGATGTTTATTGTTGTTATTAGGTTAGAACATTTTCTGATTGCCGAAGGTGCTGCGATATCGGCTATCATTTCTAAACTCTCAGAGCAGCTGGAATCAGACGAAATAATCGAGTAAATCTCGAAAGAAAACAAAATTTTCAGATAGAATCACAATCGAAAGAGGATGATATCTTAAACGAAAAGGTGAATTTTCTAGAACGAGATATGGAAAAAGTAACAGGTTTGAAATCGGTAGTGGATATTCGTCAACAAGTTTGTTCTTTCCTTTTCACAGTAACAATCAAAGATTTATAGAATCGTCTGATTTAATTTATAAAGAAAATTCTTAAAAGGGTAACAATTTTTAACAAATAAATATTTGTGCCATTATGGATGTGAGCAGTGGAATGAATAAAATATTCACGGTTAATTGTACTGTTATTCATCTCTTTAAGAAGAAGGTGGTGACAGGTAGATTATTTGGGTTCATGGAAAATAGTTTTTTTATCCATAATTTCAGGATGTGGTTCTCCTGGAAGACGTGGAGTTGAAAGAATCATGTCTGTCTGATAGTAAAGAACTATCAAATTTAAAAGTTGACAGCCTTAAAGAGAAAGATGAAGTACTTGAAGAGCTCCGAAGCAAGTTAAATTTGTAAGTTCGTTTAAATAGTTAATTTCCTTAAGCAAATCTTTGAGTTTCGTCTAGCAGTATAAAATAGTATTTTGATCATAAAATTATAATATAGTTATAATGTTGAAGAAACTTGGTGCTTCAAACTCGGTTGGAAGTCATGATCATTGTCTTCTCCTTAAAAAATGAGAGAAACATGTAAATTATATCCTGATAAAATTTCAGGGTTGAAAATGAAAAATTATCATTTTTGGCCAATATAGAAGCATTAGAGAGAAATTTGCAAGAAACTGTGGAAGAGAAGAATATTATGAAGAAGGAGATGGAAGACATTCGCGGTAGCCGGGATAATTTAAAGATAAAAATAGAAGAAATGGAAGCGAATATTCGTGAAACTTTGTGCAAAAATGATTCAGAAGTAGAGAGATTGAAAAAAGAACTAAGAGATCAGGTATTCAATCAGTTTTCAAGTTTAAGTCGTTTTAAGAAGTTCTCTCAAAAATTATCGGAATATTGGAGTGGTACAATATTCGCTGTTTTAGAAGGCTTGAATTATAGAGTTGTTCTAGTAGTAGATTTTCATGGTTTAATCAGAAACTTTGCACTCGGTGGTATTGAGATAGACATTGTATGAAGACTTAAAACAGTGCAGAGTTTGATAAATTCAAATTATGCCAAGCGATTAATCTTTTATTGAATAATGCTTGTTTCATGTTTTATCATCTTGCTGAATTCATTTGGAGGTAATTTATTAGCGTTGGTTATAGTGTCACCGTCTTGAGAGATGTTTCTGTTAAGATTGACGAGACAAACAATCTACGGAGCGCAGTTGTTATTGCTGGAAAGGAAATTAAAGAAACATCATCAAAACTAGATGAAGTAATAACGAAGAATGAAGAACTAGAAACGATGAACGAGAAGTTAAGGATTGAATTTCTTCAAAAGGTACGTTTTAAATGGAGGATAGGTTTCATGATGCTGATTGCCTCAGTGCAATAAGTTTTATATATTCAGTGATTGGGAAGATGATGATGATGATTCTTGTTCTGCATTGTATTTTGATCCCTAAACAGGTCCATAAACCTAGTTTTGAAGAGAATAAGTAATTACTAGAATTTTCCAATATTTTTATTCTTTGAACATTTATTCTAAAAGTAATCGATATGTGGTTCCAGGAAAATATTGTGAGTGAACTACAGAAGAAAATAAAAGAACAAGGAGTGAAGGAAAATGCTGATTTGGAATCACTGAAAAAATGCTTAGAAGAGGAACAGAAACGACAATTGATTCTGGAAACTGAGCTTGCTGAAGTAAAAGGAAGTTTGGACAAAATGGTGACTGAACTCCAAGAGAGGAAAAACAATGAGGAATTCCTTGAAATTGAACTTAACAAGGAAAGAAAAGAGAAGGAGGAAGAGCAAAAGATAAGGTTATATATGTTCCAAGTTATGCTATTATGTTGTCTGATCTCTTAGCTCCTTGAATTTGTTTCGGCATGAAATCGATTCCTGCAAGAATCTAGTTCGCGAACCGTCCCGTCTTTTTAATCATTTGAAATACCAGCTTTTCTAACCAACAAGCTTGTAGTCAGAACATCCTCGCTTTAAGCAAGGTTAATAATGGTTTGCGGATCTTTAGCTAATGGAATACTCATGTTAGTGTCAAAACTTTTAGTGTTGTGTTGAATGTGCATTGTGTAGCATGTTTTGGAGCTTGCTTTAAAATGGTGTCCTCATTCGTTTTTATGTCATTTGTTATCTTAGAAGTTAGGAGACGAACTGATAAAAATGCATAGTCAGTATAGTTATTATTTGAAAATTCGTATTGTTTTTTGGTCTATTAGATGTGTGAATTGAAGTTTGACAAGGTATCAAGCTATATTTTACTTCGCTCATAACAGAAAGGTTTTTTTTGTGCTCGCAGTTATTCAGGAAGCCTTTGAGAAATTACTCTTAAAAAGTGGATTCATGTAGGTCAGTAAATGAGATTACGGTCGTGCAAAGCACAAGTAGATATCTTTAGCTCTATGTAAATAAATTCCATTTTATCAGTTTTTAATTCACTTACTCGAAAACGCATCAAATAATCGTTTTGATCGTTCAGAAATCAGTATGCTGTGGCACTGAAAAATGCAAACGAAAATTTGGAAGAAGCACAAAAACAACTGGCTGATTTGGATCTTGTACGAATCGAGAAAGATCGCTTTGTTGCTGAGCTTTCCTTAGCTAAAGAGGATTGCCAGAGGGTTATACAACAACTCAAACAGGTAATTAATTGCTTTTTTTTTGCTTTTCTTTTTGTTGATATTCTTTTTTGTTTTTACTCCACTTACTGCTTTTATCGATCGTTTGTTTTCTGCTTATAACGTTGCTTACCTAAAATAAAATATCTTTTTCTTATGTGTTCCGTCATCTTTTTTGCATTCGAAAATCCAGGTCATCCAATTCATTTTATTCGAGCTGAAAGGTCAGCAATCATTTTTACAACTCAATTTTATCGGATAGTTTAACCAAAATTGCAGGAAAATGAACAGCGAGTAGAAGAAATAAAGAAAAAGGCAGAGCAGAAAGTGTTGAGAATGAAGAAACAGTGTGAAACAGATGGAAAAGCTGCGAAAGCAGAACTTCTTTTGCAGGTTTGTTGTTAAAAATGTCGTGTTTGGCGTTTTTTTTGTAAGATTTTCTAAGAGATGCTTCAAAAAAATGTCAACACGAATATCATTAACATAATTTCGTTGCTGAGATACGATTTTCTACCGAGTATTGCTAGGCGTACATATCTTGAATTTATCTAGCGTATGCTGATTTCAGAGTTACTATTTCTGCTATGGTTTTTTTGGTGTTTCTATATTCGCCATTATTCCAGATCGATGAAATGCGATCACAAATAGCTGAAAAAGATTTGCAAATTGAAGAACAGAAGTTAAATATCAGTTCTTTGGAGCAAAAACTTTTTGATGAAAGACAAAATGAAAAAATCATAGATGATTTGCGAGCAACTATCCAAACGATATCCACTGAAAAAGATATGAAACTGAAAGTTAGATTTTTGTCCTTTCTCGTTACATATAATCCCGCATTTATTTAGATATAGCTATAGTGTAAATCCAGTATCATAAATGGAGAAGGTGCTACATTGTCTCCTTTTTAGGAGCGAAGCTTCTGAAGCTGTTTTATAATGTGTCAACTTTCTAAAATCGATTGTCTATAATCAGAAATCCTAGATCTGTCATCATAAATTGTCTTAAAATTAAGAAGTCGAGAACTTTATATTTTTCAACCTAAGATGAATAAATCTAAAACTACTCTGTAGATGATTTCAGAAGTGTGCTGAAATGGAAACTCAACTAAATTCCATGTATACAGCCATAGAGGAAACAAAGAAGCAATTAGAATTGCAAAGTCAACAAATATTTTCGTTACAAAGTGAATTGGGAAACGTGAATGCTCAAAATACGCTTTTGCGAGGTAATGCTGCTCATATGAAATTTATCTGAGAATCTGATGGTACAAAAAAACGTAGTATCTCTGTTCGCTCACAGTATTTGATTTATCATTCAGATTTTCATGAAAGGATTATTTTCAGAAAGCACTCAAGTTGTTGAGCAGTTGGAGCAAGAGCGAAAAATATTGTTACAAGAGAATAAGAATTTTGGGAAAGAAGTGGAAAGACTGCAGCTAGAAATCGTAACTCTGCAAAAAACTGCAAGTGAGGAGTCAGCAAAAGCCTCAGGCAAGTATATCTGAAGAGTTCAAGAATTAAGCAAAATTATGTAATGATTCTAGATCTATTTATGCTCTTTATTTGATTCATGTGTGATGTTACAGCCAAAGTAGAATCAGAGCGACAGCGGTTACTGCGCGATTTGCAAAAAGAAATCAAACAGTTATATCATGATTTGAACGAACGCACACAGCAGTTGGATGAAGCGCAATCCAAGCTGCAGGTACGCTTGTTATCTAGGAATTTCTCGAATTTATATGTAGGGATTTTCTCTTATATATTATATGACTAAATTTCATGAAATTATCAAGTTACTAATTAATATGCAAGACGAAGTAATGGTGTTCCAAATCATTGATTTGCTGATATCAAATTTTCATAACTGGAAGTAGCATGTCGCAAAGAGCCTGCTCTATTAGATTTTCAGGAACTATCAATAAAAAAAACTGATAATGATGAAACTGGAGATATCTCTACAGAAAGTGGTCACAAAACAGATGGACAAGGCAAACGTTTGAGGACCAGTTCAGATTTAATTGAGCAGACAGTATGTTACTTGTTAAGCTAATCGAAATTTTCATCTTGATAAGTTATTCGCTTTCACTGTTAAGTTCTATTTTCTAGTTTGTTGGTTGAAATTGCACGCATTGTCCTTCGTTAGTTTGTGATTAGTTTGTTTCTTCGCTTTTCAATTTCGAAATCACAATTTTTAGAACTGCATCAGAGAAACAACTTCGAATCTAGCTTCTTCAGAAACCATTGCTGTAACAGAAATATAATGATGACATGTGATCATTAATTTACAGGATTATGAAGAATTATGTACTTTACGGGAACAAGTGGTAGAATACCAGAAACAATTGGAAAATACTAAAGAAGCGCATAAGTGAGTATTTGATTATTTTTATTACCTTAGAAATATCATGAACGAATGAACTCTCACAATTTACTTTAATAGTATTTTATTTCCCTTGCAGGAAAGAATTAACACTGTTATGTGGGAAGGCATGCTGTACTGAACAGTTCAAAGTCATTGGTTTGGAATCAATCACCAATGGATCTATCTTGGTATATTTATTGCTTACTGATTCAGAATTTTGCTTATTTAATTTTCATTATTCTTGAAATCCATCTCATTTCGCCTGGCTATTTTCTCTCCCTACTGTAATACTTTTTATTTTAAATCAGAAAATACATTTTATTATAGAGAGATAAAGAAGACCTAAGTGATAACAGTATTGTCTTCGCAGAACCTACTGAAGCTGAAGTTAGTTTACTTCTTATTAAGTTATTCGGTTTTGTCAGATAAATTTTGGATTGAATAAGATTAGCTGGTTATTGCTGCGCAGGACTTTTTTTGTAATAATATTGTCTTCCATATTTTATCAATATGGCATAACTTTCCCTTGTATAAATCCAACCGTCGTTTAGAAGACGAAGCACTTCCGCGTATCGTAATTTGCCATTTAATGCTTGTTTATTTTTTATGCACTTTGGAGATAACTTGCATTTCAGTATTTGAGAAATGTATTATATCGATACATGAATGAACGAGAAACACTAGGCAGGGAGAGTGTTGTGAGTTTTTTCTATTTTTGCCACTAAAAGAAATTCTTTTGGAGTTTAAGGCAAAATGATGTGTTGATGATCCTAATTTGTAATTTTTGTTGTAGAACATACCACTGGTCAAAATCTACTTGTATCCATATTGCATACTGCTTAGATTGTATACTCTTGATATAAGCTCAGATGTAGTATCGCCTTTGTGGACATACATATGAAGCACTACTGCTGAATTAACGCCGTTCTATATATTTATAAGCATCGGACTTCAATTTTAGTTCGTAGTAATGCATAGGACAGATCTTGTTGTAGATGAATCCGAACTTTGAAATTCGATACTTTGATTGTATTTTATTGAATGATATTTCCTTGTTACTTTTTTTTGAGTCGCTTGCAATATTAATTTACTTGAAATTACTTGCTGTAGACACTGGCTCGAGTGATTGCGACGGTAGCGAGATTCACACATGAACAAGTGAATGCAGTGGTGGCGAAAGAAGAGCAACGAAATCATGGTTGGGTTGGAGGTACCGTGCAAGGCCTTATCTCTTCCGCTGCAAATCTATCCTCTCGCTAAAACTTTTTTTGGGGTCTTTATTTTACTCATTGTGCCCTTTCTGTCATTAATGCTTTTTCGAAGCTATACTTCGATCTGTGCTTCAGTGGTTGTGTTTCTAATTTTTCAGTCTGTCAGTATTTCTTTCTATTTAAGAGGCTAGGATTGCGACTGCATGACAGTATCGTTATTTCTGATTGCTCATTGTTAATAGTTGATTCTTTCTCGTTTTATTAAATATCATATTCTAATAGCATTGCTTTCTTCAAACATTTTGTGTCCGATTTCTGTGATGCGTCCCATTTTCATTACGTTTACGTAATATGAATTCCGCTTTGATCCCAGTATCCCGGACATTCAGCAAAACTCAATTTTCCGGACTTGAACGTGCACATCATTTTTCCGCACATTTTTCAAGTTTTCCTTCCCTTTGATAAGCTTGGATGCACGTCGGATTCATTATATTTTATTTTTTCGAATTTCTGTGGGAATTATTCCATCTCTAAAATTTTTTGACTTCTTCGTTTATCAGGATATCATTTATTAGTAGCTATTTGACTGCATTTTGTAGAATATCGTTAAGGTGAATAAGTCATTTTATAACGCTTTTCCTATTTTCAACTTTTTTTTTACGCTTCGAACTTTCATTTTTTTAGTTTTTCGGTCAACCAAGATTTTTTTACTGTTCCAGAAATGTGATATTTTTCCAAGGTGATATCTAATTATTTGTGATATCATTCTTTTAAAATCTTTGCGAATTTAAGCTGTAATTTTTCCAAGGGTTATTTTCTTTCCATTTGTAGCTTGAGTCACTTCTGTAACTTTCACTTTGCTCCTTTGCTAACTAATGCATTGACAAAGCAGAAAAGTGAAAATCAAGGAAGTTATCACATTGGTCTTTCATATCGTTGAGGTGAATAAGGCATTTTATAACGCTTTTCCTTTTTTCAACTTCTTTTTTACGCTTCAAACTTTCATTTCTTTTAGTTTTTCGGTGAACCAAGATTTTTCTAGAAATGTGATATTTTTTTCAAGGTGATATCTATTTGTTTGTGATATCACTCTTTTAAAATCTTTGCGAATTTAAGTTGCAGTTTTTCCAAAGGTTATTTTCTTTCCATGTTAGACTGCTTCCTGCGATTATTTTCGATTCATTATTTGCTGTACATTTCTTTTTACATATCATTTATTGTATTCATGTTATCATCATTATAGTGAACATACCCACAAGATATTTGTTAGCTGTGTGCTCCGGTCCTAGTTCTTAAGGTTTCTTACTTGATTATTGCTAATAAACGATGAGTCGATGCTTTCATTTCTGTATTTTCTGAAGATATGAAGCAGGTATACTTAAAATATTTTCGAGTCTTAGAATTGTAACTTCATACCTCCTATCAGTATTATGGCGATAGTACTCCTATCGAAATGCTTCTGATTTCTTTTTTTGTAGTAGAATTAATTTCTTATTTTCGGGAAGGATTCAGGCTAATTTTGATGGGTCATCATTTGCGAAAGAATACTAATATCATGCAATATATGTTTTGTACTATTATATATTTTCTAAAACAATTCTGGTGATAACAGTGATAAAATTATTTGCTGTAATATATTACTGAAATATTCTTAAGGGATAGAAATATCATTTTGATAAATTGAGTTAAGAATCATTTCTTGGTTTTGCTAATTTATGCTTATGTTATACTTTCTCAATCTTTGGGATGTTAAAGAGTCAGTGGCACAACAAACTCATGATATCCTGTCTAGACATGACTTAACTGATTTGCTCATGCCGTTTCATTTTGAAAGTGACCACCTTCCAAGTTTAACTTTTTTTTTGCTGTACGGAAAGATCATCCCTCAGCTTCGGAATATCCTTCCCTTATTAGCATACCGGTTGCGCCGCTGTCTTATGCATGCGCTATGATTTGTTTGTATTTAAGGAGCATGCTGAAGGCATTTTTTAGCAGAAGCTAGAGAATAGTTCACATGTACGGTTGAATAAGCTTCATATAGCGACATAAGATGATATCATTGTATTATTCAGATGCGGATGGTACTTTGGTTGTTGAGCGGTCCAGTCCGGTGTTAAGTTGTCTGAAACGGAGACAGCTATGAAGAGTCTATTCGAAGCGGTAATGATGCTCTGAATTTTTCTTAGGGATCTCTCGGGAATTGATTTATTTGTTCATCCCTTACTCTCAATGGTTGTGTATGATATTTACATTTATTAAGGATTATGTTCCTCAATATATTTTTGATAGTGTACTCCTGATCAATATTGTTGACGTGAGATCAGGTTCTCCCTCACGTGCACATTAAACAATGTTATGATCAGAACGTCATCTTTAATGAGCGAAATTTATTGACTTTCAGATTGTTCACAAGAATAGCAAAGAAATTTTCCAAAATTTTCTCCTAAAGGACATTTTTCATTATTAGAAGTTAACCCACAATAAACACATACATTTAACTGATGACGGATATTAGATGTTCTATGCTATCATTTATTCGAAAGGGTATTGGAATTTAAATTGATTTCAATAAAATTACTTAAAATTTATATTCTCGTTGTTTAGTATGTGCAGTGTTTATAACTGGAGCTGAATGTTGTTGCTCATTTATATATCTATTTTTTGAACTGCTAAGCCATTGCAAAATTTTGATAACACTACTGATTTGCTCATTATCATTGTCGGTTTGCTATTATACTGGACAGAAATTTAGTAATAGTAAAAGGATTTATCATATTATCAGTTCTTCTGTCAGTTTCTGTTGAGATGATAATAGATAGATTTAAGAGTATTTAAGTATTGAAGTTCCATAGTTAAGAGTTAAAGCTATTACGGGTCATTACAGTAAGTAGCGTACGCTGCCAAGAAGGTAAGGTATCGCTTTTTTTTTACACTGGGAGATGCAGCTTTACAGAACTATGATTGTCATGATGGTACGTGTTCGGTATGGATGGCCGAATCATATACTTAATTTTATTTGAACTTCCATAGAATTGGTACTATAGATTAGTAAAATGAGAAAAAATATTGGCGACGTCAAGGAAGGTGTACAGTGTGTTGAACTATCATCAGGACATTGCTTGTACCATGTTGATCAGGTCACATTGAATAAAAATATGAAGGAACGAGGATATCAAGATGATCCATCACTGGAGCAGATTACTCGTTCCGACCGCACTATTGGTATTTATGAAGGTGAGTTGCAGCGCTTTCTTGATTTGTAAGTAATGGTTGCTCCGAAGTTTGCACCAATTCCTCATTAATTTTTTTGTGTAGTATGAGATTTTTTAAGAGTTATATGCCAAAAAATTTGAATTGCGGAACCATCCGTTTTTCCAAACGCTTAATCAAGCTACCACTACTAGATCATACCTAAGCTAAAAGAAATTTTTTAATCTTATGTTTATGTTTCCAGGTGGATTCAAAGTATGGGAATGCGCTATCGACCTGTGTGAATACATAGATAAAGCTTTGGAACCACAAGTTTTGAGAGACAAGAAGATTCTCGAGGTGGCTTATCAATTTGGAACATTTCGTCGAGATATTTGTCACTTCATATTTATCTTTTGTAATTAATTTTTATAGTATTTTAGGTTGGGTGCGGTGCAGGATTACCATCAATTTTGGCAATGCAAAAGGGTGCTAAGGAAGTCGTTTTGCAGGATTATGTAAGTCCCGCTAAATTACTGATGTACCTCGAAATAGCTTCCCAATGCATGACAGTATTTGGCTATTATATTTTATAGAATGATGTTGTTGTCAGTTGCTTTACAAAGGATAATTTCACGGTCAATAATGTGAGCCTGGAGAATTGTCGATTTTACGGTTGTGACTGGACTACACTACAGCAAAAAATGAATGGTCAGAAGTAAGCACAAATCTATTTTTTTTTTTATCCTAGAATCATTAAAATTTATGTTGAAATAAAAATACGACGGTATTAATGAGATATAGCTTTAAGCTTATTCCTATATGTTTGTTTTATTTTGAACTAAGAAACACTTTGTATAGTGCTTTTTGCTTTGTTTAGCTCTTTCCTCTCCTTAAAATTCCCAAATATAAGGAGAAGAATGAGCTAAATCAAAAATGAAATTAGAGAAGGGATCAGGAGTTAGTGTGTTTTTTTTTTTCCTCTGATCTTTGAATGTTCGCGAACTACTCCATACAACAGAATGATTGTATGGAGTAGTTCGCGTTGATGATGTTATTGGGAAGGTTGTCAATTATTTCTAACAAAAATAATTGACAACCTTTCCAATAACACCATTATATCTATTATTTCTAACTAAAGATCTAACAGCTTTTGCTTTCTGATTAATAATGAATGAAGACATTAACTTAATGTTTGAAAAATATGTGTGAGACTTGTCTGCATATCGGCCACTAGATTGGTGCAAATATATACTGGGAGAAGAAAGTGCGAGAAAAGTTTCAGTGAGAGGATTTCCGGCATAGTTGACTTCGTTTTTACTTATATTGCTGGATAACTGCTGAATGACTGAATAAACTGAAAGGGTAGAACGATGATTTTTGTGCTCTGTGATTTATGTTTGTTTTTCTACTAAAGAAAATCTGACGAGGGCATATTTAAGGTTTGATGTTGTTTTAACTTCTGAAACGATCTACAACGAAGAACATTATGAGATTTTACATAATTTATTTGATGTTGTTCTTCCACCTGATGGATTAATGTAAGTAACATACAAATTCATACTTTCCAACCAATTTTTAGTTACTTCTATTGAATTTTAAAGAATATAAAAATTATGTTCCCATTCTCCTATGGCGTCTTCTTGACGAGTTGATCAAATACTCTATTTTTTCTATTTTTGTCAAAAAGCGAAATTTCTTGTACTGATAGTTCTCCTACTTCATCCGTAATACCTACTTAAAGTCAATATATTTTTAATGTGATCCGACTTTTCTTCATTCCTGCAATAACAAATTTCAGTTTGCTAGCAGCAAAGATGTTTTACTTTGGTGTTGGTGGCAATATACCAAGCTTTTTGGAATACGTGAAAACACGTGGCATATTCGATACGTATATATGTTGGAGTAGTGAAAGTGATGTTCCACGAAAGATTATACAGTTGACCCGAAAATTTTGTTCCTGATTGAAAATATATTATGTCCATAATTTTGTAGAGAAGCAATTTTATCACTGAAATATATTTTCCATTCGGTCTTCCTGTCTTGAATTCCTTTCATTTACTAATTTATCAAATTATTTCATCATTTCTCTTTTGCAATCCTTTTCCCAATTCTCTAATTTAGATATGACTTATTATCAGGACGTATACTCATTCACCGTGCTTCACCTGTTCCAGATTCACAATTTAATGCTTTTTGGGTCACGATGCTCTATCCCATCCATAGTAAGCTATCCAAAATATCTTTTTTGTTGTCGAGCGAAATATTGTGTTATCATTTTCATATGGGAAGTAATCGATGGAAAAGCAGTTAGTCAGTTGTCGAAAATATATGATCCAGCAATTAGTGCAGTTATTCTCTTTGCATTGCTATCTCTAGTAATCGTCTAGTTTTCATTGTTTCATTGCGAAAATTGATATGGTAACAGCTTTATGAGGTCATTTCAGGAAAAAGCATAGATAGAATGAAACAAATTTCGATAGGTGCGTCCGTCGTCCAACTTTAAGTGCACGGGGATAGATACTGGAAAAAATAGTACTGTAGAGCGAGCCATTTGTTGTACTCTTTCCTAAACTTTTAATTCTTGATTTGAAACAGATTTTCAAATTTTATTAACCATTAATATTTTCTTTCTTGTATCTAAATGAATGGTTCGAAAAAGATTTCAATATGACAGTAGCAGATCCGGTTCAGGAAAATATGTTAGAGGGCCTTCTGTTAACAGATGTCTATCCATTGGTCTCATCGTTTTACTAAATGAAGTCTGCTCATTAGATGGCTTTTTGTAAATAAATCTGACCAGTTGTTTTGTATTCTTAAAAAAATGGTGTAGTAATAGATTTGTTTTGAAGAATTCCAGGTAATTTAATTGAAGAAGAGATATTTTTGGAATTCTATAAGAAATGAAATATCTATTTACTCTGTAGCACTTGTCCAGTCTCTTTATATTTCTATGATCATATCATGTTGTTAGTATTTTCGTTAGAAACATCGCAACCCATCGACATTCATGCAGTTGAGCAAATGCTGAATTATTTTTAAAAGATTAATTTTCTTCCGATATTTCTGCTTCTTCGCCCCACTGCAGTACTGATGGAAGTTACCTGCCTATTCAGTAAAAATTAGTCGATGGAGGAATAAATTGCAATACAGTACAATCAAAACTCAGGAATCCCGACTAGATATCAGGTGTTTTCGATAAACTGCGATCATAACTTCATTATTCATATGGAATGTTTTTTTTTTTTTTATTCAGCTACTTTCCTGTTCAATTATTTAAAATATAATCACATTAATTAAACCTCTCTGCATCTTTCCCGATGCTTTTTTTCTCGATTTCATTAGAATAATTGAGAAGCTAAAATATAACTAAACAAATTTTATAAACAACCATCGATATTGCATGGTAATCACTTTATGCGTAAAAATTTTCGATTCAAACTCAAATGATAAGTTCAAACCAGAGTAGTGAACTAATTAAAATACTTGGTTTAAGTCAGTAGCTATCATTATAATCCACAGCAATATATTAATATATCAGTTGTATCTCCTGACATTATTAATACAGCAGTAGATTGATCCTTCGATGCTGGTAATTATTCGTTGCTTACTAACTTACATTACTTATCGTTGTATCCCCAAAAAGAAACATTTTATCATTCTTTACCAGTGTGAACCAACTCTTTTTAATATTTTGAGCTTTTTTTCTGTAGAGAGATTTATCTGTCTATTTCTTTCAAATGCTAAGAAATTAATCAGACGATACTTTTAGCGCCGCAGCTATTTTTTGAAGCGTATATTGAGCGAGGATTAAGTTAGCAGCAGGACATCTGGGAACAGAGTTCAAGTTGATCAGAAGTTCCTCTATAAAAGGTCAAATTATCTGTACAAATTTGGTCCACTTTGTCTTAGCATTGATAGTTTGATTGCGTCTTTTGATATCCAATGTCTTCTTTATTATCCCTTCCGTTCCCGCACTCATCAGAGTATTCTAGTTGTATGATTAAAGGAATCATCCTCCTTGTACTGTTGACATATGCCGCCGTGAATAAAAATAAAAAATTGCGGAAAATTCATGTGGTCTGAAAAGAATCTTTTCAGAAACATTCGGTGAGATGAATCATTATGGCAGGAGTGTTCACATGACAAACTTCCCACATCAGTTTATCTGAATGTTTTTTTATGAGCAGCTGTTATTTACAGAAACAAAACTGGAAGCCTAATTGAGAGTGCATTTCCCGAAATCATCATATCAGTGGTTTATAGTATGGTAATTGGAAGAATTTAGCAACGAAGAATAAGTTGGTATTCAGATTCTAAGGATTCCTTTATACATCAGCAAATAGCACATTTCTATTTCTTCTCACAAAAGATGGTTTTCGAAATATATTTTTGATCCGCTGAAATGATTTTGCTATTAAGTTTGAAATTAAATGTCAGTATCGAAACGTGGCACGTTTGAAATCTCCGATTTCTATTTCTGGATTCTTCCACCGTCCTTTCTAACATAATTTTCCAGTTAGGAAGAGAAAAATAAGAAAAACAGAATTGTAGAAGAATTCATAATTTTGAATTCGACGATTTTAAACGAAAGAGTCAAGTAATTCCATGTAATGATTAATTAGCTTAGCCGAGTTGATTTAGAACGTCAAGATAAACCTCAAATCAGAGAGAAATTGGAAAACCAAAAGAGATCCTCTTTTATCAAAATTTTCAGGCTGAAAATGTTGCTCATTGTTTCTCTCTTGTCAATTTTTGAATTTGAATTTGGGAGAGCAGCATGCAGCGATGGAAATTTCCATTTGGATGAATTGCAATGGTACTTTCAATCAGCAAATGGTTCTATCCGAGGACGAGCTCGGGTGCCTGGAGATATCTATCAAGATTTATTCTTTGCAAAATACATTTCCGAGCCATTATTTGGAGAGAACGATCGTTTATTACGATGGGTCCCACGAACGGACTGGACTTATTACACTACATTTACTATTCCCAGAAATTGGAGTAAGGTAAGTATCAAGCCAGAAAGTGTGGTACTATATTTTATAGATCATCTTCATGAGGGATCACATTACCAATATAAATAAACCAGTCGAGTGATGGAGTTTTGGTTTGTTATCATATCCTTCATCATTTTATGATTAAATAAAATGTAGAAATGAAAGAAAAAAGAATGCCATCATAACAGTTAATAGAAACGACTACCAAAATTGTAATGCTTGATAAAGAAGCTGATATTTCAATTTTAGCAAAAATCAATGTGAAATTTTCGTTGAAATTTAGTGAAATTTGATTGAAATTGAAGATAAAAGCAGTGTTATTGAATGCTGGTGGACTGGATACCGTAGCCGATGTGTTTTTTAATGATGTGCTAGTTCTCAGAACATACAATCAATTCGTTTCCTATTTGATACCTCTAAAACAATGGAAAATAGGCAAAAACTATTTGTGCATCGAATTTAAATCACCTATCATTTACGCAAAACAGAAATCGGAGGAATATCAGGTCCAATTTTTTCATTTTGATAAACTTCATGCAACACTTATCAGTCCGACGCATGCTCGCTAGGTTTATGGATTAGGAACACATTTAAATATCATTTAAAATTTGAAAATTTGACTTCGTAAAGCTCTCAACTTCAAATTTTGAAGTTTTCACTTGTTCAGGGACATATTAACTATTCCGTTTTCTCTAAAGTAACCACTTTTCAAGCTGTAAAACATCGATTTCTTTCATTTCTTCACTTATTAAACGAATTCCGTGTTTTAATTTGAAATGATAATACAGGAACAATTTGGTCATACTATTCCTCCTGACTGTCCAGTATCTGAATTCCAGGGTGAATGCCATATTAATTTCATAAGGTTTGTCACTTTCTTACATTATTCTAATCTTTACTTTAAGCTAAAAGGCTTTCTTCCTTATCTTATAGTTTGTTTTTCTCAGAAAAAGTTGCAATGATAGGTTATTCTGAAATAAAGCCAAAAAGTACGTTATCATAAATAGCAAAAAGTAATAAACTATAAGAAGAATTATCAACTTAAGCTTTACCTTATAGTCTCCAGAACTATTTAGAGCTTAAATTTTTCCTTCTTTAGTTCTCTTTTTTTCTCAAGGATAAATAGAATTTATTAACGGTTTGTTAACTTTTTAGTTTTATTAATGAAACCACTTTCCGCTAGCTTTGAAGATCAAACTAACTGTTGGCTTGAACTCTTTTTAACATATTGTTTATGAAAATTTGTTACTTCCTGGTCTACTTCCGAAATATTTAGTTTAATACGTGTAACTATGCCAAACTGCTAACCTTATAATCAAATCATTTTCCCCGACACTGCTATGATTATATTTGGTACTGTAGAACAGTAGTACACTGTTGCACTATTTACCGTAGCACAAATGGTACGCGTATAGTATAACCTCGGTCTACTTGATTTTATTTACAATTACTGAAATATGAAAAGGACTTAACAAAGCTTTATGCTATAGAATATACTGTTGTACCAATAGTACTTTTGACAATAGCGTAGTTTCGACATCTTTTACAGGAAGATACAAGCAAGCTTCAGCTGGGATTGGGGACCTTCATTTCCAACAGTTGGTATTTGGAAGCCGATATCTATGGAAGGAGTACATGCGATATTTGTAGATAAGATATCGGCAGTAGTCTCATTTAAAAGTCATTTCATTTCCATCATTATAATTGTTGAAAAAAAATATAATTATTGAAAACATAGCTATAATGATGGTATGATGGGATCATTTCTAAGTGATACTTCCTGTAGCATTTCATTTAATTTATCTGCTAGTTAGAATATTAATGATTCGAAGGGTATGTTTCATTGCTGGACAGTATTTTGCAGTTTCCTTTCTATTTACTTGGAATTTTAGGGAAAACTTATTACAGAGCAGCGCTTCATCGTTTCGGTGAGGATCACAGTATGGAGTGCAGTAAAGGTTAAAAATGCTCGAGTGACACTGACACTGCCTGAAATTTCCATAATAGATCAGTTCAACACTTCATTTGACCCAATGAATCGAAATATCGTGAAACGAAGAATGTCAGTGCCCAATAATGTCGTTGAGAGATGGTGGCCAAATGGTAGTGGCAACCAAAAACTATACGAATTGGTTGCCTTAGTGTCTTATGAAGGTTCATGAGAGATTATTTAACCACTTAAAAGAATTAATTTCCTGCTGAAATACGATAAGATAGGTTTGCAGTTAGTTGACCACTGCAGTTTTATTGGCCCATTAAAACAGTTAAACTAAAAGAGTAAATAGAACTATTTTATAGGCATTCAAGTTCGGAATTGACGTATTAGACATTTGACATCATCTTAAAGAAGGTTGAATTCATCTAAGATTATGTTGTTTACATTGATGTCTGGATCATTCTGATATCAATCGTTTTATCAGTGATAATTCTTTGAAAGAGAGTGATAACTCGTTTTTGACCTGTTTATTCTTTTTTTATTTCTTCTTATTGGCAGGACAAAACTTTAACAAAAAATTGCGGTTGGGATTTCGAACAGTTGAGCTTATTCAAGACTATGTGAACAGTGAAAAACCCGCGCATGGAAGACATTTCTATTTCATAATTAACGGTCGACCTATATTTCTTAAAGGTTGTCTTTCAATTAATAGAAATTAAATTAAATAAGATTTTAGTGAATGGAAATACGTTACTTTCATGCCTCTCAGCATTTAAAATAAAATTTTTAGAATGATGTAAGTAAGTTTTCAAATAAGCATTTTGGAGATAAAGTACATTTCGAAAAGCCTCGTTCAAGTAAGAATGGTACTTTACATACTTCACTCTTTTCGAGTCACTCGCATTTCAAGTTATTTGAATTTTAGGCTCAAACTGGATTCCATCATCAGCATTTCCGGCTCGCAATCATCGTTTCAGAGAGGAATTTTTACTTAAGTCAGCCCGTGAATCGAATATGAATGTGTTACGTGTATGGGGTGGTGGTCGCTATGAGAGTGATCGCTTTTACGATATAGCCGATGAATTGGTTAGATAAACAGTAGTGTGTACATCTATCCTAATCCCTTGTCCTATACCTTCCGGTCTACTTCAATTATAGCCAAGTCTAAGCTTAATTTTAATGAAGTATTTAACCGAACAAGTTTGAGTTAAATTTGGAGATTATTTTTGTTCCATTTCTGCTCATCCCATTTGAATGAAATCTGTGCTGTGTGTGATATCATGTGATATTAATGTTGCAGGGATTAATGATATGGCAAGATATGATGTTTGCATGTGCATTATATCCGGTTGATAAGCAATATTTGGATAACGTTCGAGAAGAAGTATATGCTCAGGTTGTTGCTTCAGATGAAATTAATAAAGATGCACTTTATTATGGCATATGAATTGATAAGTATTACAGGTGGAACGACTTCGACATCATCCATCCATTTTCGTTTGGGCCGGAAATAATGAGAACGAATTAGGTATTCGCCAATGGTTCTTTGCGGCAAATTATTCTTTTACTAATTCGGTACTTCTTATTTAATATAATCAATTATTTTCTAGTACCAGCATAGGCTACGACTTCCGTCTTATAGCTCTTTAATTTTTTTGGAGGTACTCTTAGTTGATCAAGCAGGCAATCATTGATTTGGATCAAAATTAACAACTTGTTAATAATGCACAGAACCTGAATACTTGTTTTTTGGTTTGCTTGAAGCTTCCGAGATTCATGTTTCATTACTTCTAAATCTTGATAAACTTGCTTATTTTGATAATTTTGTTTAGATATCCCAAGAAGGTTAGAAAAGGTCAAATTGCATTCAGTTTTGATAAATTTTTTCTTTACTCTTAATTTGACTTAAAATGAAGATTTCGACATCGAGATTTTTTTCGCATTCAAATGTAATGATTTATAGAAAGCAGACTACATGAAATTGTACAATGAAACAGTACGACCAATTATTACTAAACTGGATGGTACCAGGCCATATCTGCTATCCAGTCCAACAAATGGAGTCGAATCTGAAAAGTAATTGATTGTTACGGTTGTTGTTTTTGTTGTTGTCAATATCTACAACAAATTATTTTAGCTCATGAAAGAAACTATTTCAACTTGTCATTGGTTACCACAGCTGCAGTTGTAATTAAAATATTCAAGATTCTATTAGTGCAAAAAAATTTTTTGAAAACCTCTCAGAGAGGGAGGTGTAGCAGAATATCCCACTGATGAGAAATACGGTGATATTCACTTCTACAATGAAATGGATGACCTATGGAAAGATTCCACTTATCAAATTCCACGATGCTCTTCTGAATATGGTGTACAGTCGTTTCCAAGAAAGTAAGAATCCTGTTACTCAACTTGTTTTATAAATTTATGAACTTTCTGAAAGCTATAAAGGGATACAATGATGTTACTTTGCTGTGTCGGAAATATTGAGAAACTGAAATGATAGTCTTTTTGATTTAGTCTTTGTTTTTGTCTGCTGCGGACTTTTTCTTCTTCCCATTACGAGATATAAACCCTGTTTGGATGAGAAAAAGAGAGAGGAGAAAGAGTTTCTGAAGCTTTCATAATTGTTGTGTGATTGCTTTCAGAGAAACGATTTTGAAATGGTTGAATGAAACAGATTGGTCCTATACAAGTGAAGGAATGAGACGTAGGCAACATCATCCTGGTGGATTCTTGGCTCAACTTTCCATGATCTTCTCACATTTCAAAGTAACCTAAATTGTTCCTTATTTCTTCTTTTTTTTCTCCAACTTGACTATTAAATGCTTATGCTAGTTATTATCGAGCTATCTCATTCTCTGATCACTGTCCAATTATCGTAGCGAAGAATGGAGAATGTCGTCAAAATTTACCTATCGAATTGTTTAGCTTATGTTCAAGTCGCATATGTTTCTTATCCATTTATTGTACTCATACTTTGAATCTTTCTTTTCTTCATCTCATTTTTGGGCAGTGTTATGATTACATCTACGTGTCTTAGATTTGTGAAACTGAATACAAAAAAAAAATAAAATCTGAACCTAAAGGCTTATATTTGTGTTCGAACCTAATATGCAAAAAATTTGTATGCAATGATGAGATGGTTGGTGCGGATATCATTAATGATCAGTGTTAGCTAATAGAAATTTTATCCGTAGACTATTAATAAGACATTCAATTTCAGATTCCGAATGAATGTGAAAAGATAATGAGCGGTGATTGTGTCTATCTGAGAACGGGGAAGTTCATGGACCGTTTCGTATACTTGTCTCAGTTCCATCAAGCGGTCACTTATCAAGTACAGACGGAACATTATCGAAGGTAAGCTTCACAGTAAACATCCAAATATATAATAGAGTGAAAAAATATACATTCCTATGTCATTAATTTGAATTTTGCTATAAAAAACAAAGACTGAAGTAGTATAGTAAGAGAAGTAGTGAAAAACAGTGCCGGGAAAGCAAATAAAAGTAATGACATGGTGAAGAATTCATCCATATCTTAGTATTTTTGTACTAAAAATGCAGCAGAAGATAAGAAAATGATAAAAGAGATGAAAGTGTTAGGATTTCATTTGTTTTATCGTCTATGTGTTTCAATTATCATTTCTCTTTCATTTTTTTCTTTTTCCTTTTTGGAAATAGGTAGGAAATGGATAAGAAAGTGCAATGCAAAGTTAGAACCTTCAGATGGCGTGGACGATTAACAGAAGATGGTCGTGGTAATACGATGTGCGCTCTATATTGGCAATTAAACGATTTATGGGTAGCACCAACTTGGTCAACAATTGATTTTGAACTTTCATGGAAACCCGCTCACTATTTTGCTCGTCGATTCTTTGCGCCAGTTATTCTTTCTGTGGTGGGTCATAATTCTCATTCAATTTATTTGTTACTATCACTTTGCTAATCTGTTATCAGACTTAATTCACTTCGGATAATCTGCAAGTATGGTGCAAGTAACGCCATTCTAGTTACTGATTTATACAAGCGATCACGTGATTTTGATTAAATCTGAGAAAATGAATTTGGAATAAAAAGGATTCTGATGGTTCTGCGTTGTCCAGCTACTCCTGCTTAGAAGTAAATTGGGATCGTTGTTGGACTAACCAAGCAGAAGATCAAACCGGAAGACGAAGTAGTAGTTGTAAATCATTTATAATGGCTCATTTTTGGATACAATCCAGTTTCCATATAATTCCCTTGGAAAATAAACTCGGCAGTAAATTGTTGAAATTTTTACTTCTGGTCTTTCTTTCCAAGAATATGTTGCAGGCAATAGACGACGACATTCATTTATTCGTTGTATCAGATTTAATAAAATCAATACCCAATATAACAGTGATCTTGGAACTTTTCTGGTTTGATCGCTTCTTACCAGTTCATTCATTTCAACAAGAAATCAGTTCAATTCCTCCGCAATCATCCACTGAGATCTCTATCAATGGAACAATTTCCGACAAAATAAGGTTCATCTGATTCCATTTAGTCCCTTGTTTTTTTTGAGAATTCCACGAAATGTCATAATTGTTACAGAGATTAACATCCAAGATTGTCAGTTGTACTTGAATCTCTTAAAAGAAAATTACAATGTCATCTGTCAAATTGTTTATGTCTGTATAGATGAACTGCCAAATGTTAAAAGTATGGTCATCTTAAATATGCTCTTCAAACTATTTGTTATTTTTGCAGAAACAGAAGAAACGGCCGATACGTCCTGCGAGGAAGGATGTTATCAAGTAATGGTACTCAAATTGGTTATGATACTGTCCATTTACCTGATAAACTGTTTAAGGTAGGAAAAATTTCGCTTTTAGCATAACTTTAATGCCTTGTTGGTATTTATTTCAGGTAGATGAAGTGAATTTTGGAAAAGCTTGGATTCAAAAATTGCACAGGGAAAATGATATGTTATATGAGTTGGAGTTGGAAGCCGACAAAATAGCCCCTTTTGTATATATGGAATTAGCTCCAGGCCTAACTGGATGGTTCTCCGACAATGCATTCACGATGACTGAACCGGAAAAGACAGTAACATTGACCTTGTTCAAGGAACCTGAACGTCAACTGAGCAAAAGTGATATTACCATTTGTTCATTACATGATTGTGGCAAAGCTAACACATAAACTTCAATTTCCGTATGCAATCGAGTTATTCCCTGTAAAATAAATAAATTAGCTTCAGCTGTTGATTCATCACATATCATCAGATACTTTGATGAATCATGGTTTATGCCCTTCATGAGTCATAAATGCTACATTAATGTGATCATTATTACGAGCTTTTCTCATTTAGTATGGTACTTCTTTCGATGAGAAATGATTTCGTGTCAGCAATGACCTTTCGAAAGAAGCTGGCGGTAATTGCCGTAATACTACTGCACTGATTCCATAAAGTAACATAACTGGTGCTAGTGGTTTTACCATGATCAGTGATAACGCTGATCTTACTGATTTTGTAGTGGTTTGATTGCGCAAAGATAAAAATCATTCCCAGTGTATCCGTGTAATGATTTATAAATGTGCCTAGTTTGGCAATATTTGGATCAATAGGAAATCGTAATCTGTACCTTATGTAAAATTCATGTTATTCTTCAATCCACCCTTCAAAAGAATAAGAAATTCTTTTGAATTTCTTGCAATACGGATGGAAGTTAATTTTCAACTGAGATCGGATTCTTTCTTTCTTCCGACTGACCTTTAGCCACATCCTGAGTAACAGACATTCTTGTTCTCGTTTTACGTGGTATACTTACTAAACACAATTAGGCTTGCATGTATCATGTAACCTGACCCTTTTTTTTGCTTTTCATATCTTTCAGTCTTATGATGGTCTGCCGAAAGACTATATCTTCCTCTCTCCAACTGAACATTGAAATATAGTGTTTCTTAAAACGGGCAACAATTTGGATTCAAAAGTTATACAATTGCTTTTTAATCCAGCTTTCTCCACCATTGAATTAGGATGATTAAATTACACAATAGCAACATACCTTGGAATTTGTTACATACCTGCCTAACTTACTTAAGAAATAATAGACTAAATGCATCATTTAAGATGAAGTTGGAGTGATATGAAAGTCTGTCATATAAAAAAGAGAAGAAATAACTTCCCACTTTTCTGTCTCTTCACTTACTGTCAAAGAATTACCCTTTCACAGCTTCTGAGGTAGCCATCTATTTTCACTCCAAAAATTAAAAATTTAATTTCAAACATCACATAACAATTCCTATTTCTCGAAACAACTTGCTCCTAGTTCTAGTCTTATTAGGGCGCCTGGTGTCTTTTGCCGGTTAGGTTTCTTGACTAGAAATTCAAGAAGGTGCCTGGTATCTGCAAACAGTTTACCTAATACTTCTAGGACAAGTCTGCCACAAAAAATAATTTTTTTGAAGAAAGCATTCTATCCAGGAATGCTGTGATTAACATGATGAGATTGTGAAACGGTCTTTTTGAATTCAATTTATATTGAGCTGATTATAGAGTAATAATCGAGAAATACGTCCGATTATTCATGAGAAAAGATTTTCTCTAAATATTTTCCTTTAAAAAAAACAATTTTTTTGCATAGCGTGAGTATTTAAATATTTTCGATATGATTCATAGATTCCTTTACCTTATTCTGTTATTTTATTCCAAATTTTTGATTCGAAGATAATTGTCAGATCGGAGCTAATATATTCAGCAATCCGTACAAAAAGTCTCTCAGGGTGAACATTCATCATGAACGAAATGTAATAGGTGGGATTCTCATGATCATCGAACTGATGTAATATTTGAATTTCAATAATTCGGTAAGTTGTTACGGTATTTCGCAAAATGCCGAAATAGCTGCGTATACTTCATTCATTTATCCTACCGATATAATTACCCAAATTTGCTCTTAAATTTGAGCCAAATGCTGAAAAAACAATAAGTTTAGGTATAATCTTGGATAAAAAAACCCCATCCCTTGAATCATTTTCTTTTTCTGTTCTGTCTCTCCCTCATTTCAATGGTTCTTTTTAAATAAGCAATTTAAGAGAGAAATGTCATGACCTCAATCCATATGGTTTCCTTTTCCCCTTATTATCTTGAGTTGCTTAATTAGCTTACTGGCTAAGTGGCATGAAACCACCCACATACATATATATCATCCATTTCCTTCATATCGTATTAATTTATATTGGACATCTTCTTTTGTTAAATAATGGATGAAGATAATAAATATATCCTTCAGCAATGGATAAGCATAATCAGTGATTGACAGATGCATACACAGCAGAATTGGGAAGATAAGATAGGCGGTAATAGCATAGTATTTAGATAGGTATTACTTGAACAATATGCCCTAAAAATTGAAGAGCCGAATCCCTTGCCTGTCGAAAGATTGCTAGATAAAATATAGCTAACAGCTATGAATATATTTACATAATAAAGATTTAAATCAACTGAACTGATATCAATACACTAGAAATGGCAAATAATTTATTAACATACAAAGTGAATATATTAATGAAATAAAATACTAAAATTAAGCCAAATTATATCGTAGATGATTTGCTAACAATGAAAAAACAACATTTGCTTGATAAGTATCATTCTTCCATCTGTTTCTCTTCGGAACTGTATCAGCAGAGAATTCTTTTCAACGATTGATGAAAAATATGTTCAAGCTGATATCTTTGCTGGACACTTTACTTCACCAGTTATCGGATTTCGATCTGAAATGTAGTCGAATTTTTAGAATATCGTTTTTCCTTCAACATCGATATTTAAACTTTTCGCTGTTTTTATGAAATTATTTTAAAAAGTATACAAAAGTTTTCTAAGATCAGGAAAAAAGTTCCCTATTAAGTTCTTGGTTATGGTACAGAGATGAAAATGCCCTTGAAAGTATAGAATATTACGGTGAAAATGCAAACAGGTGTTAAATTAACTTCACACTTCCTGACCTCAAAAGACATTACCATTCATGCATATAATTTCATTAATTCCGGTAAGGTTACGTTTTTTTTTTTTTTTTTTATTTGTAATTTTGATATAGCAAAGAATGACTGTATCTTGGCAAAAAACCCAATAATCTAATATTTGTGCAAAGAATTAGAAATTTCTACAGCAACTTGATTTTGATTTAACTTCCTGAGGTTAATTACCCCTCTTCTTTTTCTTCTCATCCTTTCTCATTGATTCATTCTTCATTCAAGGGAATAATTTACAATCGACCTGATCATGATTAAAATCAAGAATTTTGATAAAGATCTTTGTGAACATATAAGGCAAGACAATTTTGAGGAAATAGTAGGAGATGATGGTTGATAATAGATCACTTTAAGGAATTACATTCTTTCAGTCCTTTGTTCAATATCGGCTGGTTTTGTAAATAATGAAAGTTTAGTGTTCTATAAAACGATCTGTTCATCATCTTATCGTAAAACTATTATTGTACAAGTAAAATTACCCCACAAACCGTAAGTAAAATGAGAAAGCATTATTAGTCAAGTGAATAGATTAGACAGGACGAGTTAAACAGTTAAGTTGACATTATAAAACATTTTTAACAGGTCCTTATGACAGCATCCGACGTACAATTTCTTCATCACTAGGATATTCATGTAAGGAATTTTCACTTGTTGTTTTCAATGCAGTCAGTCAGTTTCAAATGTAAACAAATGATGGCATTAAGAAGCAGAAATTAGTTTCAAAGATTGCACTTTGTTTCTAATGGAAATGTATAGTTCAGTATTAATTACAGTACTACAATCATATTATAATTACAAGTATCAAATATCGCATATCAAGTGAACCATAACATTTCATTTCTAAAAAACAGTGCAAGCTAACAGTCCTAACCTTTTACAAGAATTATAAACAGTATAAACTTTCTTCAACCTAAACATTTTAACTGTCTGAAGAAATGACTTGAAAACAAACCAAGTACAGGTATTGTCTTTTTAGGTGTTCGAGTAGGCGATTCAGATGCATTACTCTCAAAAATTGATGATTTGAAAGTATTTGAAACTTTCTTAGAAGGTGTTACTTGTTCCACACCATCACCAAAGATGCGCTCACGTGTATTTGTTGATGGACCGTTACGTTTGGGTGTCTGAAATGAAGTACACTCTTAAAAAATGAGAAAAAGTTTCTGTCTATTATTTAATTTATGCTATTTAAAAATCTTCATTGGAATATTCTTCTGTTTTTTACTCCTCTCTACCTTTAAATGGACTGCACACCTCATCCATCTCCTTCTTTTACAAAACTATGTATATTACTTTTCTACTTGTTTCTTTTCTTTTTTTTTTTAATCTCTAAAAGAAATTGAAATTTCAATCTATCACAGAACACAGAAGACCTGAGAGTAAATAACAATATAATAAAATGAAGTAAAACTTCTTGCATTTGTCTTTACTGAATTGTAAAGTACGAAGTATAAAAGAGCTCTAAGACAATTTAACTTTGCGCTAACTACCAGAAATGCAAGCTTTATTATGCTTTTTCCCTATCAATGAAGTACATTCACCATCCTTTGTACTTCATATGTCATCAAAAAAATGAAAAAAGTGTTTGGAAATTTCTTTTTCAGATTGAAAATGAAAAAATGGAAATAAAGGACCTAATTATTTTTAATGTCATTGTTTTACTGATAGTATGTGACGCAAAACTTAGAGTGTTCAAAGTTGCAAACTGACTAATAATGAGTACGTCTTCAAATTTCCAAAATTTATTACCAAAAACTTGTTTGGACAAAACTTATATTTAGCAAACTATCGCAGTCATCTAATTTTCGCAAAAATTTTTTTCAACATCGCATTTACTCTTTCAAAGGAACTTGAATGACTATTATTTAAAGTTTTTAATTCTAATTAATTAATAGAATAGTATTTAAAGATTTTTAGGATAAAATTTGAAACTATCTATAATTGCATTGTCAAGTCTCAAGAAAAAAAATTCAAACTCGATCCTTCGTTTTCTTCCAATGTACGATTGCTTAATGAAGCCTCATTGGAAATAATACCAGTAAATTGTTGCATGCCTTAAACCAAGTTAAGCCTAGGACACGAATGGCAATTACATTGCTTTTCAGTAGGATCCAAATGATTTCGGAAATGTTTTTCTCCTCTCTCTCTCTCTCTCTCCTTCTATCCCAATTAATTTCAATCTTATTTTGCCTAAAATTAACAATGTGCGCTTGATAAGATAATCTGTTCAACAAATATTTCTTCTATAACGTAACAAATCATTCTTCTAATTATATTTTTTTTTTCCTTTCTGTACTGGAATTAATGGACAACTATCAAACCCAACTATATCGGAAGCGCTTTGTTCAACTTTTCAGTACCATGGCATGGCTTACGTGATCGTGAACGTAATAACATAAGCAGTTATTAGGGAAATCTATGTGGAAGTTTACGAAAAAAATTGAAAACTAACCACGTAAAATTATCCAACAATCTCACTATGGTTCTAAATTATTTGTTTTAATTAATTCAAATTCTTGATAATTTTTGCTTTATATATAGGAAGAGACTTTTTTAAAAATAATTTTTTAAAGGATGACCCACCAGTATATGACCAATTTTCATTTGAACCGAAATACATACCAGATAATTTTGATTGCTGCTCAAATTTTATCGCTCAAGCATATTTCAGTTAATTCTCATTCACTGTACTACTATATATCATTTCTGCATATTTTAAAAATCAAAAAAAAAAAAATCACTCAATCGATATCCTCGCTAGTCGATAATCGATATCTTGTAGAAAGGAGTCCCAATTTATTCAACTTATCCCTTATACCATCAATGTTCCCTATTTAGCAGTTCCAATAATTTAAGGGCAAACAAGCTTATTCGATACTCTCTTTAGTATCATTTCGAGGATTTTAGAGGTGTCGATACATTCGACAGCTCACTGCTGATACTATCACACCCCACTTCTTCAATGACTGTTAACTTTGTTTCCTCACCAATTGTGTCTTTATTGGCCATTATCTACCTGTATAAAGTGTATTATTCTCGGCTAAACTATTTTAGAACTGAAGATCGTGCAGTTTAAGTAGATAGCTTAATTAACAGGACACTTCTGCAATTAACATCGTGAATCTGAAAATCGTACCTGCGTTCCATTATCTTGCGAATGTAAGTAGTTACAATTGGTATTTAATGATTTATAATGATAAAGTAATGAATTTTTTGTTGTATTTTTGATATTTTGGCTATTTTTGAATCACTGTAGTTGAGGAGATATGTTTCAACCAGAAACCGTGGAATGAGACAATAAATGCAACGTATGATTCCGGTGGGAACTCATAGAAAGTAAGTCTTTAACATTTCCCTAAGAATTGAAAATAAATAGGTATCTTCTTTGCAGAAAGAGAGAGAGAAAGAGGAAATCTTAAGGGAAGCAAATGCGTACAGAAATGGCGGACAGGAAAATTTCCTCCTTCATATCTACATACCAATTAATTAGCGAGTAAGCGATAAATGTCCCATAAATGTAACTCTAACCCTCTTCTAAATAATAAATTTATTTACATCGAGGAAGAAAAAGGATTTCCTGGTAATGACAAATTTTATCAAATTATAATATCCTCTCATGAAATTAGTATCTAAAACGCTTCCAAATTTAATTCACACACCTACGGAAAAATCAAATTTCAGCATTTTTGATGTAACAGGCTTATGTGGAAGAAAGAAAAAGGCGCAAGGAATAGGTAAATTTCATCAATTAACCTTTGAACAAATACAAACGTCTTTGTCACAGATGAATATTTAGTATTCAGTATAATTGCTAAAATGTTAGTAAGAGACTTCCTAAACAATAAATAATGAAGAAACTTGGCAGTCACATAAATGTGAGATACAACTAAAGCATTTAAATAATCTTAATTATAAATTCAAATTTTCTCTCTTTTCCACTTTATTCCATTTACTTTGTAATTAAAAGTAAGTGGCTCGATTTTTTTTTGCTTGTTGAAAGGTTAAATGCAAAGAAAAGATATGCTGTAAAATGTGGAAAAATATGCAAACAATACTAAACATGAATCTAGCATTCTCATATTACTTGAATTTCTGAAAGATAAGTTTGAATTCAGATGGCGATGAGTAGAAGTAGAGATAGAAGTCAAAGATTTTCCTAATTGCAAAGTTTTAATAGGTCAATTATCCTTCACAACAGTGATCCTACTACTATCAACTAAGACTTGATCAACTTTTATCGGGAAGAAGTATAATTCTTACTTTCCTGACAAAAACTGAACGAATATGTTTTCAGCATGCATCTTAAAATTTAATGAAAATTAATACAACCTAATGCATTTTATATTTGTGCTGTTATTGTGTAGTAAATTCATTATCGGTTACTATTCATTCTTTACGATTTGATCCGGAGAGAAGAGAGATGAAAAGAAAAACAAGCATTCCTTGGAAATATTGGCATCACATTTCCATTTCTTATTCTATGCAAATATTATAAGTGCTTTTCTATTCCTGTAATTATTTCCTGTAGTAAACGCATGAATAACCGATGATCATTTATCGCAAGCACATACGATTATTATTATTTCTTTTCCCACATTTCCTATGCAAAAATGCATCACAAAATCACTCTAGCTGTCCATTCTAGGCTATTTTTTACCTTGTTATTTTATATCACTTAAGATGGCTAATAATACATTAAATATTTTTAAAATTTCCTCTTATGTTTCTCAATTATTTCATAGACACTATCCTTTCTCTCTCTTCTTCCCCTCATTCATTGCTACAATTTTTCTTTTTTTTTTTTTTTTTGAAGCTAACAGTTGGGCACTTTTGATTCATTGACATGACGTCAGATTTTTGGCAAAATGGCAGTTTATAAAGTTTGCAAAGAAATGATTAGAAGAAAAAGATTCAAGTTAACTTATAGTTATATTTGGTGTACATTTGGCACGAAAGAATGAACAATTATCCCAATTTGAATTTGGATAATAAAATCATCTGAAGACTTTGAGTGATCTTTAAAAGTTCACTATTAATCATTTAAATTTTTAAATCATTTTATTACTTCTTTGCAACACACACACACACACACACATACACACACATACATAGACATACGCAGAGAGATAAATAAATATTCAGTGAGATTTGTTGACATAATATAGTTCCGGTTCCAAATGGATTATGTTGCTGCTGTGTCTTAGCGATAAATAGTAACCGGTGTGATAGCAAGTGTACAAATATGGGAATGATCCGGTCAACCTTCAGGGAAAGCTAAGTCAACAAATTTTGATGGAATGTTTAACTTCCTGCTGATAATTCAATGTCTCTCCAAAGTGTTGACTTAAAATGTCATCAACGGAAATATTGTATAAAGGAGGACAGACATCAAGAAAGCAATTGATAAGATTAAAGCTTATAGATGGAATTGGTAAGAAAGCAATTAACAGTGATAAAAGGAATTGGATGACTGTAAAGATCAGAAGCATTAAGATGAGTGAGGCAAATCTTATATTTCATTAAAGTTAATTATAAAGCATTTATTATAAGGAAATTATTACTTTTCTACTCTCCTTCTCTCTTTTTCTCCCTCTCGCTCTCTCGTAAAATTTGCTCCATCTGTTCATAAATTTATGAATTTATAAAGAATTAATTAGAATTAATTAATTAGTACCAGAAAGACTTTTAGAACTTAACACGAGTAGATTGGACAATCCAAATATCGATCGATATACTAAGGAATGACTGGGCTGGATGAAATGATTTCACAACAGTTAAATATTTCCAAGAGATAGCTGACCGTTTATTCAGCAGATGTCCTGCACTGAATGAGTGGACAGAAAGAAATCAAGATTAGTCATCATTAGAATCCCTTTCACTATTGTTGAAGCGATAATGGTTGGAATCAAGGAAAGGTTACGATATGCTCTTTCTCCAACCAAGAAGTTTCAATAGAAGTTATTCCAAAGAGAATTAACAAATGTTTTGTCGACATATGTGTAAAGCGGTAAACAAAACAAAAGGAAAACATACGCTATGATTGGTTACTTGGCCGTTAGTTGTTGTACCATTCGAAGAATTGGTAGTGCTATTACTCTCCGACATTACCGCTCAAAATAAATCACTAATTTTGTAGCAGTGATTAGTCGCTCTTTTCGAAGCTAAAATTCACAATTTTAAGCAAAAATTAGAATTGACATTAAAAATAGCTGAAATGATGCATTTTTAATGAATCAAAAGATATTGTTCGTTTGTAAGTGAGAGTTAAAGAATTTTTAAATTGAACTTATATGAGTGAATGAAACAAAGAAGGGATGTGTCTCTTTCCACCTCTCTCCCAACAAAATGAATGAAGAAGTTTTGAGCCCCAAAGGGATGATAGACAATTGCTGTCTTCTCCTCCTCTTTCCTCTCCAAAAGCAAATTTTGACGAGGAGATAGATGGACACATTGGATAGGTTTTCCTCCGTTGAATTTTAAAAGCCCATAGAAGGGGGAGGGAAGATGTAAATTGGTTGAAAGACATTTCTCCACCCCATCTGCTCCTCCCCATTCATGCTACTAATTGTAGATCGGTCGAATTTTCTCCTTCTTTAATACATTGAATAATAGATAGTCTGCAATCTCTTAATCCATCTTAATGAAACATTCATTCAAAAGAATGAATTTCATTAACAGAAGCATCATAAATGCCTACATTACTCATAGCGATAGCGATTGGATGAATGATACCGCCAAGAGTTAAATTATTTAGGCATTTTATTAAAGAAATTTATTAAAGAAATAAAATTATAAAAAGAAAAGAAAAAAAAATATTAAATTTATCAAAATATAACATTACTCTATCCAACTCAGACTAACCAACCATTGCACTTGATGAGAGTAATAATTATGAATGTAAAAGTCAAATCACAGAAGAACCCCCGAGAATAGATCTGTGTAAATACTGTTTTAAATCAAATCATCAATTTGTAACGAATAGATGTGGTTCTTTAACATGGATATGATGTGAAGGTTATCATCATGAAATGACTCATCAAATTGATCATTTCAAATTGATTGAAGTACTTCGGCAATCCAGATGGATATCTCGTATCTCGTCGTAGTGATACCTTTTTACCAATTCCTTCTCAGAACTTAACAATATGAATTGAGTTATTTAAATCGAAGAAGATTAGATTCAAATCGAATAAGCTTTTCAAAATAATTTTTTCCAAAGCTTCCTTAAACTTTCCTCAACAGTTATATCGTAATGGATTACGAGTGATTTTCTTGTACCATACAATAATGCGGAATATTTTGTTTGGTGCATATGTACAGCGACGTAGGAACGCTTCCCAATGGCTTCACCCGCACAACACAGCTACTCCTTTACTTGGAATTTATTTACGAAAATTATAATCGATTAAAATTCGAAGCAATCTACCAAACCAAACCAAAAGTGCTGTTATATCAAAAAAAAAAAAAGAAAAAAAAAAAAAACTTTGAAATTCAATCCATTTAGGCACAGACTTGCATTGATTATAAAACAGCTTCAGATTGAAGTATACCTTTTAAAGCAGCTTGAATCACCACCCAAGACCCTATTTTGCACTCACTGTCAACAGGTATATTGCGAACTATAAAAAAAATTATGTTTCCGAAGAAATTTAAAGAATGTAGTACTGCAACCAGAAAAAAGAGAACTCCCAGTTTCAGTGTATTTAAAATCATGCCAATGGAAAATCTCCCAAAAAAAAAAATCTTTTTAAAAAACCTTTATGAACTAAGAAACTTGCATTAAAATATCCCAAAATTCTCTCATTCATTCTATCATCACTAATGTCTATAAAATCCTGCAATTAATTTAATTGGTAACCTTGCAATGAATTAATTCACCCCGAATTTCAACTTCCCATAAGTTTTCAGATATATATTCTATTCAACTGCTTTTTTTTTTTGCTTGAAAAAATTGATTGGAACACTTTTTTTTTAGAACAATGACTAAACAGCATTAATTTCTGGAAAAATTTCAAGTACTGCTTCTGTCTGTAATCATTTTGAAAGAATGATATGATTACGCTTAACACATGTAAGAATTACATTATCCATGTTATTGCAAAAAAGAAGGAGAATATCAATGTATTTAATAATTTTACAAAAATTGATAAATCAACAAAGTGAAGTATGATATAATGCAGCTTGTTTGTGAAGATTTGAAAGGGGATTCTGGAAATTAGTTCGCAGTAGATTGCACCTTCTCATAAAGATATTGTCGTTTGTTTACATTTAAGTATGGTTTCAATTCACATTTCATAGTTGTTGCATGTGGTGTATATGGATGACAACAACATCGACATACGCTAGTTCCATCGGGCCTAAAAAGAATGTATATTTTGTAAATGTATTAAAAAGGCCTAGTAAAAGAAATAGATATGAAATATGAAGTTGTTGCTCACTGTTCATTTCAAAAATAGTTTATAGTTTCCTGAAAGAAGATGGTGTCAAAAGTATTTCTACCATATTATTTGATGACAATCAAATATATGCGTTATTTTTTGATAAGAAGTTTCTTCTTCTCAAAATAACAAAATGAAGCCATACTATTTACTAATTTTACCATACATTTATATTTACTTTAAAAAATTTTATTTATATTAATTTTTACATTAAGAAAAAATTATTTATATTAATTTTTCCTAAAATGAGAAAGCTATACAGGCGGTTGGGATTTAATCTACGACAATTAAACTTGTTATTCAGTATACGATAATTTAAAGGTCTGCGGTAATTAGATATATCATCTAATGAAACGGTACATTTAAAAATTAGTTAATCTCTCATGGAGGATGAAGAAGCAATGATAATGTTTCCCAGTGAATTATAATTTTAACGGAACATTATCATATTTCGATCACGGTGGTATCATCTTTTTGCGTTTATCATACATCAGTACAAAATGATGAGTGAAGAAGCAGAAATAAAAAAAAATAAACTCGTTATCATCCGATCACTTTACAATGTCTGATATTCCTCTACTAATTCAGAAAATGAAGCAAGGATTTTAGATTGAAACTTGAGATCAAATTTTTAGTGTTCTGTGAAATTACTACAGAATGACTTGGTTGATCACTTACATTCCATTCTTTCCTCCCGCAATTTTCCTTTAAATTCCCTCTTTCTCATCCTCAAAACAGAAAAGTGATACGTTTCAAAAAAAAGTGATAATAGAAAAGACAAATAAAAAAGTGAACAAATGAATGAACGAATTCATTCTATAAATGTGGCACTAATGTGTAACCAATATGCAAATAAAGGGCAATTCAACGAACCAATCTCGCATTTCTTGCTTGTATCACAATTTTTAGGAATGTAAAAAAATGGTGCAAGACAGATGAATATAAATGAAAGGTTGAAAAAGTGTCATTTGGGTATGCACCCACTGTTAATCATTGTGAAGGTAGGAGATACATAATGTTGTATGCAAATTACACTCAATGCTTCTTTCCTCCTCTTTCTAACTACTTTTTTATGAACCAAATTATAGCTTTCTAAAGTGATAATATCCGAATATTAAAGGTAATTCAGAAGCTCAATGATTAAATCCTTCAAAAAATGATAAAGGTATCATTAACAAGGTAATTAATTTGTTTAAGCTTAGTAAGATGAAAGAATTAGGCACATACGAAGATTGTAAAATGGAATGGTTCAACAACTGCTTTTACTTCAAGTCTTGGATGCATCACTAAAAAACAGTTAGTGAATTACAGACCATCCCCGATTCAGTCAAGGAAACTGATCAAATCTGGAAATTTAATGGTGATCAGAAATAAAGAAGGCGATTAAAATATCAATTATTTATCACTATGAAGATATCAAGCCTGATAAGCTTAAGGGCACTAAATAATCATTTATAAGAACATTTTATAAGAACGCTCATCTCTCCTTCTTTTTTCAGTACTTCTTTTACTGATATTAACTAACAAGTATCGATCAGGTTAACATGAATATTTCCAGATCACTTCTGATGAAAATACAACTTTGTTTATCCGAAAGCATTGAAAGAAATGCATGAAAGTGACTAGCAGTGAATACTCTCCGCCTGCTATGAGAGGTATGTTATGCACTAACAGTTAATTAGACTTTTGGATAGTTCATATTAACGGATTATCTTTAAAAGTAATTAAGAAAGAACAAACTTTGTTTGCGGCATGCAGCTGAGATAATCGATTTTATCGATAATCTCTTTCATGGTATGGGTAACATTGGGCAATTTGATACTCGGATTTGGCCAATGCTTACAATCCTCAACATACTTCGATTCACATGCTATCGATTGATCCACTCCAAAACAAACGCGTTCCGCAACGAAAAGCGGATTGATCACATCAATTGTACCACTAAATTTCATTTGATTCGATTTCTTTTTCTACTGAATTCAAAATATATACATTAATTAGTTCATAGATTATGCAGTCATGTATCCATTCGCAAGGTAGGATAAAAGCTCCGAAATTTAACGATCCATCGAATTCAACGTTTATGTGATTTCTGCACTTCAGGAAAGTATTCAAATTTCACAAATTTGAATTTTCAATAGCTTTAAGAGATTCGTAAAATTTTATCCACTGTTTACTTGCCATCTGTTAGCAGATAAAACAAGCAACAGCTCGTAAGTTGGCAAATTTACATCAATTTTTTCAAATACTTAAAAGCTCAAATGGAAAATTGTAAAATTTGTTTCGCATATTACAACATTAAGTGCAAATATAATTTAGCCTATCTCCTATAAATTGAGTGTAAGATAATTTTCGGAGCTTCTCAGACTGATCAATTATAATATCGTCCAGTCTCAATTTTGAACTTCTATAGCTGGAATCGAAAAATTCGAATAAAAAATCTAATTAATTTCCAATATAATGCTTCTCTACTAACATTTATGAGATTGCAGTTGAAAAGAAGAACGAGAAAAAAGAAAAGAAAAATGTGGAAAAAATGCCTCATATGGTAAATTGAGTTGTAATAATGGTTAGAAGTATTTCTCAGGGGAAGAATATCTATTATAGGATGTTTCAATGATTAGACAAAAAGGGAAATGTAAAGGGATAGTCTTACAAACACATGTTTTCTTGTTTAGATGCGACTGTAATCAAATAGTATTTTGTGATGAAAAATAAATTTTAATCATAAGGATTATTGTTATTTGGAAATTTCCAAATGTCTAAAGTTTAAGAGTGCTTGCTATAAATGTTGTAATGATTAACATTATTAATGTAATTTCCTTGCAAAATCCTGAACAAATATTGGAATTTCAAGTTTCCTAAAGAGAAGTAAGGTTTTATTTTCAATATTAAAATTAGACAGTGAACATGTTAAGCTTCTTTACCTATTTATGATCACTTGTAATAAGATATATCATTTGGGCTTGCAACCTGTCATTTGTTCCCATTTTTTCAAACATATAGCAATCTTCTGCTGTAAACTAACCGCCGGTGACACTGTCGTCCACAACTCTGTTGATAAGAGCATTGGCCACATTGTTGTTGACTGATGGTAATATCGCGCAGATAATTATAGAAATTATTGAAAGCCTGAAATCTGTCAAGATTAATGAGTGAGAAGATTAAGCTTTCTTTCCTTTTCATCCCCATTCCCTGGCTTGTGAAAGATATATGAGCCAACAATCACTTTAAGGACATAAGCTGAAAGTGGAATGTGTAATTGTGATTTAAAGCTAACTTCATGCTGCTTATTTCAAATTAAGTATCGTGAAATGGACAATAAAACATGATATTGTTACCTTCTTATTAGTACTAAATTTTCAGAGAAGTATTAATTACATTTTTTCAAGTTTCTGATTCAATGATAAAAGAATGTTCATTGTTTGTAATCATAAATGTTAACAAAATTTTGTATTTTTCAATACAAAACTGGCAACAGCAAACAACAAAGTTGGAAAGGAAATGGAAGTATATTTCGTGGTCATTTTGGATTGTGTCATAATAACAATTGGCCAAATGAAAGCGCTATTTGTTGAAGTTTAGAAATAATAATTGAATAATGTTTAGTAGGTAAGACCTACAATTGATGAAAAGAAAAAAGAACGCTCCAATCTGACCATTCAACCCCAAACTAAGAAAATGAACTACTAAATTTTGCGACCATTTTAATTGTAAAAAGTAAAGGTTTTCTACTGATAATACATCGCATTTAAAATCCTCGTATGAATTTTAAAATTTTAGTTTCATTACCAAACGGATTTAAATATATAGCTTCGTAATTTTCATTAACTTGACTTTACTATTTTTATTACTAACATTTTTCTTCTAAAGACAAATTTCATTGCATGAAATCAATGACATTTCTTATGGAATATAAATAGTTGGAACTAACCTTTCTCTACGTATAGAAGAAATTAATTTCTTTTTTTAAAATTTGCTATCTCTAGGAAATAGATCATATTTCAGCATGCATATTGCTTCTGAGATAACATTTCTGGAGTGATTATATGTCGCAGAGGGTTTATTTATTGAATTTTCAAAAATTAAAATGTATGATATTGATAAGATCACTTGTTCAGCATGAATCATCAGGGATATTCAAAAAAAGATCATGAAAAATATGGCGTCATTTCACATATTTTTATTTATGCCATAAGCAACAATTTGCTTTCTCGAAAATTATCGATGTATTAGAAAATGCAGTAACGATCGTTGGCTGATTTGGTTACGCTACATTCCTATTCGAGGTCATTTGCATTTATATTTATGTTTTGTCATTTGTTTCATTGTTGGCAGGGAAATAAATAAATCTTTCAGCGACATCTTCAATGATTCAAGTTACAATTTCAAAATGTTATGGGAAAATTCTTCTCAATTTGTGGAATATAAGATGAAGAGACTGAACTGTAGAAATCTGGATCTAAAGTCCAATTAATCTATATTTTCTTTCTTTATTTAAACTTATTTCTTGAAGAAGGTACGGAAGTTATTCAGGAAAAGTAATGAGTATGATACCATATGCACGGAGATTTCTGAAAGAGAATTATATCATGATATTACAAGCCTGAGTGATACTAACTTAACTCTTTCGGATATATTTCCTTGCGACACATACAATCGAGGAAAATGTTGATGGACAAACGAAATAAATCTTTCTTAATCGTACCAGAAATTGATCATTTTAAAATGATTAGTTTTGGTAAAAAAGATACATTTTTTCATTATTCATCAGTTGATAAAGCGAAACAATGTTATTGAAAAATCATCCTAATTAACTTCACTTTGCAAAATATTCATTAATTATGACTTCACTCCTGCAACCTAAAAGTTTCTGCCGAGAATAAATTTTTTCAGATGATAATTTAAACAAATGACCTACTAAACGTATATTTCACTGCTTTCGATAGATCCTTAAAGATTAGATCTTAATCTGCGATGAATAACAAATACGCAGGCACGGTGCTGAACTTCAAGGTGACCTCAAAATACAGTTCAATGCACAAATAAAGTATGTTTCAAATTATTTCTGATTCTACTTTCAAATGAAGTAATAAATTTTGAAGTTCCCTTGCAGAATCCATTCGTATTTCCTGTCCGGCTTTTTCCGGTATTTTCATCATACAATTCAAAGAAAGACTTTAGTAATTTCGTTATGAGGAGAAGAAAGATGTATCATGTGGTCTAAACTACATAACTAGATAACTCTACTTTGAGGATTAAGATGTAAAAACTAAATTTCTATCGTATCAGTCTCTGTCGTTGGTTGATGAAGTAGTTGAAACTTCTTATGGTAAGTAGTGACATATAAATTTGTGGGCAGATGTTGAAAAAAGTGAAAGTCTATGAAGTGCGGTAATAAATATTCTGATAGAAGGAAGACAATATTTCTGACAATGAATATAATATTCATTATTAAATCGTTGGAAGTTTTTTAGTTTGCCATGCTACGTCCATATTAAAACATCTTTATCTTTAAAGTCAGAAGGAAATGTTTGCAATGCATAAATGCGAACATAACTTACCACACTCCAACGTTCACGTAAAAGTTTGAAAAAAATGTGTTCACGGCAACCATTTTTACCAGGTAACAACTGATCGAAGTAAGAACGTTGCCATCGTGGATTATTACCTTTTAACCAAATACACGGACCCCAAGCTGTCCATTGGGCGCAATTATCCGCCTGTACTGCATTTCCAAACATTGCTGACAATTGTGCTTCTGAAACTGCTCAGACAAACGGACAATTTCCTTAACAAAGTAAGGAAATTTAATTAACTTTAAGTGATTAATTGCTAACAAATGGAACAATTTCTCAACAGAAATATGTTCCCTTCCATCCAAGAAAATGAATTCATTAAGTTGTTACAAGGGGAAATGGACACGAACTGCTAAAGAAGAAGGTCTGAAAATTAAACTGTGTTAATAATGTCTACCTAAAACAATTTGCGATGCTCAAAGGATGTGTACTTTTTTCAAATAGTTCGTAGATTCGAGCGACATTTATCGTTCATCGTCTCAAACAGGAAATGCAATCAGACTAAAATTACTTGCGAATTCTGAGAGTCCAGGCTAGCCATTTAATGCCAGCAATTACTTCTAATCAACCAATTATGGTTTCCAGCCTGGTTTACTTGAATATTGCTTACTTGTCCAATTGAGGTAAATGTCAGCAAGAATAAAACCAATCGTTAACTTTAGAAATAAAGCTCAGAGACACGAAAATGAAACGATTCACCAATATAAGTAAACAAAAACAAAATTTAGCCTAACTGAACATATATACTGATCATCTCCGAAGTTATGATCAGAACTCATTTCCTATCAAAGTAGCCAATGAACTCTTCCATTGACTGTATCCTTCATCACATATTTATGGATCAATTGGAAAAATGATATGCGATGCACTGACCTATATCATTTGCGGAAAGAGTGAAAATGATGAACGCAATAACGAACGATGGGATTGCCATTGATGCTGATGTATTCGTCAAATATAAGGAGCAGTAAATGATAAGGTAATAACAATAACAGAAGTGGAAAGTTTTGTTCTGCTGATGTTGAGGAGGAAGAATATATAAAAAAAAAAAAAAAAAAAAAAGAAAAGAAAAAAGAATCAACGGCACTAATTAATTTACACGTTTCCTTCACTGACCAACAACCACAGTAGTAACAATAACGATTGCCAATGCAATGATGATTGTTGTGGCAGATATAACTGGTAGTTGAATAATGGGAAGAGAAGAGAATAGATGGATGTGATAATGTCCACTAACCATCCAAATTCAATGTTCATGTCCGTCCCTGTTTGCTCATATTTCTCATCTCATTTTACATTACATGCTTTAATTACTAAATCATTAAAAAAACCTGTGTTTGCGTGAGGATGACCCAAATATCCGTTCAACAAACGTCATTGTCACAATAGAGGATACTGAGAGCACTATAGATCCCATTAATTTCAAGCTTTTTTTTTTGTATTCTTCCATCTATAAGTAATTATATCTTTTATTAGCTTTGAAGAAAGAAAGACTAAATGGAGCATGTTTGTTTTAAATCCTGCATACTTACATTCTTTTTTTCCTCGTTTGAAATTTAATGATAGATGATAGGCCAAGCATATCGTTGAGGAAACAAATTACTGTTTTTCCTCTTGTCAAGGTTGATCATTAAATATTCTTTCAATAAGATAGCAAATAATGAGCTCAATTTTCTACATCATTTTGATGTTAAAATTCTTTGTTTTAAATGTTTAATATTTCTATCGTTCAGAACTTTCCTAATACCAGAATGTTCCATATGATGGAGATTAAAGTTAGCAGAGAGATCCATCGATCACAAGATGGACTACATATCGGAAAGAAGAAGACGGATGAGAGAAACGAACTATGCTGTCCACTGGGAACAGAATGATGAAATGGTTTCATCGTGTCCCTCAACGAGAACCGCGAAATTCAACTAAGCTCTGTTGGATATTTTCTTGCCCTTCGGCGATCGTTGATTGCACTTCCGTGCATTTGTTATGGTTGCATGAAGTTGTCAGTTCATGTGCAGCATGTGCAGATCTCAGATAGACTTCTCATACAAGTTGTTAATCTCAAATGAATCGCTTGTGACTTACGTAGACTTTGAATAGGAATAAAATGGCGCGTTTACCATTTTATGAGTGGTAAATTCGATCATAGAGAAATGTAATCAGTACGAAAACTTTTCAGAGATAAGATGTCATCATTGGGAAGAGCGGAAGATATAGTGCTTCCCGTGTGCGACCAGTCCGCAGATAGTACTTCCACTGGCACCAGTGTTTCACCATGGAAAGCAACTGTCGCGCAAGAGGTACTTTTTAATAATTCTCGTCACAAAACCAAATTTGCTGCTTTTGGACTTTCCACTTTATCTCACGACAACTTTTATACAATATTCAATCTAGAATTACGAATAAGTATTTATGTTTTAGCCACATCTGCCTGCCTTTCACTGTTTCCCTTAGTCTTTCCAATGCTGGACTGTTCATTGACAGGAGTATATATATATATATATATATATATATACAACTATAAAAATTGAATGATGTTTGAGGTATCTTTACCTTTTTCACTCTGCAGAAGACAGTGGCCAAGGATATGCCCGAATCACCAGATATGAAATTCGCTCGAACACGTTTTGGTCATCTTCTTGATGGAATACGAAGTGGTGAGATTCAAACTGGGATACAAGCTAGAAATCGAGCAAGAAGGTTAAAATATACTTGTGTCAAAAAAGAATGCTTTTGATTGAAATTTAAAATTTATTACAAAATATTTGACTGCAATTTCAGTATTAGAATTGATTTGCTTTAAATTTAGCTATTCTAACCTGGATTTCTGTTTTACAGTCCAGAAGAGATGGAAAGGGACTTGCTTGAACGTCCAAAGAAATCGTTACGACGTGAAAGTCGACGTGAGTAGTTACTTTAATTATAATAATGTAACGTTGTTTCGTCGCTGTTAGTGTTTATTATATTCTGCTTCTCAGGAATATAGAAATTTTTTTTTTATATCAGTTACTGCGGTGAGCATAACAGTCAGCATTAAATAATAGAACTGAATGAATAAGTTCTGTTTGGCTCATTTTTTAGACGGAATAGTCGTTAATTTGGATCTGTGAGAAGACTCTCTAACAAAATAAGTGTTTTTTCTGGAATATATGAAATATAAAATCAATTTTTAGGAATGGTTTTCGAGCTTCGCGGTAAACCTTTTGCACTGCGAGATAGTGGTCGTCGAGAAGGCGTGTATGCACTCTGTCGAAATTGGATGCGAGGTAGTGATGATGAACGACCAAGAGAAAGGCGAGAAGTGGAGCATCCAGAACCACCCGACGACTCACTCGTAGGTTCCATCTGCGAGAATCTTTTTTTTTTTTTTTTTGGTTCATGTCAGTACTGACTTGCTGACATTTCTTGGGAAAATCATTCTGGATAAGGATTTTCTGTATCTTTCTTTTTAATTTCCTGATTGGTTTTATATACTTCTTGTTGTAAACACATTTGAAACAGGATTTCTTTACGTGTCCTGTTGTTTCAAAACTGAAAATTTTTATAATCTCTATGATCGAATAGCAGTAGGCTGGAGCACAGCAATATTATTTTTGAAATTTTAAAGAAGGAATATGATTTTAAATCAGTAAGCTGCAAGATATGGTAAGAAGAAAAAATCGTAATAACACTTCAGAAGTGATGTAAGATATTAGTATCTAGATATAAAAACAATTCTTGTTCGAACAAATTAAAGTTATATTTAGGATTTACTGGCTACAAAAGAAATCTGGGCTTTGCCACGGCCTCATGATCGTATCCGGATCGAACCAGCTCCTCCACCGTTGTACATGAATACGAAAATCAAAGTGGATACAACAAGCTCCAGGGAGCTCTTGGCCGTTTATCTACCACATTGGAAAAGAATTAAAAAAAAGTCGGTTTCTTTATCTTGGACGAAAATCAAGGGATCATAAAATATTTTATGCAGTTTCAAGAAATTAATAAATGTTTCATTCTTTTAATGTTTGCTAATTTATATATTTCACTGTTCTGAAAGAATGATCTAGATAATTCGAATTCAAAGATTTCTTGGTATTTAAGTGTAGAACAAAATCAATTTTTCAGCTGGAATGAGTATTCCCGAATTCGAGATCGACGATATCAAAAAAGCATCAGATTACTGAATACTGTATTCAGTATGAATCAGCAAAACAGCATTATATAAAGACGATCTATTCCTTAAAGTAAATGTATTTCGAGTCAAACTCTGGGTTATCTTGCAATAAGAAATGGTATAACAGCTGAACGTCTTTTCTTAGTTCACTCAAGACCTGCCTAGTTAATTTGCACTTCACTAACCAACTCACATAATCAACCGAAATTTTGCTATTTCTGCAAATCCTCAGGTTTGCAGGAGTAGCGAATTGTTCTCGTCTGCTCTGCCAGAGACTGAATTGTAGAAGTGAATCTATAATTCAGCCAATATCTTCCAAATAGTTCCTGGTAGGTTTGATCAATAATAAAGCTACTCGAGGCAGTTTCATTGATATTTAACTATTTTCAGCTTCAGCGGTTTAGGATATCATCAAAAATGGAAAAGGTTCATTAAAAAACAATATTCTAAAAGAAAACAGGTTGAGTAGTTATGGGTGGCCGTAATATAATAAATGAGGGAAGTGGTGAAGTAAGGTTATCTAGTATTTATCCAGATAGTCAAGAGCTCAATTCTTTAATTGAATAGATATTCCAAATGGGATAGTTCGCAAACATATAAATTAAAATGAACTTAACTTTAGAAGAACTAATTTTATGATAGGAAGATAAACAATGTTACGTTTGTTTGAGAAAATAGACAAAAATTTATTAAAATAACATCAATTACAATTGGAAACGAAAAGAACAGTGTAATCAAAAGGTATGGGTGCTACCGGTTTGCGAAATTAAAAGCTAAAAAAGCCAGTCAGAACGCTTGACTTCTATTAAACTACAAGCAAAAAGCAAGTAATTCTGTTCACGATGACGACAATGGCAATGCCCTTTCGAAAACATTGACCAGATAAGACTAGATGTTGCTTAAAATCAGATCAAAGTTTTAGAAAATACTTGGGAGACAGAATTCCAGGCCTTTGAAAAGATTTTATAGGATATCCGAAGTGATGAACGAAAACAAAATGAGGAGTATGAGAAGAAAAATCAGTATTCCGTTTCTTAACACAAAAAAAAAAAATAAATTAGGAAAACGCATGCTTCTGACAAAGCCAAAGTTGCCACAAAAATCATTGGGACGACGCATATTGTAAAGATACACAATTACAACTTGTTCATCCTTATCGGAGAAAAATAAACAAAGAGATAACAGCCGTATCAATGTAATAAGGACCTTAAGCCAAATACGTTTCCTTAAACATGGAACTTTAGAGGCCATTTCGAAATTAAGATCCTGCAATTCGAGCTCAACCAAAAAATGCCAGTGAAATAATAAGTGTATTTAGAAGTGCATTCAAAATTTGCTTGCAAGTCCAATCACAAGAAAAGATTCAGAAAAATATTCAAAAGAAGGCGGATCATTCTAGGTTTTTTCACTCCTATATTTTTAACAATCACTTAGCAATAAAGTGAGCTGTAGAATAAATGAAAAACAAATAAAAACATCGTAGCCCTAATGATGATAGAGGCAAAAATGCTAAGATCATCCAAAACTGACAGAGTGTGAAGAATTCATACAGAAAAAATTTGGACCTGCCGCCAGTATTCCATTCCGTACTCCGTCATTTGTTGAAAGAATCTAAAAGTTGTTATTTCTACGGCCAATGAATTCATAAGTGCTCAAAAAAGCCACCCAAGCTCCAACTTTCTTTCTTCTGACTAACCGAGGATTATTTTTAAGTAAATAAGGACCGATTACCAGGTTAAAAGTAGTTAATTTATCATGCTTAAAATTCCAGATGGAACTGGGAAAAAGCACACTTATGATTTCCAGTATACACCTTACGCATATTTTGTTCGTTAAAAAACGAGTTGCTCAGAAACTGGGTAGATACCTCAAAACCCTAGAATGTTTTACCATAACAACGAGTTCTGCAAAACAAACGACCAATGATACCAAAAGTTTTAGAGAAACACTCATAGGTAGATATCGCAACAATAGTATAACGCATTTTTAGAAAAGTGACTTTGAAAAAAGTTGGTTCTGCAAAAGCTAACAAAAAGATAAACGGTACAAACAAGAGAAGTGATGTTAATACTTTCACTTTTACTTTGCTTAAAGATGGATGGAAATTTGGAACAAAGCTAATGATATTGCATCTTCTAATCCTGTTTCCTTTGACGCACACGCCTCACTTTCGGGGAATTGTGATCGCCATTTCTCATCTCCTCACTAGATGACGCTTCCTGCAATGATTCATACATTTTTAACTATAAAAATATTTGATTATCCTAACACATTTTAATTTATGCAGATCCAATCTGTTTTACTGACAACTCCTTAGCTGAAAGTCGACCTATCTGCAGAAGCACAGAGGAAATTCTTTCTTGCCATGAAATACTATGAATAATTGAAATACAAAATGCCGGCATAATAAATCATAAGATTTTTCATTAAACGATAATTAAGTTATTGACAAACGTTATTCCAAATTCCAAATGCACTGCAAATTATAAAAGCACCATAAAACTGATCAGTTACGCTTACCTTTTCCATATGGGAACGGTTTGGTGATCGAGAGGAGGTCCGTTTCTTTTCTTTTCCATTATCATCATGTGCTTCAGGTTCCTGCGAACTGCGCTCCACAGATTCATCATCGTCACCGACAAGGTCCGGTACTTCATCATCAGGATGCGACTTCAAAAAAAGTGAAGTATAACTCTACTTGACACTGGAAAGGGAATTATTTCCGACATAATTTAAAACAAATACTTGAGTGGCCTTCAGTAATTAACGAACCCAATACATGACTTACTTCATCAGTTTTTTTATAATCCTGCGTGACTGGGCGACTTTTACGTCCGAAGCAAATAACAGCTATGATGATCACTGGTATAAGAATGGATAGCACATAAACAACCCATAACCACGGCCGTTCCTCGGTCACTGACACAAGCTTACTAAATATTCCTTGACTAGGAGAGGATGCACTTTCGTAAGCTGCCTCCTGTAAGACGAGTGGAATATAATCAAGAAATATAGGAAATTTGAAATTCAAGAAATTAGAAGTATTGTTTCTTTTATGAAGCAGTACTTTCAATTTCCTTCACAAAAATTTCTTTTTAATACTGAAATACCTGAACAAGTTTGACTTTGAAAGTTTCCTTGGCGAAATTGGAAGCCACATTTTCATCATCTCCTATATAAATGTTATCAAAGATGATGTTTGCACTCATCGTCCAGAGTTCAATCCCGAGCGCTGTGATCGGTTGCAATTGAGAGTATGGATGAGGTTCGAAATAATTCGGATTCTCAATTTGTTTTGGCTTCCACTTCCCTTTATAATTAGGATTTGCAATGCGTGGTGGTTTCCACTTCCCCTGAAAAGACATGAAATGATTCCCTTTTAACTTCAGGCCAAACAAACTTTTTCATCGGGCCATTTCGTCGGTATGAAAATTTTAGGCAAAATACGAAACATCTAAGCATTTCACCACATTTTCAGCATTACTTCATTTCACATTTAAGTTTCAACTGATATAGACTCGCTCAGTTGATATTGAACATACTGATGAAATATACCAAAACAAATTAATTAATTTGTGAGATCAGAATATACAACCCTAAGAACTGAATTCAAAAACTGCAAAGTTTTTCAACAAAAGAAAAACTGATAACGGTTCTATAAAGTGAAAAACCAGTTCGAAATTCAAAACTCACCTTGTAATTTGGATTATCGACCATTGGTTTCGTCCACTTACCGCAACCACTTCGACCCTTACATTTTGGGTTATCAACTTTTGGTGCTTCCCACTCACCATCCATGCTATCGTCCCAGTCGGATGGTTTTTTTGCCTCCGGATCCGGAATTAACGCTTCCTCTTCCTCGAGCCAATCATCAGGCATTACAGCATTTGCATCTTCAATTTTCCGAGGAGCATTTTCATCCCTTAAACAACAAAAACAAGCAGCAGGATGAATTCAGCATGAGTGCTGAAGTGTAGAATAATAATTAAAACGGTCTTTTGAGTTTGTAAATCTACTTTACATTCCCATCGACTATGATATGTCGGTATTATGTGGGTTATTATTTCAAAAATCTTGAAAAAAGAAAGTTGCAGAGCGCTGTGCAGAAATGAGTGATTTTAAGGTTTATTCTGGCCTGATCTCATATTAATCTCGAGATCACAAATCTGTCAAAAGCGACTGAATACTTTTATCCCTCACTAACTAACACAATGCCAACATTCTATAAAAATTCACCAGTCGCCAGGTTTTTTAGCATCTGGATCATCGATTTTTTCGCGTTCGTCCCAAGTCTCGGGTTTCTTGTCTGTCGGATCATCAATTAAAGTTGGTGGGGTAATCGACGGCTCAAGATCCTGGAAATATAAAAATGCCACGAAAAAAAGTTTTCTCAAACTTTCAAACTTCCTTTTTGCAGAAAAATCCCCATTTTCAAATAATCCGAAAGAGAATTTCTAAATGCAAGATACCGCTTCAGAAGAGTCTGAAAGTAAGTTTTAAAAACATAAAAATAGAAAACTAACGGTAATCAAGTTGCCGGACATAATTTTACTTTCATCAACCAGCACAGTAAACGTTTCATCTGGGCGAACAATCAGAGTGTACAAATGGGTTTTGTGATCGTCAAAATATGATGAAACTGACTTAGATGGTTGTTTCGCATGGTGCTCCTGAAAAAATATGCTCAAAAAAAAAAAAAAAAAAAAAAAAAAAAAATACTCTCCAGAAAAAGCATGCACTTAGTAATTGTCACTTCCTATGAAGCCCGAAAGTTAAAGTTCAGAAAACAGTACTCAAACCAGATGGGTATAAAACTATGATTAGAACCACAAATCTCAGAACACTGACCATAAAACAATCCAGAACAAGAAAAATTAAAAGTGATCCTAGTTAACAATCCATTCAAAGCATCTATCTTAACAAAACATTTAGGAACAGCAAAAGAATGAATTTAATCTGTGGGTAAATTAAATCAGTGATTTCATAGCAAGCATCACAAGCCTTTTTCAGAATGCGTATATGCAGTCACATCTGCTCTGCAGCCGAATCATCCTTCAGAAACTTACCATTATATTCAATCATAATAATTTAGCCGTCTTGTTTTGCCATTCTGCTGATAGCTTACGTTTGTTAAGTTCTCATATCTTTGCTTAAGAATCGTAATTGATGGAAAAACATATTTGAACTAACGGAAATGGTGCCATTTTTGGGATTTCTGAAGCGAACAATGAACAAGATACTGGATTTGGCACCACATTTATCAGGTCCAAACATTATTGTATATGGTGTTTTATCTGTAAATTCTTCCAGCGCTTCTATACCCTCTGTTAACAATTTCACGTAGCCACCACCACACTCCTGTCCTTCTTCATATTTTACCTCGTACCTGAAATCGGAGTATGTTCCACACTGTGAATTCAGCCAAAGGAGAAAGCTGGGTTAAGAAACCAAATCAACAAACTAATGTGAAAGAATTCGTATTGTTGAGTAGCTAAATATCATTTTTGTTTTCAGAAAAATTCTTAAACAATATTTAATGTATAACACAGTAAAATTTAAATCATAAAAGACCATTTCCTTGGTTACTTGGAGATATGTTCCACATAACGAGCACTGTTAACAAAGTGTCGTTTTACACATAAGGTAGGCTCATTATTGATATAACCAGCTGTTTATCTTTTTTTAGCTAACAGCATACCAGAACAATCACTAGTAAGACGTTCGTACTTTCATAAAAATAACTTTTGTCACTAAAATCCCTCGGAAATCCTACAAGACACGGCATGTTCACCTTACTTTCGTCTTATCTAAGCCAATCTTTCATCGACTCAAAATAGTTCCATAACAATGATCTTTTAATAATTCTACAAATATCCAACAAAATGAAGATCTAACGGAAGTTATGACCATTTATTCTCCTGTGTACTTTTTGTATGAAAAACTAACTGTACAACTAAAGGTTTGCCATCAAATTTGAATGGACGATTGAATTTTGCAGCAATTGCATGATGTCGTGCCCTGCTCTTCACAATCAATCCAAAATCATTGTCGATTATAACTGTTGAGGGAGCGTTTATTTCCCATTGTCCTCAAAAAGTACTTATTTATAGTAATGACCTTCCCTTTATCAACTGCCAAAACCAACTAATTATTAAAGCCGTTCGTTATAAATGACTTTAGAGACACATAAATTTGTGATCAAATTGTGCATTTATTAAGTTACTTATATATTAGTTGAATCTACTGATATTGAAATTGACGTATTTGAAGGCATATTTTACCACAGATAGTTTAGAACTTTATTAAATCTCACCCCATTTTAAATAAAAACACTACTGCAATCTCCATATAAAAATAAAACGGCAATACCATTAAATTTGGCTATCGAATCTTCCACATTATCCTTTTTGCCCTTTGATATGAACCATTTCCTACCAATTGCATTACGATTCGAGAACCAATCTACCAGTAGAGGTGAGCCGGAAATCGTTGGTGTTTGAAATGAAGGTGGTATGTATTCCTGAAAAACTTAAATCTTTTTCCTGCAAATCTGGAACTAAAATCTACTTATTATTACTCATACTAGTACAAGTTTCTGGAAGACGAAACCGAGGTGTTAAGCATAACTTTGCACTTACAACATGTCACTACAGACGTCGAAATGTTTTCTTTTTCTTTTTTTACAATCACCGATAATAAAATCAACAAAGATGACAACGAAAGAAATATGGAAAACACAAGTGCGTCAAAATAGCGAGTGAGTACAACGAAAGAAAGAATTTAGAGACTAATTATCTAGTACGATTATTATTTCGCACTTTGATTTAAAATAAATTTAGGGAGCTCAAGTGCAGTGAACAAATGCCAAAATTTAAATACCACCTAATGAACATTTGAGAAATAATGACGAAAACTTACAAGCTTTGCACTTTTTTCTTCCCCATCAAGTATATTCGTTTCATCCATATCATTATCATTGTTATTAACTTCATCACGAGCAACACATGCTGCTGGTAACAATCCAACCAGCATAAAACATAACCACCAATGACACCGCATATTTCGCCTGACTTTCGATTTAAGGTTATGAGAAAATTGGGAAAAAATAAACATTTCAGCGACTTTACAAGCGTTTTAAGAATACTACAAAGAAATGGGATGTCAAAGCACATGATAGGAGCAAAGAGTTTCTTCAGTGCAGAGCCAATAATGTGGGGCAATTCAGGAACAGCTGAATGAATCATCTACAAAAAAAAATCCATTCACATTCCACTTAAAGGCAAAAATGAAGGTTAGTTTACAGACCACGCGATCAAGCATGACTATAAAATCCACTCATTAAACACAAGCAACACAAACTTCCTTGAAAAACCTTCAATTACTATGCATAAGTTTTACTAGTTTACTATGGTTAAGATGACGTGTACTAATGTAACGGCCAAAGGTTGTATTGAAGGGCCGAGCAGGAAACACACTGCAAAAATGATGAACCATAGCAATATAAATCAAGCTATCTATTTCTACCTATCGCTGGACGAGCTACTAACAACGGCACAACCACAAACGGAGCCACAAGTCAGCAACGAAGCATTAAAAATAATGGCATAGACTCCTAATATGACACAACATCGGGACAAAAGAGTTGCATAGAGGGCGACCAACACAAAAACAGTCTAGTCAAATCACCTGCGTCTGTCGGCTCATTTTGAAGTCAGTTTCGGCAGGTATTAATTAAAATCATTATATCTTGAGCAGTTTGGGCTTGCACGAATATAATCAATATAACCCAAGCGATATAAATCAGAGTTCGAGTGAACAATGTGATAACAGTGGCTTATACCATATGCAATAAAAGTTAAAGGAACGAAGCTTATTTTTCCGAAAACTTTAATCTCATTTTTATGCACTAATAAAAACCGCACACAAATCGAGGAAATTTAGAAAACAAACGAACAAACTAAAACAAAGCATAAAACACTAAACAATAACATTCCCAGTAGCATAAAAGATATATATATTTCTTGAAACGTGTGGAAAAGATCGAAATTTTGAAAAATAAACAAGGATTCCTGTATAAAGAAAATCGAGCAAAGTAGCAGCACAAATGTGGGCTAATTCAAACATGTAATGCCTGTGTGGGCTAATCGAATGTGATGCATGTAATGCCTGTGTATATAAGTATTTTTTGAGAAGTAGTACCAAGACATATTTAAAATGTTGGACAAATATTTCTGAACGAAAAGAATACGTAACTTGGTACTATACAAGGGAATTTCCCTATACTACAGAATAACAAAACGTGTCTCCTAATTCTAGAGGAAATCCATATACGAGTATTATAAGTACTTTCCATGTTTATAGGTTATCTGAAATCTGTGTATTGCAAACAGGTATTTTCTCTGGCTTTTCGACCCCAGCAGTCGCCTGCAATTTTCTCACTTAATACTTATTTGAATAAAAAAATTATGAAAAACACCTGAAGGTCCAATGCGCGCATCAATAAGAAAAAGCCCTCTATTCATAGGAAGTGCCAACTAACACATATAATCAAATAAGATCACCTGCTGTTCAAACGATGCTTCTGAATAATGCAATTTGTTCGCTTACTATTTACACATAAACTTTTTGAGAAATGCATCTTCTTTTGAAATTCCGAAACCTCTGGAAACTTGAATCCACCAGAAATCCATAAAGTATTTGCGAACATAATATGTAGATGGAAAAAATAAACGCTACAAATCATTCCAAAGTTGCCACAAAGCACCCGTTAGAACAACCTTTACAATTTGAAGTCACATTTCTATTTTTGCATTTGGGTATGTCTTGAAGTGGCACAAGCTTACAGAAAAACAAATCTCATATTACCGATTAAAAAGACTTCAAGAAAACATTATAGAGCAGCTTCCCAGAAATCTCAGAACTCAAGTTCTGCAAAAGCAGGCACTACTTATTCTGAAAATATAAACAGTGAATCAAAAAAAAAACTACAAACTTCTAGCGAGAATGACTTATACCCAAATACAAATCATATTCAGAGGTTATCGTATACAAACACGTAAAACACAATAAAACGACATAAAACATCATTCGCATATAGAAAAGAAATATTTCAACCAAAACAAACACATTGCTGAGTAAAACACAATGAAACGTATCACTCTTGCGAAAAATGTATTTGATAAGCAGGTTGGATAAGCAGTACGCCACTCCCACGGCAGATGAGCGAAAAGAGTAGACTCGAAACCAACTAACTAGAAAAGCTTTTACTCAAAATTCATAACTTGTACTACTTATTTTTTCTCTCTCTGCTCATATCTTTCGATATACTAATAAGCATACGATATTTCATTTTCAGACACTTTTTATACTTTGCAATATTTCACTTAATACTTAATGCAAATGTCTTCCAATCAATTGTTTATCCATTATAAGAAGGTATCTAAAAATCCAACTTCCTGAAAACCAAATGAAACAAAAAAGAAAGAGTTCTTCCCATCAAAGTAGGGAAACTAAACCTTCGAATAATAATAAGAATAATAATAATAATAATAATATAGTGGTAATAATGATAATGATAATAATAATAATAAATAATAATAATATAATAATAATAATAATAATAATAATAATAATAATAATGATAATAATAATAATAATAACAATAATAATAATAATGCTAATAATAATAATAATAATAATAATAATAATAATAATAATAATAATAATAATAATAATAATAATAATAATAATAATAATAATAATAATAATAATAGTAATAGTAATAATAATAATAATAATAATAATAATAATAATAATAATAATAATAATAATAATAATAATAATAATAATAAGATGAAAGATGAATAAAGATAACCACTTTACAAGTCGTGTATTGCAAAAAAATTCTCAATTATCAAAACTTATAAAATTATTTACTGCTTCGACAGAACAGCGTCATAGACTTAAAAACAAAATTCGGAAGATTTAGTTTCACTTAGAACATGAACTGAAACGAGGAAATATAGATATCCGAAAAAATGAACGGAAAATAGAACTGAACACTAAGTAAAAAAGACGACAAAAATAAATGGAAAGACAATTAGACTACTCAATTGAAAACCAAATTACAACACAAACAAGAATTTATTCACAAAGTCTGTTCGAATTTCAATGCAGCTGAGTAGTAGGAAGTATATATGGTTTTGATATAACTTCCTTATTTCCTTACCAGTATGCTCAAAAATTCTCATGCTCTGAAAATCACCTTAAAAGTACAGAAGAAGAGAGAAAAATGCCATAAGATATTCCCATTTATTGCAAAACGTATCGCAGTGTTCTTTAAAAAAAATATGTGGGAAGTGATGCACCGCGTTGTTGATAAAACAAGATTTAAGATGAGAAATATCTATGAGATGAGCAAATCCACCGAATTAAAAAGCGGCAAAACCAATTTCTGAGCAGAAGTAGAGAACTGCAAGAAAGTCGAAGAAGGTAGAAAAGCTTATATATGAATTATTGAGACGCACAATGACATCACTACAATTTTAAAAATAATGTAAACGTGACAAAATAAAGCAACCAAAAATGTTTGTTGACAACAACATGAAATATATCACGCTTCATCACGTAAAATACACCAAATTAAAAAACTTGAAAAATCAAATGAATTTGAAAACAAAATATTAAAGTATACAAAACCCATACATAATGTGGCAAGTTGAATCAAACACAAAAATAATTTTAATATAAAAAGCAATCTGAACTGTGAAATAAATCAGAAACAAGCAAACAATAAATCATAATATTTCGAGAAAAAAATCTGAAATTTTATATCCCGGTAATAAAAAAAGCACGAATAAATGTACCACCTAGTAACTACGAGTACACGTGTACCAAATGGAGGTGTTAGCTAAGCGAAGAAGACTTGTGAAGGAAAGGGAGTGCTGGAGCAGCTGTTTTCAGTACATGGTACAATTTCTATAATCCGCAGAAAGTGCACAAAGGAACAATCTTGATATATCTTTCCATGTAATACTACCGTTAAAATTATTGAAATTTCCTGCAAAAATAACGTTAAATTTACAGCAAATTTTTAACTCACCTGTTAATATGATAACAAATAACAATAAGCTCTTCAAACAAAAGATGTTAGGGGTGACCAACTACTGGTAATAGTGGATTTGCTATCGATGGTGGTCGGTTTTGCAGTTCACTAAAAGCATTTTCCAAACACCGCCGTAAGTCTGTGTACGATACCACAAGCACATTTTCACCATCACGCGAAACCAATTGAATTTTCTCGTTAACACCAGCGTCTAGCTGAAAACAATTTATTTTCAAAAGACTTACCGGCTCGAATAATAAGAAGATCCTGAAATGTAGACTGTCAAAGGTTAAACGAGTGATGAAAACAAAGGATAATCCTTAAAAAGGGCTGGAAAATCAGGAAGAAATAAACCTGAAATAACGAAGTAAACAATGATTGAAAACACGATGAAAAACAATCACCGCATAATACAGTGGCTAAAAACTAAAAAAATAGCAATGATGCTATCCGTAAGAAACGGAAACAAATCACTAGTCGGATTCTGAATTTCATCAATTTTTCTAACACCAGTGAAACCAATGTCTAATTAACCTGAAAGTTGGGAGTAATAACCTTATTCAAGGAAGTGACGATGTGCGCCATATCGATCCACGGTTTACCAGTTTCAGTTATTTGATGAAACAAATAATCTCGGAATAGCTTCAACAAATACCGGTCACCTGTCTCGCTCCACGACACATCCATTTGAAACCTGAATTTAACACCGGTCGTGAATCAAAAGTTCTTGTTATTTGACCTAGAACAAATGTGTGGAAGATTTTCCATTACTTGATTGTTTCGACCAAGACAAGTTGAGATTTTTTAGTTGCTCAGAACAAAAAAGTTTAGGTTGAGGCTTGAGCGATGACAAAACATTTCGCATGAAAAGTTAGAGAAAATCCTTTAGACAGTAAAAACTTACTCCGCTCGCTCAGTAATAGTATTTAATTTACACAGCAATCGAAACAGACGTCCATTTTCCAATTCTTTAGATAATTCGTTCTCCAAAAGGTCATTCTTCATTTGAGTCGTTTCAAGCTGAGCATAAAAACGAGCACCGATCATTGGCATCACTTCGTTGATAGAATGTGGACGCTGAGTTGAAGCTTGTAACAGAAGCCTGAAAGTATGTTTGCAGCAGTTCAGATATGTTTATAAAGCGATTACACTACCGGCAACAAAACTTAGAAATCTATCAGATCGCCAGAATGGGAAGTATGCTGGTGTTTCAGAACAACTTTTTTTTTCAATTTCGAATTATTTCTCTAGAGAAAACCACAGAATCAGATAAAAAAACGTTGGTATCCAACACAGTAGCATACGTGATAATGTTCTTTAAGTCAGTGGTACATTGCTGATTGATAATGCTTATGCTGTTGCTGATATTTTCACGACGTATAGCATGCAGTGAACCCATTGCTAAGGCAATTAATACACGACCAAGACCATTTAGATCATCTTGCTGAAAACATAATTATACTTGTATCATACTAGAAAATTGATCAAAACGGTCAATCGACAGAGAATGGTCCTTTCAGAATTACAGTATTCATCAGTCACTTTATTTGTATCATTAAGAGCCAAGAACCAACTCACCTGGTATAACTGTATAGTATGATCGTTTCCAGGATTGATAACATCTAGAATACCGCAACTGCTCAACATCACTCTGAAAATAATGCTGTAAAGTCGATTAGTAAGCAAATTATAAATTCGAAAAAGGACTACCAAATTTTATAATGGATATTTTGATTTCTTTTGTCTTTGTTCGTCATTTGTAAGATTGCCGCAAAAGATTCGGAATTTATAACTACCGAAGATTTTGAAAGGTTTATTATTTACGATTTTATTTTTAAAATTTTAGTGCCACAAGGAGAATGAATCAACAACGATTTACCATATGTTATCGTAAGATAAATTCCTTTACAATAATCTTATACACTATTTTTATTCTCAAACATACTGTTCCGAATTCATGATGATACTGTTGCTCCTACATGCAATGTCACCACAGCATTTGATAATATATGGAAATACGCATGGTGTTAAATCTTAACTTTAAATTTAGAACTATAGAAATATACCGGAAGTCAAAAATTGATAAAAATACTTGCTTGGTTTTATCAAAAACAATGATTTTTGATGGATCAACACTTCGTGCAGCCATACCAGCTGAGTGTATAGCTCTAAGGGCTGATGAAAGTTGTACAATATACGACCACATCAAAGATTCTTGTACCACTGGACCGCCTCCAGGGAGATTTGCAATTGGTCCTAATTTTGAAGAACCTGTATAAGACACAAATTCACCAGTGTGTTATAGTGATAAACTCTAATGCTTGTCATCTTGACTCTTTATTGGAAAAAACCTCTACTAGATAATCATCAAATACGACAACACAGTAAATTATAATCGAAACAAGCAAATCTCGGGATCCTATTGCAGTAAGTCTTGAGCATTCTTTCCAATCATTAATTCCATAAAAAATCAACTGCTATGCTAGTTTTTCTAAATTTTTTTGTATCAGAAGCCTTCTTCCCTAATTTTGCAAAACGATTAGAAAAATCTTAATTCTTTTATTCAGATAATCAGAAGAGGCGCCTAACATTTTTCATTAACATTACATTTCAGTAACAATTTCATTTCATGAGTGCTCTTCCAACTGTCCAAAATATCTTACAAATAAAATGTAGCACTCATACCATTGAGACGATTGTTCAGATGTCGATTTTTCAACGTTTCCGAGAGCGGATGATAATCATAAGCAAACAGCAGCGCTGAAATCTTGGACCTAACTTTTTTCTCTTGCACAGTTTCTTTCATCCACTATATAAAGAAGTCTACAGGTGAAATCACGCGGAAATAATAAGGTTTTCGGGCGTTTACTAGAAGGTTCCGGATAAACTTCAAGATGTAGTAGTAAACAGTGTCTAAGCAGTTTCTAGGAAGAAAAAGATTATCTTAAGTTTGTTATAGTTTAATGAGAGATAGAAAGTCAAGGCTGAATTATTTTTTATCTATTGTATCAAGACAACACTAGGAAAAACTTACAATGATCACCAAACTGACGAGTCTGTATAACATCTCTCAGTTGCACAACATTTACATGCATTAATTTTTTCCAGTTATCAGCTAATGATAGCTGTTTCATTGCACTCACTCGAAAATCTGCAGAAATAATGGTATTAGGAAACACGAAAAGCAACAAGATACAAAATCATCCTTAATGACTATCAACAGTATCACATATCGAGTAATGAAAAATTACAACTCAAGAATACTATTTCCAGTTAGCATGTGCTCCAAGAACGACAAGTCTTTTTATCCCTCTAAAAACAACAAGAATACTCAGAGCAAGAACCAATAAAAAGTGTTCCGTAAATAAGTTTAAAGGATGCCAACGCTTCAACTACTAATTATATCGCTTAATTAACATTTTAAGAGTACTGTCTTCCACAAATTTAGAAAAATAACCGATATCTGTTTGCTTGGACCCTAATAATTTTATCGACATGTTGATCTTTCGACTAATTTATCAAATGAAATCAACATGTTTGACAACTTAGCTAACACAGTTCACTAATATATGTAATTTTTCCTTTATGAAACTTAAAGAACTACATAAGATCTCTTTCTTCCTCCACAATTATTTTTTACAAAACCATTATGCTTACTATGAATTCGCCTTAAACAGTATGGCATGCCATCGCGTCCATTGATTGCTTTATAGACTGTTGTGATGTGTGACCCGATAAGTCCTCTTTCCATGTGGCCGCCTACAAATTTGACATTTTCAAGTGGAACAAGATTCTGGAAATATTCGACGTTTTGCGGGATATCAGGATAAAGCGATGGTTCTGCGCGACACTGTATAGCAAGCTGTCGTTGCAACAATTCCTGAAATATTGAATTTTAAAGATAAATGTATATATTAACAACCATATATACATACATAAACTTAAGCGCAGGCAATAACGTTATATTTGCATTCTTCCGATAAGAATACCTTGGATCACAGTAATCTAAGCCATCTTCACGGGAAATTAGTTGGAAACTAAAATATATGCAATGCTCTGATACAAATTTCGTACCATTTTTAACTCAGGTGGTGTAAAATATGAAAGTCCTCGCGGTGGCTTGTATTTGCCAATATGCGGCAATGGACCATGATACACAAAATTACCATTTGTTGTCTGAAAAACCATTATGATGAAAAGAGAAATAACATAGCGCATACCAACAACAATGGCAATGTTTTGAATTTTTAAATTCAAGACACAGAAAACCGACAAAATATACTATAAACACAGAAAGAAAGAGCAGTTACTATAAAAGCAACAGATATTTAAATGCAACAAAATCACATGATAACAGAACAATATAAGAGATAAAAACAAGGATGTCTCAACATCCACCACTTACTTTTGCTTTGTACAATTAAACTTTACGTGTCTTCCTCCCTTATTTCTCTTGTAGTCATAGACCAATAAAACTTCTCTACAAACTTTACTAAGCCTTATCAGAATAAATATATCTGGAATACATTCCAAATTATATTGTCAAGACTGAATAACTTGGAACTGAGCAAAAAAATTTACCACATATACGCGGTCGTCTTTCTGTGGAATAGATGGCTGTCCATCAGCAACAGTGGAATTGGTTGTAGTTGGTGTGAAGAAATAGGTTGTCCCACCGAAATTTTCCTGCTACAAAATAAAATTTTTAAAATGAGGAGTTCCCGCATTCTTTTCATTCTTTCCTAACAAAGCTTCCAGTTACAATTTCTTTCAGAAGCAAACAAACCATATAGTTTGCAGTAGTTGAACCACAATTTTCTTGGCTTATGTGACTGCTTGGTCTCATTGGATCGTGCATTATCGGAGAGGCAGTCAAAGCTTGTGTTACATTAGCTCAAAAAAAAGACAAATATGAGAATAATAAATGAGCAAAAAACGACCATCAAATGAGCATGTGGACATTAAGTGATAAAGGAAATGCTGTGATGGCTGATAGTCAGTTTTTTCTTTGAACTGTAACCTTGAATCTTATAAATAAATGCTCAGCACATGCTCTAACTAATTTCCGAACACTTCAATCACACATTAGTGCTCATGAAAATTACGATACGGATAAAACGAGTGGTCATCCGAATAAGTTATTCTTCACAGAAGAGCACAGTTCTAAATAATGGCCATGTATCATGATCAATTATAATGCAAGTCCTTCAGTAGGAGCAAAAGCACATGACATCAGCACTACTTACAGTAATTAAGCGATCGTTGCGATGATGTCGGAAAGCCATAAGGCATAGCGGATAATGACGGGTTTTCTTTTTCATCACTCAACCCCATTGCCGCAAAAGATGATGTGAAGTGTGGCAGCTGCAAAATTACGTTTAGAAAATGAGTTCAGCAAGTAAGACATCATCATGCCTTCATGAATTCAATATGTTCATACTCATAAAAACTCAAGAAAACCGCAATAATTTTGCGTGACTCGATTTGCAGATTACATTCTAATTATTTCTTGGCATTCAATGCCGTCAATATCTTTTATATTTAATTCTCTAGCAATACTGTCAACAGAATACAATGAGTCTTTTCATTATTTATAACTGAGAAGACAATAATGCTTTCAGCACTATGTCAATTTATACGAAATATTTCTCGCTTGATACCACATCGTATTTATGACAATGGGTTCGATATTTGTAATACTGTCATATACGAAAGATAAAAGATGTGAAAAAGGAAAAATTACAGATATAACCAACACTGTTGGAATGCGAAGTAGGATGACTGTTGAAGGCATAAGGAGCCGCTATAGTAGCTTGATTTGGTGGCATTCCTACAAAAAGTTTACGGTAACCTAATACAAAAATCCTGCCAACGAAATAGCTTTTCTGTAATATTTGACAAATAAGAAATTGCTTTGATTTTTTGTCTAATTCATGTAACTGCTTCATTCACCTCTACAACCTGATCTTTTTTCCTGCAAGACCCGATGAAAGGGTATCCTACTGATCTTCCCCTCAACCATCAAGATTTGATTAATGGATCTGACTGTATCTTCTCTTGGTATTTCGTTAAATGGTTGTAATTACGAAATTTTGAAAAAACTCTTACGGTTAGCCCAACTAGAAGGTCGTGGTACTTGCTGGGTATTGTTTCCATGCAGATATTGCGCCAGACGTGAACCTGGAGGTGGTGGATGCTGCTCATAACTGCTGAACAAATCAGAACCGGCGCCGTTTCCACTTCCACTTTGCATCACTGAATCATACGATGTTAAAGGAAGTCTAACACTACCTGTCAAGCATCCATTGAAATCACAGCATTTTCAGAAAAACTGCCAAATCCCATTACGTCATAGTAGACGCTAGATAATCGATTACAGTTAGTGCTTCCTGGAGACTGAACTTTTGTAAATGTCCCACAAAATCTCCCAGAAATGAGTGCTGTTTCATCCTTTATTACTTGCAAAAGAGCTTTCAAACCTGTTAGTCTCGAACGGAAAGACCCGATTTACCCATCCTAATGACAACAACCCTCAGTGAGAGCTTGGCTCGTACACCCGCATAATTAAATGCAAGATAGCAAGTACGGCTGGTCCGATGCTGGCACTAAGGAAGCGGAATTTCATGCGGCCCATCATTTCTCCTCTCAATGGCACTCAACGAAAATGCCTCCGGGATTGTAGCATAAAGTAGCAAAACTGCTTGATATTTTGAAGAAGCTAAAAGTAAACAATTGAAATGAGAGTTCAAGTCAATCTCAGAAAACAACCTATACTGTTATTCTTCCTTTTCCCTTACTAACATCTCAAATAATTGTGAGAAATTGGGAGTGATGATAAAATACGTAGAAAGGCTGTATCATAGAAAAGGCTATGGTAATAGCGAGATTAGATAAACTTATCCAAGCTAATTCATTAATATATATTATCTCTCAACTCTCATTACTAACTTGTCTTTTCTGCTATCTAATGAGACAATCGTGGGTTGGAAGAATTGCATGATGGGTTCGAAGGGCGATATATTTCGAATTTGAAACGGGCGGGATGTGGAAAGACTATCGTATCAATCGATGAAGGGTATGCATTTTGAGATGAATCCTAGTTGTGGTTGGCTTTTCTGATTAATTACACCTTTGACATTTATAAAGCATCTAATTGCACTCTTAGAATTTATAAAAATGTGACATCAAATTTCCGATCCACTTTATGAAGAATAAAATTTTTTGTTAAATTTCTCGCTGGACATACTGATATCTCGGACCAGTGAACTTTCAAGTAGGCTTCCTATTTTTCTCGAGTAATTCGTTTGTTCTCCTCAGTGAGGAAATATTTCACTTCTTCTTATCCTTCATTTGTGATTTGATGGTTTTTACTGGTTTTTGCTAAAACTTGTAGTAACTGAAATGGAATGATTATCCTTGCATCACTCTTGAATAAAGGAGAGGTACATAAGTAGAAATCAGTGAATGTAAATTTGTTTGAGTAATGGAGGGAGGCTGTTTGCAAACGTTATTGTTTCATCCCAACTATTTAAAATAAGAGACCCTTTCATTCAGCATTCTGATCTCTAGATAACTCCATATTCTTATTTTAGTTTGAAGGTGTAAGGGACAGATAAGAGGCCCTTTCAATTAAATATGAACGATAGTGGTTGTTATGGGTAGTATGATTAATCAAAACCCTGATAATTCGTAATACACAAAATAATAGTCGAAACAAGACATAGGGAAATTTAGGGAATGATGATTCATCGAGGAAAATTTTTCAGAGACTTACTACAAAATAATTAAATTCCACTTTATTTTGTAACGGTAAAAGATGCCAGTCTATCCATAATGAAAAATAAGTATGTAATTAGAAACCTTCTTCACCCATAATTTTGTTAAAATATTAAATTTAAAGAATTTCTCTTTCCAAACGTCCAGGTATCAATAGATTTGCAGCTTTATAGCCTCATCGAAGTTAAAACAGTATTGCCTTGTTAATTGTTATTTGTTCTTACATGACAAAAATTCCACGTGCTAGTAGAAGTTTTTTTATCGGATGCTCCTGTTCCAAAACTTTTTCATCATCTATTTTCAAATCTGCAGGCTATAAAAGATATATTTAATAGTGAGGATTAAGCGATCACCAATAAGTATGGAAGCAGAAGATGTCGATTTAGCTGTAAGTTTTTCTTCCTAGATGACAGCATTAGAAAGATTATTTAGTCCTTTTTTCTTTCAGTATGATTCCTACCACGCATTTTCCTCAGAGTTTATTTTGAATGTTTCGGTTCAGATTTGGTTCTGTCGTAATGAAATTAATCACCTTTGTGATTGGATCAGTTAAAGATTCTAGCAAATCTTTTGCTAAAGTAATCAGCTCACAGGATTAATTTCATTACGATAGATGCTCACATGGAAAGTACAGATGTGTTGAAATAATATCTTGAAAACAAGATTTTATTGATCGTTGCTTCTGCATTGCTTTTTATTTTGTGATGGTTGTTGTTGAAAAGTATTCATTTTTTTGAACTTTCAGCGTTTGGAAATAGAAAACCCTTCATTTATGCAAATTTCAGAGAATTATGCAACGTACAAAAGAGCGAGAATTACTGATTGAAAAAGAAAACGCATTGTTAGATCACAAATTAGGTGCTAATTTAACTCGTTCGATGAAATTTCGTATAAATAGATATTTTGCAAGCACTCTTTTAACACTGAATTACTCATTCTACCATTTACAGTTTAATCAATCCCACACTATTTGAGTGCAGTTCCCATAAAACGTAGTAGTGTTTAAGGAGCAGTTTTCAGGATCATCACAAGGCGGCGCGGAATCGGTAGCGTCGCGTCCATTATTGAACAGAAATCGAGAGCAGAACATTCATTCAATTTATCCAACAGAAGAACTAGAATTATTGAAAAGAATTTCGTTGGATGATTCCCAAAATGTAATTTGATTTAACAAAATCTAGGAATCTTGAAAATAATAGGGTTTTAACATGAAAGTAAAAAGGCGAGAGAAGAAGTTCAAGTTAAATCTATGGAATATTCGGGAATATTTGACGATTCATATCTTGAGTGTTGATGGATTCCCATTTAAATGTGCCGTGCTGTTTCAGCAAAGTTCCGATTCACTGCATGATGATGGTACCGTAGATAAATCATGTAATGAGAAACTGCGTGCTCGATTTGCGGCTCTTGCTGCTGATGTCGAAAATTTTGAATGCGATATGAAACCTGTACGCTCCAAAGAGTCGTTCCTCAAAGGGCCATCACCACGTCTGAGTTGTGGCGATGTAATCTAACTTTTTAACATTCTTCCTAACTTTTAGTATTTTAATTCAGTTTTAGAGATTTTTTTTTTGATGTATTTAAAATTGTCACGAAAGAATTGGATGCGAAACGCTTTCCTTTTTGTCTTTTGCCTCCTAAACAACAAGTGTTTTATGGCTCGAAGAACATCTTCTTTTCATTGAAAAATCAGTGATGATTTTATATTTTGAATCTCACTCGGAAATAGAATTTTATCTGTTTTTATAAAATGCAAATTTCTTTTTAGACATCTCCAACAGTACTGTTTACACCCACCGTCAGTTATTATCCAACAGCTTTGGTCAGCACGCTTTCCACCGGTTCCCTGCCTCGGATTGATGAAGGAAAAGCAGTGTGCACCCTTGATGACGAAACGATAGCATACGCTGATGAGTCGTTTGACAAAACGGATGAACAGAAAAAGATGGTGACAGCGGTAGTTGCTTATAAATCATCAGAATCGCTAAAATCGAGTAACTTGCTACGTAATACAAGCGAAAAACGTTTACGATTTGCGGTACCTGTGTGTGAACTGACCGAGACCGATTCTTTACTCGAAAACTGCTCATCACCTTGCGTGAGTTCTTATGTACTTGTCCAGTTTTATTGCAACATTTAAAGGAATGCGGTGGCTATTGCAATGATGAACTTAATTTGGGAATTATATTATAAATTTAGATTGTTTGTGAGAGAAAATTATGATAAATGGTATCCGCAGTTAGGGAAACATGTTGTCAAATTTCCACTTCCTTAGTTTTATGTTTCTGTTTGGCTCTGCATGAAACCTCAAAAACTACCGGATTTTCCAAGAGAAATATTAAATAAAAGAAATGGAAAGAACATAGGTCTTGCCACTTTGTCACCATAAAGTATGATTTGAATTTCACTACTTTTTTAGGATTCTCGAACCGATAGACGTTCTGCTAGAGCACAATCAAAAAAAGATGTGACCGACGACAAAAAACCGTCAGAATCAGATGTTAACAATTGTTCCGAGAATGAGGAGTATGGAATCCACAAATTTTTTAGAGTAAGTCTGAAGTTTTCATGCTTTAGAAAACTATTTCAGAATAATAATATTCAGATGGACTTCAAAAAAAACTACCAAAGATAAAGTTTTTAATTTAATAATAGCCCCATATTGCAGCGCAAAATGCCAGAAGAACCACTGGAGTCCCCAAAAGATGTAAGTTTTCGATTTTATTTATCCTTCTTCCTTCCTCAGCAGGAAGCTGTTCAAATTTTTACTCTCTCCCTTATTCTATGATTTTAATGGGAATATATTCACCCTATTTTGTTTTGAAAAACTGAGTGATTACTTTTGCAGAATGGTAACAATTGCAATAAGCGAAATCACAGCGAGTCAAAGTTGGATAAAGGTGATTTGGCTCTTCGCTCCTAAAAATCTTTTAGTCATAATATTTCTGTTAAAATTTCAAATTTCCAAAATATATAAAAGTGGAATAATTGAAAAGGATAGATATTTATTCTTTGTCAATTTGTAAACTGCAAATTTAATTTTATAAATTTATCATACTCTTTTTGAGTTGCAAGAAGTATCCCTACATTTCTAACATTTCCAGGTGTTTTTTCCGTAAGTAACCGCAATGACATTATTGATGAAATCATTGCAGCTGCAAATAGCGCCACTGCCACAATTTCAACCGATGCGGATCAGCTAACCCATGCAAAACAAATGGCGAAACAGTAAGACTTCAAGAGGATCTCCTTTGATAAAGAAAGTAGAGAGGGATGTTTAAAATTCAACTGCTTGTTTTGATTAGGTGAAAAGGCCTGGTAATTGGATTTTGAAATACGATAAAATTACTTTTATATCGGGTAGAAAAAGTAATTTACATTTCTCATTCTTCAGCCTCCTTGATGAATTTAAAATCGGTAATATAACCGATTCTCTAAACTTCTTAGTAATAACGAATTTCTTGGCATAGAATCCATGTTTCATAATTTCCCTTTGTAAAAAGTTCACGCTTTAAAGATGATTTCACTTATAGACTCGATGAAAAAATCCGCAAGGAAAGATTGAAAGCGAAAATCCCTTCCAAAATCAATGTCGCGCTTTCGAAATTTGAACATTGTCATTCGCAGTTGGTTAGTTTCTTTTTCCGATTGGCTATTGCTTTAACTGTTTCATTGACTCTTCTATTATATCTCATTATATTTATCATTTTTCAGAGAAAAGGATCTAATTATGCTGAAATTGACACTCGTTCGGCAGATGTGAAAAGTTTGCGCGACAGATGGGAAGTATGTGATGTTAGAGCCGTACACTTATCATCCTGACCTATCATTTTTTTTTTTTTGACGATCGCATCTGCTTTTGAAGCGTACTAGTTATACTCTTTGAAATATTTTTACCTTATAGGCACAGTTGTAAAGTGAGCAGTTTTCTTGTTGATCATGTTAAATTAAATAATTGTTACAAGTAGAACTTTGAATTAAATTTAAGTAAAAATTTACAGTGTTTCAAAAACGTGGTTTTTTGTGTACTTATCTATTCAACTGATAGTTTCGTTCTTTCAGGTGTCTTCTGCTACCGGTACTCCTCTACATCCAGATCAAGAGGAAGATGAGCTTTTACAGGCAGCTATACGGATGGCGAAATCATTGAAGCAAGAAAGAGTGCGACCACAGTCATACTGTGAAACAAAAAGTGAATTTTCCTTTCAAAATTTTATCAGCAGTGAAGCGGACATTTAATTCAGATGGAGGAGAAAATATATCGAAGTACAGAACTGATGACTAGAAATCTGGTTTACTTTTTTTTTTTCAGATTCAGTTCAAATTCCTGATTTTCGACCAATATCGGCGGCTTGCTCCACTTCTTGCATTGTTAGTAAATTGTCCATTTCTGTAATTTTAGTTAGGTTGCGGAAAATGGAACCATATAGACAGCAGTCAACAGGTTTAAGAAAGTAATTACGTCATTTATTTTCAAAACAAAAAACAGAAATTTCAAAACATTTTGCACGAACGTGGGATTTGCTTATTACCATTTTTTTAATGGCAAATGATAACAAGTTCCAATTGCTGAATTTACGCGTGGAAGAAGCATCTTTTACATTGAATTATGCTGTTACAATTTCTGGTCTTCATTTCAGCCACCCACCGAAACTATTCTTCAAGGGTTCGCAATTAACAAGGAACAGGACGCTGTTAAAGAAGAAGTAGTCAAGGCGAACATTTCCTCCAAAAGCAACAACGAACCTAATCAACTTATCGATGATGCTTTTCAATTCATTCATCGAGTGAGAAATTGCCGTTAGAAAACTAATTTGTCTTCCAAAGGATATTTATATACAGGGTGGCGATAGCAGATTCTTAGTGGGAAATACCCTTGATTCAAGTTAAAGCAGGTTGGAATCTTCAACGTCATGATTAGTATGCATTCAGAACCGGATGACATTTCGCTTAAGTTCCTGTTAATTGTAAATCTATTATTTTTTTGTTGCATAAGCTGAACTCTTTTGTAGACACCAGATAAAAATTCTTCTCTTATGTCGGCCATTCTCAGTACGCCCGAAATCCGAACTACTTTATCTTCTCCAACTATGGCATCGATAGATCGTGAAAATGTTGAAGGTATGTCCCCATCATTTCAAAAAATTTTTTATGCTTTATGTATTAAGAGTAAATAAATTTTATAAACAAAAGTTAAAGGAGGGAATATCTGATTCAACTAATTTTGTGAATCCCATACTGTAATGAAAATGGTTTATTCCAGCAATGGCTCCTTTGGCACATTCAGTTTCCTTTTATCGAAGGAAAGAGAAAGAAAATCGATCCGGAAGTGAGACAGTAATGCTTGGGTAATTCATATTTCTTTTGAGATGACACTTGAATTCTAGATCTTAGATATTTCATTAAAAAACAAAGCATTAAGTGAAAGTAGATTTTATTTTTGTTTACTCTGCTCCTTTACAGAGCTTAGCTAGATAGGTTTACTCTGGAATGAGCAAGTGGTAGAAAGAGCTTAGGATGATAGATCAGGGCTTGTTGACATTTTCTTGTCTGTTTAATAAACAGAAGTAGTGATTGTTCACCAATTACTGCCGTTTTAGTGTTGCAAATATATAATAATGCAAATATAGTGAAAAGTGTTAAATAATAAGAGTTACAAATAGATTGAAGTAAGATATTACTTCAGAATTCGAGAGATTTACATTAGATAGTGTGCACAACCATTTGTTTTTTGATTACTATCTCTCATTTAAACTGTTGAATATCTTTTGGTTGTTAGAATCTGCTATGTGTGCTGAAAAAATCTTGTCAGGCATATTTATCTTCCCAGGTGTACCATACATGCTAAAGTGAGGAGCGATTATGCTTAGGAACCTATAAATTTGTTATCGCTGAAATTTAGCGTTGAAAAAAAAAATACTTCAATCCTTTTCTTGTCAGGCAGTTTACTCCGTCACCATTCCATAGTACCACCACTCTCAATCGTGCTATATCAAAGGGAAATATGAATGACCGAGCGAATTTCGAAATTGAGCGAGCACGTTTAGAAAAAGCAATCAGTGTGCAGCAAGAACAGATTGTCCAAGCATCGCGAGCCCTGTCATTTTGCCACAGTACTCAAGAATTCAGAGGAAGTCGTGAGGAGGTTCGTGAAGCTTTTGAAATATTTTAATTATTAAAATCATGGAGGGTTAACTAAATTCAGTGAAATAAAGTTTTTCATAATGTAAGAGATAAGCTGAAAAGATATTCCTATTAAGTATCATATAAATGGAAAAGGAATAATTTAAATTATGCATCAATTTAGAGGAAATATACTGCGAAGCTAATAAGGACATCTTTGGCTTGATTTCCACTTTTTATACAATCTTGTCAAACCGATTTTTATGGCTATGATTGTTCTGATAATTTTCTATCATAAACCTTGCTGGTGGAAGGTGACATTCTAACACTGATTTTGTTCGCTTCAGAACAGTCATTTAATTTTATTCCCATACCTTTTGAAACCACACATCTTGTCTTTCATTTTTGAGTATGAAGTTTAACTTTATCTATGAAACACTTCCTTATTTATCGGCTAGATCTTTTCCCAAAAAGTAATCTGTATTTTGTTGAAGGTAAATCTTATCAAGTGATTTATATATCTGACTAGCATTCGGCATTAATCCATATTCTTTTCCAGGTTGATGCACAGCGAGCACTTCTGATAGCGACGGAACGGAGACGTGCTTTAATTCTTGTGCTCGATCGGCTAATCCAGAAGCATGCGACTGGCGGCGTCCAGTATTCCATTTCAGATGGACCAAGGGGAAATTTAACATTTTCGGATATTTCTGTGAAACTTATGCGTGATTTTGTCAATGGCCATATCAACTATCATGATGGTAAGGAGATGACACTATTAAATTCTGCCTAAAACTTGGGAGTTGGCTCAAAATTGAAGTGTGGTTGTTTTTATCAGAATGGATGTCCTGCAACTGTGCCATTTATAGCAAAATACAATGAGTATAAGGATTCAGTTTGTTTAGTTCACTTTCTTAGGAAAAAAGTTAGGCTAGTGATTTTGCTTTGATATGATTTAAATGGATGGAATTAAACAAACAAGCTCACTTCTGGAAAGAATAAACATCCGGTTTTTAGCAAGTTTTTCAGATCAGCTGTTATTTTATTTCATTATACTAATACGACACGAAGAAACAGTTCATCATACAACCTTAACGACCAGCGATGAAGGCATTTGTTCTGGCAGACTTGAGTTTCCGCATTATATCCAATTTCGATCACTTCCTCACGATTTTAATTGCACACTGGAAATTTTCTCCCTCGTGGGTTATTTTAGGATATTTCATAATTTTTCGAAAACTCCGTTATTCGGTACTTTTTTAAGGTGAACATTGACATTGGATTTGTCTGCCGTTTAGATTGGTTATTTCATGCACATTATCGCCTTATAGCTTTTTATATCGAAAAAAAAGACATAATCTTAATCCCTCTTAGCATGTGCTTCAAGCTTCGTTAGGTCTCATATCAAATATTGTGGCACTCGTAGCACAATGCATATGTTTGTAATAAGGAGGAAGGCGTTCATAGGCCCACAAAATTTCTTGCATTTGGAATTAAATTCCATTTCTATATTTTTTTAGAGGACGCGACGAGAACTGCTCCGTCATGAAACTAAATACCACATTAAAGGTGGTAACTCACTAAAGAAATCCCAGAAATCGATGCTTTCACCAGGTTATTAATCGTAATTTTGCAAAGTCAAATAGCAGTCTAGCTTTTTATTAAATATGTCGAGAATATTTATACCATCTTTTTGATGATAAACTCTCTCAAGAAGTAGAGAATCACAAAATGTAGGTTTAAACACAGCCTGACCTTCAAGAATCTTTGGTCAATAGATTTGTTGAAGTTACTGAAAAAGTTATTTTAAATTTGTTTTAATGTCATTTTTCCATTGTGCTATTAATATAGAGGCTAACTTGCTACTATAAAAATAAGTAGATCTTATTTATCTCTAATTTCAGGACTGGTCTCACTCGGTGGACCATCAGCGGTAATAGACCCATCATTCCAGCGTGTTGGACATTTATCACTTAACATAAGTAGTGTGAATAAAACTAGATTCCATCTCTCTGATACGCTTTATCCGCTTGATGGAGTCGTCGAAATGAAAGTTCGTTGTTATGCAGAAGATTGTGGCACAGTTGGTTATAAAGGCTTTTTGGTGAGCAATTTTTTGGTCTATAATTAAGTATTTTGAGTTTGAAACTTTCTCATTAACGATACGGATGTATAACAAACATAGCTCGTAGAAGCGGTCTGGAGTTTGCATTTCGTTCGATTCTATATTTTATTTATAAAAGATATGCCAAAATGGCATCTAGGGCTAAATATTCCGAAAGCTCTTCGAAAGATTTAAGAAATTAATGTTTCTCTTTTCTTGCCTACTTTTCCCCTTTCCACTTTTTTTCAACTTTTTTATAGAATCGCTCTGAATTTACAGCTTTTTTTTCCTTTTTTTTTTTTTTTTAATTTGCGCCATAAAGCGTTGTGTAGTATCAATTTTTCAAAATTAAACTATTATATATTTTCTCTGCAGAGTTTATATCAGCCGGTTGAAAATATTGCTTCATGGGCTCGGTTTTGGTGTGTACTTTGGGATGGCCAACTACGATTTTGGCGATATCCCGAGGATGAAAGCACGAAAGTCAGAGTTCTAGTCTAGTTCAGTTCAATTACAATTTATAAAGTTCATTCCTCTAGGAATGGCTCTAACGCTGAGTTCACTGTGTACTTGTTTGAATGCAAAAGAAACTTCGCAATGACAAATTACGGAATAACTCTAAAGAATCTTTTTCACTCTGTCATTTTGACTACTGTTGGCCGGTTAATAATTTCCGGTTCAAAACTATCTTCGAAAGTTTTTTTTTTTTAAATAGATACCTGCATTGATACTTAACTCATTATTATAGATACCCGTGGTAAGCATTGACTTAAGAACATGTGCATGTAACGAAATTAGACCTATTCCTGTGGAGCGTTGTCCGTATCCGAACTCAATGCAAATCGATGTCTGGCTATCTGGCAAGTATCCGCAAAAGCCAGATAGAATAAGGTTTCTCTTTCAAGATTTTTCTTTTCATTCCGTTGTTTGGACTTTACAATCTCTTATAAACATATAATTTGAACAATATTAAAGATTATAGTGATCATAGCAAGATTAAAAGTACGTTGCTATATTACGTAACACGTAAAGTATTTAAACAAATGAAATTCTTGCAATTTTCAAAAGTCTAAATCCAGCATTTTTACTTTGAGACGATCAAAGCTTCCAGAGTTACAAAAAATCGATGTTTGGCTCCGACCAAACATTTACCGATGAAATTTCATCGAACTCAAGTCTTAATCGAAGAGAGGAAATGGGGCAGTTTTTGGAGTAGGATCGTGGCCCTCATGAATTCTTTCTGGAGCTCAATAATATTGTTCACGTATTTTTCTTTCAGGATTCTAATGGCAGCGGATAGAAAAGATGAAATGCATTCGTGGCTTAATGCGATGAATATTTCACTGCGAAATTTAACACTTTGGTCTTGCCGATCGTAAAAAGTACACTCTTATTGCTGTTCCAAACAATTTTTAAAGTTTTACCTCATAATGCTTGCTGGATTCATCATATTACTACTAAAAGCAGACTTCACAATCGCCCCTGCAATTCTCTTATCCTCATTTACTCATTAGCTGGCAGAGGCTTTGACTGTTTCTAGAACTTCCGCCAAAATGTTCAGAAATTTTGGGAGACATAAAGGAGCCTAATTTATGTAGAATACATATCCGGAATGGGAAGTAAAAAGTCATTTTGTATCTCTACTTATAAAATGTTTTTCTTTTAAATGTAATTCAGAAACTACACCATGATATATTTAAACGATTTCTCAAATGTTTGAAGTAGGGGAACCAGAATGCTACTCAAAGGCTAAGAACAAAAAAGGGGATGGTTGATTATTGACTTCGTAAAAATCGTCTGGAATGCAGACTTATGGTTGTAATATCCTGGAGATTGAATAACAGACAAAATTCATGCTCACAGAGCTTTTTGAGTTACTTCTTTCATAAGTTTAGGAAAATTACAAAAGTTATTAAGCTTATGGTTACCCAAAAAGATTTTCCCGTTTATCAGCTATTATTTTTATCATCGTTTCATCAATATTCTGACACATGACTAAAACTGTATTACCTAGTTCCATTGAAACGATCATGCAAAATTTTTACAGGATTGAAATAAAGGCTTGAAACCACTGTGTAAACTAAAACAAAATAGATGATCAATCACTCAACTCTTCTATGATGAATCTAGAAGAGCTTGAAGAACCCATTTCAAATGAAAACAAAAATCAGTACCGAAATACGTGGTTAAGAATGCTTTCTTCATGACACCACCAACATGCTTGACGTCATGTAATGTAAGTTCGGCACACCCTAATATGTAGGAGAAGCTCCCGCGATATTTCATTAGTTCATTCTGCACTTGCTATGTAGCATGGGAGCTTTTCTAGTATTTCCCTCACTACTGATAGTGATCTTACTAGCCACCCACCTTCCTCTTTCTCAGCTTAAAATAGCGTGCTGAAATCAAAGCAGTATGCGAACGTGTCGGTAGTTCGGCAAAATACTTTATCTCAAGATCAATTCATAATTTGTACATGAGGGTCATAACGATTTCTACGCCAAGTACTGATATTCATCATTCTGATCAGTCCTCTGAATATACAACTTCTCAATAAGCGACTCGATATTCTTCTTGATGAAATTAACATCCGGTGTAAAACGAGATTTCGTTTGTTCAATTACCTATAGTAAAACAAATTAAATGAATAGCGAAATGGCTTGAACAAGTTACTATCCATTATTACAATTACTCGAACAAGCCTATGAATTTTGACACTCGTCTCTTTCGGGAAAAAATCCTCGTGAAATTAACGGATTATTTAACTTTGCTATGCTAAACACATGAACACCATTCTTAACTGCCTCACATCATTAGAAATACTATAAAGTGAAATGATATAAAAGCATAACTTTACCTCATTAACTAAGGCTGCATGTTTCAATACTTTTCGTGTCTTCATTATGCGAACAATGGTACATTCCATATAATATTTTCGGTCCTGTTGAGCAGTGATATTTACATGTTCCGCCTCTTTTTCTGCCTTGAAATACATAAACAATAAGCATTTTATTGCCTATGCTAAACAACAGACTAAATAACATAAATGACTCTTTTATGGTTTTCCCTTATCTATCACACAAAGTTTTAAGACAATTCGAATTATCTCATTACGAAGCTTTCTAACACTTCTCATTCTGTCATCGAAACAGCAAGAGGACATATATCACTTGATTAAAACCAATGATTTTAAGTTAGGCCTTCAGGTTAGCATGAACTCAGAGAGTCTTCTCAACTGGTAAGTTAAAGATCGTCAAGACCTATTCCATTCCTCCTAACATTTTTTTAATTCAACAAGAGATTTAACCACTTCGTAAAGACCCTTTTTCGGAGATGCAATTTTCTTTGAATTTTTCACAATTAGATTTTTTTAGACAGCAGTTTGCTTCGCTGATATTTCACTGATAATATCACACCAAAGAGCTAAACGATGCCACAGTTACATCGGAAGACATAGAAGTTTTTGATACTTTTATGCTTCAATTTGGAAAATTATTGAAATATAACATCAACAATTTTTTAATATCTTCCAATGTCTCATTATTCATTCTATTTATTCCATGCTCCCTTAAGTGCATCCCTGATCGAGAACTGGAGAATGTGACTTGCACCACTTTTTTCTTTTTTTTTGTGAAGTAGAATTGAGAGAAAACAATATCCTAATTATTCGGAATTAAATTTAAAACATTGTACACAGCCTAAATTGCGAATGAAATCAACAGAATCTGCAACTGACATACGCCATGACGTTCTTTCTAAATGAAAGCCACACTGCATCGAACATATGTAATCTGTAGTTTAAAGAGCTTCACTTACATGTCGTTGTAGTTGAGGCACCAAAACTTTGAATCGAAGACGTTTCGATGTTAGCGTTAAGTTAAGCGACACTTCGTTAACCTCATTTATCTCCTGCAAAAAAGGTATTTCAAAAATGGAGAAAAACTTGTTTTCAACACCTTTTTCGAAAAATCATATTTGCAATTCGATTTCATTTCATATCACAATTCAACATTAAACTTAAAAGTATCCATCAAGCAGAAATATGTACTACAAGTTCTGCTATATATCGGTCAAGAAATTTTTCTTGATCACAGTAGTTCTAAGCTTCAGCTTAAATATTGATGTCATAAACTTGACCTTTCATTCCAGATAAGTGTGAATAAAGCTTGAAAGTTTTTACAAAAATTTATCAAAAATCTTCTGAGTAAAAAAATAGAAAAGACCTTCTTCGCCATAATTAGAATACCGGAATCAACCAGCGCACGAGCATTCCTGCTAAGTAATTCATCTGACAAACCAGTTGCCTTCTCGATATAGCTTAAAGTTACCGAATCCTTCGTCTCAAAACACAGCAAAATTGCCAATTGGTGAGCCGACATCGTCACTTGATACACTTTATCCAAATAATGCAATTTTACCTCAACTGAAAATTTATGATTTTCACTATCAATTTCATTACAATGCCATACGAAATATCGCCATATATCTAAGTTTAATTGTTAATATATACAATAATGGAAGATAATGGAAAAAAAAATTTACATGGAAAAAAACATGGGAAAAAATTTATGACATAAAGTATCCGTGAAGTTTTTTCATCGACTTTCTCTAAATGCACTAACCACTTGCAAGATTGAAGAGCCATGTCAACTTTCGACCATTGTGCGATGCCTGATAATATCTTTCAAAATGTTCGATGGATGGCAAAAGAACTGGAGGAACGATGAAACCCGTAACTTGTACAGCAGTTGTATTATCTTTCCCATCTGTTCCTTAAAAAACACATATTAAATAAACTACAAAAACCATAAACATCCTTGAAAAGATGTGCGTACTCTTCTTGTAAGAGCTTGAAGAATGTTCCCGGTGCTCAAAATAAATTTTAGGACCATCTACGTTCTTATTAAAATGGAACACATTTTTCTTTCTGGAATATCTTGACATTTGAAAACTCATAAAATATGACGTTATTTATGAAATTGAACTGACCGGAAATTGGAGTTGAACTAGGTGCCGATAGTGGCCATGCTCCAGCTTGTAAAATTAGTACTGTCATTTGAATATTCAGAGTAACATTGCTAACAGCACAATGCTGAAAAACTGAATTATAGATCATGCATACCAGCAATTTTTTCGCATTGAAATAAAGAAACCCAAGGACACTGCGTTTTGAAAACAGTGAAAATATCTCTAAAATAAAGAAAACATTTCTTTCATAAATTACATAATTAACAAGTCCTTTATATACATTGTTCATTATATCACTACGTTTAAAACCTTCGTTTTAAAATAAACTAATGACTGCATAAAAATCGGATCTTATTGGATCCTATCCTTCACCAGGAATATATTTCTGCATAACACAATCGATTGTCTATCCGATCTTTTTCAACTCGTATTTACAAAACGGTGAACTGATATCCTAGCAAAATTGAATCGACTTACACTAATAAATTTATCCGTAAGCTCATGACTCAGTCCAACATCTGTGAACATTCGCGACAGCTTACTCGTGAATTCAAATCCACATGCTTGCTAGAAACATTCATGATTAGAACTGCAAACATTTTTAACTAAATTTTGGTAAATTTAATAAGTTTGTAACTCCTAAAAACACATATTCCAAAACTTACCTTTAGTTTGCTAATCATCGATTCTTCAGCGTCCTTCGAAAGTGAAGCATTAGTAATTAGACGATTAGCCAACATTTTCGAATAGAACTGAAATTAAAAAGACAAAAAATTGTTGGCAAAAAAGTGTAAAACATGAACTACTTCACGAATGTTGTGTTACCATAGTGGTTTTAGCATGAAACGGAATAAAAGTTTCACTTTTTCAGTGGTAGTTCTTCAACTGAAAAATAATAATCTGGACACAAAAAAAAGTCATGCATACAAGAAACGAGAAAAGAATTTTATTATAATTAAAACGCACAATGAAAGATAGAGAAATGAAGTGTAAGATAAAGCCAGAACATGTTTAAAAAACTTCCGCAAAACGTTTGCAATAGGATCCCGAAAGATATACTTCTGCATTAATCTAAGCTTATGATAATAAAAACATCAGAAGAATGCTAACCTTCTGGAAAATGTCTTTGTCCTCAATGTATCGAAAAATAATGATTGCTTGTGACAATTTTGTATCCAGTTCACTGTCACTTAAGCCTTTGCCAGATTTGCGCAAAAGCGTGTCAGTATAACGTGCAAGCTTAAAAAAAAGAACAGCTGAATACATTGGAAAGTTTCAAATGAAAGACATTTCCATGTTTTTTAGCCGCTTAAAATTCAAAATGCCTGAATCATTCTTCAACTCAGTCGATCAATATGAATAATGCCATCTACAACTTACTTAAAGCTAAAACCATAAGTAGTCGATTAAGTTACAGCAAAGCAAACTATTTGCAAAATCAACTTATATTATTTTGATCAAATCAATAGAGACTGGACATTTACTGAAGAATTTTTCAAATGAATTTTAAGTTTGAACTTTAAAAATACTTTCATACTGAATAATTTTGCATATAATCAACTATCGGCATGAGCATGAATCTAAAAAACCTTCTTTATTTTACCCTTTCTGATGCTTTCGGTGCTTGACGTGGATCTTCGCGGAAATTCACGACAACTTGCAATGCCTAAAATCATGTACCAATGGTATTAGAGAAAAAAACATTGCAGATTTCCCACAGAAGTGAGGTTACTATAAGATAATGTAATGTTAGGAAGGCGGAGAAGACAAAAACAAAGCCGTTACACCACTTCCTCTTAGTAAGATTTCCAACATCAACGTTTTGCTGCTTTTTTATTTTCAACAGTTGATTGAAAAACCATTCACATAAAGTTTAAATTCCTATTTAAATTAGATGGTTAGATTACAACATTTTTTAAAAAATACTTTATCCAGAGCTCCAACGAAGTCGCCATCATCATAATAAACTTTTGTAACCATTGAGGAAAACCTGTTATAAACCTACAAAGAACTGCAAATAATAACAAAATCGATAATAACGGGTTGTATACTGTCTCACTTACATCTCACTTTCTATTTTCTTATTTTCTTTTTCAATTGCCTCATTTGATCATATTTCCTAGCTTTTTCCCTTTCGCTTTTACTTCAATAATCTAACTCCTAATTCAAGGTAAAACCCGAGCACTGCAGTTCCAAATTCCTGCCTAAAAAGTTAAGCCGTGCAACCAGCATTTAACGAATACAATTAATAAATAATCGGAAACTCGACATATATTTGACATTTCTTCAATTCCCTTCTATCCATAATTACTTAGCGCAGCAATCGTCTTAAAATTCGTTATGACTGATATAGATGATAATATAAAGCCTTAAAATAATCGAATCGACAAAATTGGATCACATACCTGTAATACATTTTCTACAAACTGCTGAGGAATATTATCACCACGCATACCTTTCAGTGCTTCAAGACCAGTTTTTTTGACAAAATTTTGAAATTCACGAATCACAACAGACAATCCCCCGTTTATGGGTTTCAGAATGCGATACATGTTGTGAAGATCTGCAAAAAAACCCAGATAACATAAAAGAACTTTATTTTTCAATCCCCGAAGGATGAATATAATGACAAAGAACTGGATAACTACTTCCAATCAGTCAAATATTTCGCAAGGATTCTTTGAGCCCTACAAAACAGTCTGAAGAAAAACTGAAAGTCTGAACCAAGAAGCTTCTAATTACGGGATGTCTGCAATAGACGAATCTTATCTCAGAAAATAAAATACCACTCATGCATTCGCCCTCGATATATTCATGGCAAACAGCATAGAGACGTTCTTTATGAGCATCCACCATGACATCTTGACATAGTTTGGTAACCTTCTCGTAGCTACTTTTGTGAAGGAAACGAACTGAGCGTTCATTTTCTTCTTCTATTCGTGTAATTACCTTAAAAATTATCGATATTAGTTATCTAAATTATCAGTGTACAACTCGATATCACTATAACATAACCGCAGAAAACAAATTTCAGGTCCAGCCATCCATTTCATATACTGTTCGGATTATTTCATTGCAATCACAGAGTAAGACTGACAGATTTATTCAACTATATCAGTCAGCCGTCTTCCTGATTTTTTGAAGCTTCAAGAACATATGTTTACAAGCCCACCGAACCACTTCCTCTTCTGAATAGCGATGAAATATACAGGTTAAATTTTATACATTCGTTTTAATCTCTAAAACATCTTAATCTGCAACTCGCTGATAAATTTATGCCAAAATTTACAGAATCAGAGCAGGAAATTACGTGATGAATTAGAGAAGATAACTTACAGATTCCATGTACTGAGAACAACTAAGTTCACTGAGCAGTTTATTGGACAGCACTGTGTAATATTCAGTTGTTGTTTGCAAGAACTTTTTTTCAAACATTTCCCGATAAGTTTCGTAATTCTGAGGCAAATTTGATGGTGATTTGTCTAATACTTCGCGCATGCTATCCACATCATCTACCTAGAAAACGCAAAGAACATGTTTGAAGAATCTTGCCTGCTCAAACACCACTTAAATTTTTCCTCGTCGTCAACATCAATCAAAAGTAATTTTTCCCTCAAATGACTGGGTCTCTTCCAATCTTTGCTGAGGAAAACATTCTACCCTGTAGCTAGAATATGAATAAATCATCCGCATGACGTCTCACATTTGTTAAAAAGTTCTAAATCATAAGGAATCGTTATCAAGAACTAATGAATTCACGGTATTCGTCCATAGTTAAAATAAGTACAAAAACGAAAATATTAGAATTTCATTTTGCATACTTGGACAAAGGACATGATGGCACCCCGGACAGTGTCCACTGGAACGTTATTTCTTCCTTCACGATCTGCAGCGATAGCATTTAATACGTGATCAACTAGCCGCTTTTCCATTGGATCTATTAATTTCTTGCGCCAAATTTCCATTGCAAGCTAGAAAACGACCTCTTACGAAATATACTTTTTTTCCAATATAATTTATAAGCCTTTTATAAAAACTAGCTTTCCAACTTGAAAAAATTGAAGGAATACGAAGAATTTAAAAAAGAAATAGAAATCATAAACAACCGTTCAATTCCAACATCATGACAAATCGAATAAGCTAGCAGAAGCACAAAATCATTTTAATCATAATACAAAAACAAAAAGCAAAAAATGTACCAAACCAATCTCCTTGATATCTTTTTGTGTAAGATATTGACTGTAACCTCCGTATCCGCCTTCAATTTCAGTACAACGTTTAATTTTGATATATTGCTTGTTGAGGTACCTTTAAAAACATGCCAATAAATGTAATCTTTCATAGCTTTCATTTTTATGCTTTCCAGTTTGAGCATATCCATATCTTTCTATTTGGGAAAAATGCATAATGGACAAGACGAAGCAAGATATATGTCAACAAAAATAATACATCTTCGCCCGTTCTAAATTTACCTAATTCAGTTAAGAAATTACTCACCCAAAGAGATTATGAACACACAATGCTCCCTTGTAATATACGTTCCAAAGCTGGCAGTAAATATTGAGAAGCTCAGAATCATTTGCTGAACTTATCTCCTAGAAAAAATGAAACTCATCAATACCGAGAGGAAAAAAGTGAAAGTACGAAAAAATCAGATGAACTGAATCTATTAGAACGCAGCAGATAGAACAGAAACGCTTCCGCACAAAGTTAGAAAACAAACACAAGAATACCTTCAAACTTAAATACCTAATACCTTACGTAAGATTGATTTTGCTTCTGATTTCGTAAACTGCAGAGTAATTTTGTTCTGCCAAGAATTTAATTCGATAAAATAAATATTTTCATTTAGTACCTGATATAATTCAGTAACATGTGCTTCTAAGCATTCTTTTGTTTTTCCATACAAGCGTTCACTTAATGGTTCCGGAATCGCAACACATAGAGAATAGATATCACTGAAACAATTGACGAGATATGCAAGTTCTAATGCACTTAATTTCAATCATTTTAGTCACCTAATAATTCGCCACATCCAAGTAATGCGATGAAGCGTAAGGAAATAACTTAAATTATCAAATTGACATAAGGGAAATATACTTTATTGGGATTAAACTGCTTATCAAAGATGTTATTTCATTTCTGCTTCTCCCTTTATTTGCTTTATCTTTATTTTGTCTACACTCCTTCTAATTTCATGATGCCGTTACCATTCACGCAAAGAAATGCTCGTAGTTCAAGATTCACTTGATATTCAAATATGATGGATTTACGTTCAAGTAGGTTGGAAGATTATTTTTTATAGGATGATTTGCAAAGCTTTGTGCTCTACGAGTCACTTTAGTACAAGAACAATCGATCAAGGATGATGGATTTGTTCTACACAATATATATTGATGGAAAGATAGAATAATGGACAAGACTTACCCAATAAGCTACAGGAATAAATTCATCTCGAAAAAGAAGTTAGAAAAAACATTCAATACTAACTAAAAATTGTAGTCCCAAACACGCCGTTCCAGTGGTTGCAATTTCATAATCCTTTTGATCGAATTTTCAACACTCTTCCAAGTAGTATTAAAATCAACTTGTTTAGGACGTAAAGAGTAAAAGGAACACTGATACTGTGACATCTGCACACCGCCGTCGCTTTCAGGCGTAACAATATCCATAACTGAAATTACCAACATTTAAATTTATTGCAGGATCTATGCAAATCGCTGACTGCGTAATTGATGCAAAATGTTTCCACTCAGAAAATAATGACAAAATATTTTGTAGATAAAAATGTCTGCCAGTGCATAAAACGTAATTAGTCCATTCTTATTATTTGGTTGAATTTCGAACAGAAGAAACGATATAACTATGGATTTAATGGTTAATATGTGGTCAATTTACGACCTAACATATCACGATATTTTTGGCATTCGGAATGCAATATTCCATGCCATCAGTGGAAACCATTATGAGCATAGTGAAAATGTAGTAAATTAGGGGAAAAGGATGATTGAGAAAGAAAGTTGATAGTTGTAATCTCGCATTTCAGTAGGTAATCAATACGGCAACTAGATTCATCACGATGAAGAAAATTCTTGTAAGTTTGGTAATGTAGCGCACTTTTGCACGACCATTTGAAGCAACGGAAACTGACAGTGATCTTTTGTTAGTCCCAGGTATGAAATTTAAAAACTGACATGAGGAAATTGGAATAGTAGAATAATGATTAAGCAAGAGAGAGGGTAGTTTACACACGATTTCGTCACTATTTCTGCTGACCTAAAGTCTGTTATCAACTTATTCTTAACCTTTACCAAATTGCTCAACTTCTTGCACTGCATTATCCAATACTACCTGCAGTAATCAACCTAACCTCAACATCTAAATCCATCCATTACATTAACCATCCCACAATGACTACACCAATCAGTAGCATACGGTATCCATGCAACAAGATTGGACGGAATTGGACTGGTTCTCTTGGTGTAGCGGGGCAACGTGCACGTATCATTTCTCGGTAGTATGTGAGTGATAAACGAAGTCACAGCGATCAATATTGAAGTTAAATCCTTGAAGCAGTTGTCGTGGAATACACTTCATGTAGAAAGACAAGCGATAATTACGATGTATAAATGAACACTGTTTTTATTATCAAGCAAAGTTGACGGAAAAGAATAGTACCCATCATACACTCGTTTAGTAAAATTCATATACATTCTTACATACATACTATTATAAAGTTCACTACAACAAATCACACATAATAAATGGAAAAAGAGAATTCGCTTTTCAATGGTGAATCCCTCTGAAATTCATGCCAATTTCTTTCTTATGCGTATTCATATCTTTCACTTAAAAGAAATGTTGAAACCAAAAATCAGAATAATGTATAGTGAAAAAATTGTGAGAAATATGATTTGTATGGAGACAACCCACAACACCAGCAGACGAGAATCAAACGGAAAAATCGCTAAGTCTGATAAAAAACCCTGTTAGATACAATCTAGACGAAATTATCGTATTCAAGCCAGAAGAATTAAATTAAGTACAAAATATTTTCTTTTGCAAATTTTGGATTTTAAAGTAATCTGGTCATTAAGGCCAGCAAACTGAGTAACTTTCCAAACTAAGATATTGCACAATGAGTAGCTTTCAAAATCATAATACAATAAGACACTTCAACGAGATTCTTTTGAAAATTTACAGCCAAAATGTGGGCGCACATTACACTAAATATATGAATAAGTACGAATCAAAACTGACTAGTTCTGAAGAAAATGAGTACGAAGAAGTGTCAAAATCAAAACTGACTAGTTTATATGAAAGTTAAATTGACAAAAATGATAAGAAAAGTATTATGATGGTAATTTATATTATTTTTTATGGAGAAAAAGGCCTGTTGGTTCATGCCATCACAATAAATTAATTCATGTTGCTTTAAACGAGTAATGCTCAAGATTAGAATTTGCTGCAAACTGTTATCTGGCAATAATGTCACAATTGCCAGTCGTTATGCATCGAATGACACCCATATTGCTCCTCCAAATGATCGAAATCGAATATTTCACATAAACGAAGCTAGAAAAAATGGAGTTGTAATTTTGGCTATTCTATTTTGTTGATGTTGTTACCACTTTCTATCGCGCATTGAACAAAGGTAATTTTAATAGTTGTTTTAATCCTACACTCTTTTGCAGAGACCTTTACATATTTAAGGCTACAAGAATATTCATCTCGGTATGTTTCAGCATTATCACTTCTCATCAGTTAACATTGCGACAATCTGCAACGAAAAGCTTTTCAGGCAAAATAAACTTAATAAATAGTATGTATTAAATTAGCTTACCTTATTATTCTTCGACTTATAGTAAGATGTCAAGCAAGGTCACATTCTGTGGTATGTTCGATAATTTGACTTAAAGTTTTATCATTTTCTAATGTATTTCGTTCCTTTGTAGGCAAAATAGTATTGAAAGGAGCCGATTTTTTTAGAGAGTTATCCTGTAAACATCGACGAACTCACGACTGTTTCCATAAATATTGAAGAATAACCAGTTTTGAAAAAGATTCCTTGCTAATTAGCGGCAAAAACAAGTTATACGTCCTAGTAATACGTGTAAACGCGATGTACTGAATGTTCAGTACACTGTGTTTACTCGTATTAGTAGGACTCCTAATTTGTTATTGATCGTTGCGCAACTGTTTGCCGAAACCGCATTCCAGAAAACCAGACATCTGATCATATGAGTGCTGTTTAACTAAGTATTCTGATTCTGCTTGGTAAGCAATTCTTTGCTCTCTATATGTAGCAATTCACAAACCTTAACAGATGATAATGCTGTTTTCGATAATAACCTATCTACATATCCCAGTGCTTCCCTCTCTAAGATTGCTTCAGATGACAAGTTAATATTAAGTTGTTCTCGAACAGTGGGTCGTTGATTAACTTCATTGAACTCGACTTCAGTGATTGCTAATTGCTGGCTAAGTCTGAAAAAATGAATCCAATAGCAGTGTTTTTTGGCGAAACTAAGTTTTAAACAAAGAAATTTATTTAAATAACAAAAGCAAACTTGAATGTTTTTTCAAATGAAAAATGCAAAGTTGTTAAGTTGCATAACTACAAAAAAAAAAGGCTTACCTTGCAGAAACTTTCGCTTCCTGTGCATGAATCTCATTCAAAATGAAATCGATGATGTGCTTAACTCTCATACTGTGCCAGTCGTCTGCAATGCGCCTGGAGATTCGTACAGAGAGCCAAGCACTTAAACTAAAAATTTTGTTTATATCTTTCGCGATACAAACGAGTGGTGTATGCAACCAGTTATGGTTTTACTTCCTTGATCTGGATGGCATTATTACCTAATTCTACGACAATTTGAAAGCTTTTCTGAATAGCGAAAGAGAGATGAAGTTTTTTTTCAAAATCAATGAGAAGTCGAATCCATTTATAAGATGAGAAACAGAATGTGTAAATAATTTGTAAACTGACTGGGCTTTGCAATATCCGCGCCATATAAATAACAATTACCACATCAAAATTAACTAAAAAATTAAATGTATTCACGAACCACTGACAAAATTTGAACCATTGGTAAGCTGCAGTTAGGGGTAATGTCATATAGTGAGCTAACTGAACAACCCGAAATGAACGAATGTAATCCAGAAACCAATTTCTTTTCATTGCTTCATCAAATGCTGAAATCTCCTCATAACTCCTATGAAAATATTTTCTTTAAAGTATTTGTTGCTCAGGTTTCCTGAATCTTCTGAGTCAGAATTTCAAAAATATGTGCTTCTTAAATATTGACACAATAAAAACTGAAGATGAATTGCTACCGCTTTGCATCGAGTGTGGTAACTGTGATTCTGTTGTGAGAACAGCACCAATGTATCCCGCAATTTTTTTGCCTTCATAACTGAAACAAGCAAAAAAAAAAATGCAAACATTCCAATTTTTCACTAATTTAACGCCAAAAAAAGATTATGAAAAAAAAAGCTTTGTGTAAAACACAATAAATGTGGGCTGTAATGCAAAGAATGACCAATGAGATTTTCGCTTCTCCGTACCTCTGCGATTTACACTAAATTATGGGGAAATGTGTTAACTTTCATGAATAAAAGTGAAAGAAATGAGCATTTTCTGATGGAAAATTCATAGTAAACCGGGTCCACTTCATACTGACTACAACACTGAGACAACCTTTTCTGGCATATCGCAGAGTTCGATGATATTGCGGTATCAAATGCTTCATTTATTTGATTCAAACCGGTTGATAAATTAGCTACTACTGAAGGGCAAACTTTATTTGATATGAATCCTGAAAATAAGAATAAATTGTCATATACCAAAAGTTTTCTCGGTCTGAAAAAATCCAAAATTCAGCAAATCAAACAAACAAACCTCATAAACCTGATGAGTAAAAAGTCGAAAACAATGAAAGAACATAAACTGCCAATCCATAACAATTTGTTTCCTATTTTGTTAAGTGATTAAAAAATACAAGCATTTTCAGGACACTAATAAATCTGAATACGAAGAGCTACACATGAACTAAATAAACAGATTTAAGCATAGTACAGTTTCAGCTATACCGTTACAAAATACAACTTTCCTAACTTACCATTACTAATAAGATATCTCAAGGCATCATTGAAACCACTTCGGCACATGGATATGCATTCTTCAGCAGACGGAGGGAAAAGACATAAAGCAGCGCGATACAAATTATTCGCTGTCAATCGAATAGAAGTCCCAGCAAAATTCCATTCGAATAAACTACAATTGGAAACGAAGTAATGATTTTGAAATGATGTGGTTGAAGAAAAAACCACTGTATTATTGAAATTCGGTATTTCATTCTTTTGTATATCCATAATTCATTCCAGGTTAGAGTTCTTATGTTTCACCTGAGTTCCTAGAGGATCCAGTGTAGTCAGGAATACTAGAAACCAAATTGAATGTAACAGGAGTGATCAAACAATTTGGTTTACCTAGCACTTTCCTCGTCTGCAGGACAAATGTCAGATTCACCGGAAAATGGTGAGACAGTGATGGTATCGATATCAATAACCGGTTGATTATCACTAGCACCACCGTCAATATAAATTTCACCTTGAAATGTTGGGTAAACAAAGCCACCGTATACCGGGATGAAACAGCTACAACAAATTGCCTGTAATGAACATCTAAAATCTAAGATTTTCAACCACTTCATAACTTAGTTTCGATAAAGAATTGCAGATATAGTGGTAAAGATTCCATTCCAAAAATATCGTGCATCGAAATAACAAAACTTATCTGTATCGAATATGTTTGAACATTCTGTGGGGAAAGGATTCCATTCCGAGACTATCGTGCATAAAAATTTGCCTTATCCATTTAAGTTTCTATTCCTTTTATTTATATTTCAAAGCAAAAAAGTTGTGTACTCTAAACTGCTACACTAACAACTCTAAAAGTCTGTTACTTGTTTATTGATAACCCCAGATTAATATTCGGAATACTAAATATGGCTACATGTATGTTATATTTCACGGTAAAGTAAGCACATCAAACACCCTCCAAAATGACTGTTTATCTACCACTAAATGTTTCCATACAGCAGAATAAAATAACGAAAAAAATACATCGATAAGTTCATCTTTGGTTCGGAACTCATCCAATATCACATTTTCCATATCACGGAATCGAGTCACGGAAATCCTCAACCTACCAGTACAAAGCTCATGAGCATTACTTGGCAAAATTGCATTCAGTTTCGTTCGTACCAGTTTCAACAAGTCGAAATCTTGATTTAGAACACTAAATGTATATGATCTTGCCTGAAAATGATGGAACAGCAACTAACATGCAGCACACCAAGAGCGACAGTGTTAACTATTTTGAAAAGGCAGTGTTTCTTCTGCTGAACGTAAAAGCCCTTACAGTAAAAGACAAAAAATTTAAGTTTATTTCTGGATGTGCTTACTTCAGAGACGACGCTGAGGAAAAAGCTCGTAGCTTGGGAAATGCATACATTACAAACAATAGCGGCAGCGATAATAGAGCCGGCAGAGGCACCGGAAATTCGATTTTGCAATAGCTGTGGGACATATTCTTTAATAGCTGCACATACACCAGCATGATATATACAGAGGAACCCACATCCAGAAAGTGACAGCGACGCCTTGTAAGCACGCGCCGGATCCGTATTTATAATCCGCACACTGGATGCAGTCATTCCTAAGTTCAAGTTTGTTACAAAGATCTTATGTTAGACCATATGTCAATAGTTTAATAGCGTTAAATTACATGTGCTAAGAAACGAATGAATAAAAATAACTGATTGACAGGGTTAAATTACGTCAATATTTCTATTCTCTCAGTTTCCTCCTCCGTCCTTCCTTATTTCATTTCAGTAGTTATTACGCTAATTTTCGAAACTAAAACTGCTGCGAAACGGGAAAAAAACCCCCCTAAAATCCCAGAAATAAAAAAGAAAACCCTCACAAACGATGAACTGCAACCAGCCATGAAGGAAACTTTAACAATCCATCCATCCGTGAAGTTCACGTTTGTGATCTTAGTTTGGAAACGTTGGACAGAGTGAAAACTTGTGGATCAAAAGTCTCAACAATCAACTTTTTTAAAGACCGGTAGCTTAATATGGAAATGGAGGGAGTGGAAATTTCATTTCGGCGTGTCAGAGATGCTTATTTATTTTCGAAAAATTTGATAAAAGAATGATTATTTCTGGGTATTGTAATAATTGAGAAAAAGGAAGAAATTTTATAGACATCTCTGATAGGGAAATGAAAAAACTTCACTTTTTGGAAGAAGATAGAAATTTTAACTTAACATTGAATCACATTGCTCAATTTCCTATTTCTTATATTACTTTATAACAAAGTCCGAATGTTTTCTGAAGGTTATGCTTAATTCAGTTCACTGGAAATATCAATAATTTATCAGATATTTTGAAAGTTTTTGTAAAGTTACTTCAGCGTTTCATCAAAGAATGTGTAAGCAGTTTAAATTGAAATATTTATAAAACTTTTCAATTAATTAATCGAAATATATGCAGTGTTATTGTAAAATGTACAGCAATAAAGTTATTACATTAATGCTATTGCTTAAATTGTTGTATAACGGGAATGAACTAATTCAGGATTTTCCATATTCACAGCATTCAGTGCTGAAATGATCAAAGAACGGTATGGCAAGGATACTGTATGAGAGGATACTGTATTTAGAACTTATCCGATTTTTAGACAAAATGAGATAGAAAGAGTTCAATTAATGTTATTTGTTAGTTTTTGAATGGGAGAGTATAAGCATGTATGTTTAATTCATAGTTATCTTTACAATTCGGCAGAATTCATTTTACCCAAAGAATTTCCATTTTGTTCCAATAAAATAATTGAGTTTATAAGGACATTATAGTTGATGAAGCAAAAATAGAAATATTAATTTCGTTTAAAATATGAAGAATTAGATGAAATTAGCAGAGGGTTTTGTTGTGTGAGATATAAACTTGGATAGTTAATATTGAAATAATGGATCGACTTGTTGTTGAAATAATTTTGTTGATGAGGCAACTGAAACTTTATGGTGGACTTTGATTAGAAAAATCGGAATTATAAATCAAATTTCTGAAAGACATATTTCGTGTAACATTTCTGCGTTGGCGATAATACAGACGTAATAGTATGATCATTAACTTTACTGCTCTCTTTGAAGAGTAGAAATTACCCACAATAGTGCGCAATGATCGAAGCAGAAAAACTTTATTTTTAACGTCATAAAAGTATCAGCGCATTCCTCTTGCTGCATGCATCGGCTTTAAATCTAATCCATAGATGGATGGGAACTTCTTAATTTTTGAAGCGATTCCTAGTTGAGGTACATCGAAAACGGTGTTTTTCACTTAGCGGTACTTATGAGTACTCAACGGATCGAGTCTTAACGATTGTTTGTGGATGAAGATTGAAATAAAATGGCCACCCTCTTTCCTAGTTTCAGAGATAATATTCACTTATTAAGCCATAACATTCATCACTTCATATTTTAAATTCGTTGATTCCATTTATTTGTGGGAAGTTACTTTGTATGTTTTAACTTTGAAGAATGAAAAATGTTGAAAAGCAAGAGACCACTTGATCCATTTCCTTTGTTGATTTGCTTTCAAATTTTAGTGAAAACCAATGAAAATGAACAAACAATAAAATTATACGTAGAATTCGAGCAATAAAAGAATCAATTTCAGTAATGTTCAAGAATTATTTCGGTCAGAAATCATTGCTTTATCACAAATGTTATGTGTATCGTAACGTTGTAGTATGTCTACACCCATTACTAATCATTCTCTACCGCATAATTGGGAAGGATGCTTCTCTTCTGACTTGAAATGAACAGATGCTTTTAACAATGAGTCAGTTTTGCAAAAAGTTTCTTGCTATTGAATTTTTTTTTTTTTCAGTTTTTCTACAAAATATTTCAATTAATATCAAAGAGCGTCTTGATTTTGCTCCATATAGCAGGGCCCTACCATTCACATTTTGCTCTAGAAGATGATGATGGCAAGGTATCACCTGTAGTTTTCCCATCCCATCATCAACGTCTATTAATGTAGAATTTTTGTATAATATATATCCGGTTATTTACATAACTCAGATATTTTTTTTTTCCTTTAGTATCAACTTCTTAAGTCCGATTTTATTAAGAATCTCACTTGAACTTTCTAATACAATAAATATTAGTATAATAGGATGTTAAAGTAAAATGTGACATATGTCCCAGAAGTTTTAAATCATAGTATCATCCTTTAATCATTAAAGTCAGACGATTCAAGTGCAGCTTATTTTCTATTGCTTTAAAACAAAAAGTATCGATTCCGAAGGAGTTCCACGATATTACTCAATTAACGTAACTTTTTAATAATCTTGTAGTTAAGCTACCAACGGAATGAGCAGAAACATTAAGTAGAATTAACAATGCGAAAATCTTGGAAATTCCCAGTTCTTCTTGCATAGGATAATTGGGATGGTCATAAAAGGAGAAAGAACTATCATTGATTGTTAAGGTTACGTCGTACGATTAACGAAAAATAAGCAGAGGGAAAAGCCAAGAAGTTATGCAATCAGTTTATCTTTTCCTTTGGCCATAATTAGAAGAAGTCGAAATCGCTGTGTCTAATAATAATAATTATATACTTCAGGGTAACAATGTTACGTATACTATGTTATCTATTGGTATCCGCTTGCATATTTTTGACAACTGCCGCTTTACCAATTGCAGTTGCCCATAAAAAAGATTCGAAATTCTGCTGCAAATGTACCGTTGAGGAAGATGAGAGCACAGATAAACTTGTACCCAAATTAGGAAGTGGTTTCATCAATACGGTCAATGTACTAACAGGTTCTCTAACAGGTACCCAAAATTCAAATGCCTTTTGTTATTAAAATAATGAGAGACATCAAGTGACCATAATTCTGACTTATCTCTGAACCGAAAATAACCCTAATGTACATTTTAATTTCTGAAATATTCCCAGTCTTCAAACTGAGATACTTAGACTGTAGTGATAGAAGATCTTACTTATGTATCTTCTTGTTTACCTATTTATTCAATTTAATTAAAAGTGAAGCATTCGCTTTAAGGTTGTAAGGGATTGACTGGTGGTGTTGATGGAGGATTTATCAACATCGGTGGAGGAGGATTTATGAACGCGTATATTGGAGGTTCAAGTGCTAGTTTGATGATGCCATCAGTACAGATCCGTGTACCACAAGTACAGTTTCCTTCACCAATCAACATTGTACCACAGCAACAATATCTGATGTACAACCTTCCACTGCAATCACCGTTTTTCGGCATACAACAACCAAAAGTTAGCACGCAGTGTTGTGTGGTAAGTCCTGTAGTTCCTTCAATTTATTCATCAATTTTAATTTTACCGCCTTGTCCTTCCCATTTCCTTACTTCTTATCTTTGAATATCCAAAATTGCTATTGACAACCTTTCTAGCATTATTGAATTTGTAGCCATGTCCGGACGGAAGTGGTATTTGTTGTTGCACACCTGGTGCAACTACAGCAGCACCTCGCGATTCGCATACCGTGCAATCACCATATTATCCAGCTGGAGCAGAAATACCGCTTAAAAGCACCTCAGTACTTATTAGCACAATAACAGTGCTGATTCTCTACCATATTTTATGAAACTCTGCCAAGGATACATGAAGAAATCCTTCGAATGAAATCAAAACTTCTTTGATTTTCAAGTACCGATATATTTATTTCCTATTAGAGACATCTGTTTCCTCATTCTTGCTATTCTCTGAGGTTTAAGTATGCCTTATCACATTTCTCTCACCACATACTTAAATTTTCTGTTCTGGACTTTACGACCGCTTATACCACATAAATGAAATTTCAATAGGTTAGTTTGTTTAGTATAGCAGAGATCAAAGGTATTTGTAGCTCAGTGGCTTAACGCACTGTTCACACATATAATAGGGAAACTAAAATTTAGTTTTAAATTGGGGAAAGTTTCTTTTTGAAATTTTATATGGAAGTATAAATTACAAAGCTACAGAAATCATGCATATCACAATTGTGAAACTGAGATGATTATCAAAAATCAATAATTTAACCTGTGAGAGATACTACTTTTGGCTGAACTAAAGGGGTCGCTGATTTCAACATAATTAACTTTTAAATTTCGTGTCTCATTTATCAAAGTGTACTGCCTTCATATGCATTGCCGCCATCTGTTATATACCTTTTGCTTTCCAATTATTATTATGCAATTTAATTAAATTAAACAACTAAGTTGATGTTTTGTTAATTTAGAGAATCCTGCGAACTAAAGAGAACTGATAAAATTTCTTTGATTTCTCGAGAAATGCGCAACTTTCTGCATAAAATTCGAGTTCCATACTAGTTTTCTTTCTTACAACAACGAAATATCGAAAATGATTTTTCAAGTTGTGATCGAAATGCCTTATTTTAATCCCTCTAATGGTATTCGAAAAATTAATTTCTGTGATATTTGCTTAACTGATGTAATCGTCTTTATTGACAAATTCATTAAGTGCTCATGTTATTTAATTTCTTCCATCAATCTCTGTCAAATGCTGTTATTTCTGAATGTTCCATTCATAATTTTTTAAGACAAACATTCCCTTCATATCTTACCTTTTCATGCACTAATTCTCAGTTCATGAAGTAAATCGCATATCAAATTAATGATTTTGCAGGCTTTTGAAAAAATTTGCTGTTAATACAATAAACTTGGATTACATCCGAAAATTCCACAAGTTTTGTACGTGCTTTCACTTTCAGGACCTAATTACTAATTATTGGACATAATTACTCTTAGAAAAAGGAAGCAAAAATAAAAAAATGTTTGCTTTGATAAGACTAGAATTGCCTTTTCCTATCAAAGACCTTTAAATGCTTTATGATTTATTCCCTGACCTGAAATACCTCTTGTACCTCAGAAGTTATCATTTTATTTCTCATGTGATGCTTTAGCTAATATGATAATGGTCGAAATGTTCGATCATTATTACATCAATTTTATATTTACTCTCCATTAATTATGGGCACAGTTATTTTTACCCGGATTGTTTCAAATTATTGATTCAGCTGAATTTCATTTATCCCATCCTTGCTAAGATCAGTACATTCCAGTTCAATTCAAGGATAAAGGGTACCAAATAGGTCAATGAATGAGCTTTGACTCTCGGAAGTTCGCCTCATTATTCGATCCGGACACTTCAAGGATATATGGAAGGTCAACTTCTCCCTACTCACATGTACCGATATGAAACCTGTTCTTTTGATGAATTGCTGCAACGCATCTACACCACAAAGAATTAATCAATTTCTTTTTCGTTGATCCATTTGACCTCTATCTTCTATCACTCACTCATTTTCACCTTATCTATGTTAAAAAGAACAAATTTGTTTCATAATCAAATTAAAGTGCCTTCCCCTCACAACGTAAAATAAACAATGGTATGTTCACGGGTCTACGGTGAGCAGAAACGAGAAAAGAGGATTCATTACGTACTTCCAGAGATCATCAACCATTTTGCAAAATTTTCCATCAATTTTATGTACAGACTGCTGATTGATAAATACTATGTTGAAAGATAATTAAGGAAGTTATTAAGGATTCGGTACTATATCTATTGCAAGTGAATTCGATATAATTTTCAACTGCCACATTTCTCATTTGAACCGTTTACGTGATATCAGATTGCGGAACTAAGATTTTAACTCCCTGATTAGATTAATTTAACTCGTTGATTAAATTTTATCCTCAAATTGATATTATACATTTTCTCTTTGATTAGCTAACGTTGTGTCAATTTCAAATCAATGATAACAGTCTCTTCAAAAGATGTTTGACCATGTGTGTGAGTCCATATGATCATTTCGTATAACTGAAATTTTATTTATGTGAATTTAAGGTGTGCAATTTAAATTGTATAAAAAATCTTGTCATCAATCATCTCATGAATCAGACAAGAGCATTTGGACTTTCTTATGCATTAGCAAAATTTCAGTACTTTTTTTCATTTTCTAATCGAATTTTGCTGTTATATGGTTACGATATATGAAAATTGGAAAGAAATGAATTGAGGAACATTTCATTTAAATATATAATTAAAGAATGAATCAATCTATATATTGTTTGAATTTCACGCAAGGAAACTTATGCGCTATACACCGTAATGAAGCTAAAAGACATTAATTTCCTAGCAAAAGTCATTTCCTGCCATTAATTTCATTTCTTTTTTCATAATTTAAAAACTTGACTCAGGTAGAGCAAAGAATAAATCAAAGAACAGAAAGTACACTTTCAGTATTTAAGGCATTTTAATTCTACGTGAAATTCTAATGTAAAAAAAGTGTAATGTAGATCAAAACTGATCGATTTTGTTTTATGTGTTTTTCGATATATATCTGTCTGATTATGATTTTTCCATTATTCATTTTATTTGACTGCAATGATCTGTGCAAAATGATTTATCTTTACATAGCAATAATTACATATTTCAGGAAATGAGGGAATTTTGGGAAAAATAATTCCTATAATTTAAAACTGTGAATTTGAAGAGGTACAAAATGGCGAATAGGTTTCAATTATTACGTTCATATCGAAATTTTAAGCACAAATTTAACCTGCTTTTTTATTTTAGCTTTTCTAAGCAATGATTTTCAAATTTCTGCTATCAAAGTATTCAAATGATATAATTGCAAGAAATGAGCTCTCGAAATTTCTTCCGTTTTCGATGAACTGTGCTTTCATTCCTTAATTTTTCATGCGTTTACTGCTCTATGCAACTGACTGATTGCGCTCCGAAAATTTTGCTCAAAGGAATATTTCTGAAATTTAATTGAACCACAATGGTTTGATATCACCAAACCATAAATAGCTTATGGACGAAGAAGTTCTGTTCCGATGAGTGTAGCATGCGTTGATGTCGGAAAAAAGAGAGGTGGTATTACTTAAAGTGATAGTAGTTTTACATGGCATACATTGAATTGTGACTCATTTTCATTGTACCTTAAATTTGAGAGTTATGTGTGTGAAATTTTTTGACAGCTTTATTTGTGGTATTTCTTATATGTATGATCGTTGTTTAGAATGAATTTTGATGGAACAATTTTAATTGAGTTAATATAACTTTATTCTAATTACTTCTGTCAGGCCCAGTTATTATTTTAACTATTAGCCTAGTCATCATTGAATATGGATTTTCTCATTTGGTTGATGGCTTCTCTACCTTAACCCTTATAATGAGAACCTTTGAAATGTTCTGCTATGTTTCATTATGAATTGTTATATATCTTTGGAAGTTCATTTTCGATATTCTTATTCTATTTTTATCTGTGGAATTTTACTTTTGTTGAAGCAATTTTGTGATTCATCTAATTTATTTTTGTTATGTGAAATTTTTCTCTTGAAATTTTTGTAAAGTTTACTTTTTTTAATTTAAATTATAATTTCTAGTTACTCATTATGAATATTCTGTGTTAATTGTCAAACTATTTTGCTATGCTGCTGAACTGTCTATGAGAACATCAAATGGATCGTGAAGTTATGTGCTAATATCAAATACAAAATAAATGTTTAAATAAATAAATAAATAAATATTAAATAGATTTTAGTATGTATGATTACAGCTGGAATTACATTTTTGAATATAATACAATCAAAACTTTTACATTTGATCCAAAAAATTTTTTTCCAAATATTTCTTAGTGTTTCTGAATAAGTATTTCCTTTTCATCGATTTATAACATCTCGTCATTCTATAGTTGATTTCATCTTATAGCTGAATTTCCTCATTACTTATTAAATTTTTTTGAATGGTTGCAGAAATTGTTGATCTACACATTTTGTGTCCAATAGAAAGTTGCAATAAATTTGATTTAGGATATAGCCAAACTTGAGTAATAAAATAGTACTGTACGTTTGGATTGATGTAATCTAAATCCCAATCATAACATATCAATTACTTAGTTTAATTTTTCTCCCATCTAATGTCGTAAAATATGCTTCTTTTTTACAGAAATTTCTTTTAAAAAAAATTCGCAGCATGGAAAATGATTATGTTGTTTATTGATTGTTTTGTTATCAAGTCTATAGAATTCTGAATTGATTTGAGCAATTTTTCTTTTTCTTTTAGTTCGAATAGTTTCAGAATCATCAAAATTTATTCATTACAAGGGATTGAAATGCTAGGATAGTTTACATTATCTAATTAAAGCTCCTTTTCAAACATTTGTCTGCTCTTAGTAAGAGCCCTTATTTACGTATTAAGTGCGCAATGTTATCATTTTCATTTTGCATTTGAATACGATTCAAAACTGATTTTGTTTAGCTATGGGTATTGTTAATAGATCGGTAATCATGCAAGTTTTTCTGGGTAAATAATGAAGCATCAAAACTAGTTTCAGAAGGAAATATTTATCAAAAGAATTAGATTGTTATCACGATTACCATCAACTGAACAGGCGCTGTTTACACAACTATCATTTAGTTTTCATTTTAGGAATGTTTTTATGATTACCTGTTTTTTTTTTTTCGTTCAAGTAAATTGCGCGTCTCACATTCCGCACTGTGTAACGTGAAATTTTTCTAGTCATGCAAATAATTTAGTGCATATTAACGTCATCATTAACTGATATTGCTCACTTTCATCACTTATTGATTTTTAGTTTCCTATTTATCAGGAAATTTGTGCTTGCATGCGTAGCTGTTAGAAGGACTTACGTAATTCAAAAATAACATGGTATCAAAATAATAAAGTGATATTTCGTAATGTTTCGTACTTTTGATATATCCATTAAAATTTATCATTAAACTTTGACTATTCCAGGATTTTCTGAAATTAATATTAGTAGAAAATCTGTTCTACTGCATGCTTCTCAGGATCTTTCTTGTTGCGTCAACTATTGTGACGGCTAATTCTTTGCAATGTATCTTTGGTGGTCACGGCGCTGTAAACGAGAAGATTGGTACCATACGTGACACTAACGTCACCTGTCAATCGCAGACTAAATTCTGTTTGAAATTGGAATCTGATACAACTACGAATGGAGGTAACTTCTTTAGCTTCACTACATCATTTTAATAAAGAATCGGAATGTACTCATTCTGGTCGTCATGAATGACTACTGTTTTTATTTTATCATCATTTGAATTAAAAATCATCTAGGCACTAAATCGGCACTAATTAGAATTTCTACTATATTATAGAACATATAAAAGGATTTGCTCGTGGATGTGATCAAGAAATGCCGGCTTCATCAAAGCACCAATTTTGCAAGGTTATTTTGATATTGCTTAGGATATGTGTATCTTTCAACACAGTGTCCAAGACTCATATATAATTGATTTTGATGGGCCATTTCCCATCTGCTGCCATCTTCCTGATCACTAGGCTACTCATTAATCATATTTTTCTTCCAGGCTGAAGGCTGTTTGAATAAACGTGATAGCAAAGGTACTACAGAAATATGCTGCTGTGCCAAAGATTTCTGCAACGGTGCAACTGGCAGAACTTACATGCTTGTAATTTGTTTGATCATTTTTTTCTACTTTTCTTACTTTTCATAAATATTAAACAGGAAAGAATTTATCTTTTGATATTATATTGTCTTAAACCTCTAATTTGCAGGTTCATCTTTCAAATATCTAAAGGCCTTATTGCTTGAATGCTAAATAAATATTTTAGTTTTCATATATTCTGAATGATCGTTCCTCGATAGATGATCTTACTACCATGAGAAAAATGTAATTGAAGTGTAAAATTGTAATGGATAAATAGAAAAATTGATAGTCTCGTTTTTTATCCATTTCCTGTACACCTCATTTGTATCTTCCTCAGGAATTTCAGCACCCATTTATATTTTTCTTAAATCTATCGCATATCAGGTACAGTTCCATTCAGATTTATTAAATTGTCATGGTTACTTGTCTGTTCAAAGTACCATCAGTTCGATAATATTCAGATTTTCTGCATACTGCTGTATACGCTATTTCATAAGATTTCATTTTAGACTTGCTTCTTTTCCTGTATTTTAAATTTGGGTACAAATTTTTTATGAAATTGAATTTTTGTGGAACCAATTTAAACTGATATCATCAGATCTTCTATGATGTTTTCTTTCTTTAAATTCTTACGGTTCAATTCTCATCAGTTTGCACACCTTTTCCATTCTTCCTGTTTTGGAAATATTCAAAAATAATGGATTATTGTCAGAGTATTTTAAAAGACGAAATATTTTTAGTGCTATTTTTATGAATGAATTTGGTCGATTTGTCATAACTATACCGACACAAATTGTTGGAATTTTTAGTCCAACAAGTGTAATAAAGAAAAACTCTTTGATGCATAACTAAAGTCCTCTTTGACCCTTGATCCTTCATGCACAAAGTTCTTAGTTTCAGTTTTGAAGGTAACAGTAACAACAATTTTGTACAACACATGTATGTTTAAAGAATGCTTTGAAATGAACAGAATAATCCTCTGGTTGATGTTAAGTGAAAAGTATTTCCACTGTATCCTCGACAACCGTTAGCCGATGCAAATTTTATCTCGTAATCCTTTAATAAACAGCAAATCAAAAAAACATCAAACCTCGATTTTAAATTTAACCAAATATGAATTCTAATTTAAATCTTAACCCAAACTTGAGATGCTTTAGAAAAATTTTTGAAATTTGTAGACAGCTAATTTCGTGAAGAATCAAAAAGTAAGAAAAAAAAGATATAATGCTGGACTTTTTCTGATCTCGAATTGTTCCTTTGCTGCATGTTGACATCCATAAATTGAACCCATACTTCACTGAAATTCGTTAACATAAAACTCGAAATTTCTAGAATGTTATTTAAAATTGTGACAAGAAATGAGACTCAAAAAAATACTTTTTCTTTTTTTAATGCAGTTTAGAATCACTGCTCGATGTCGTAAATTAATATTATCTGATCGCTGTCATCTCACGAGCAATGAATTAACGGATTAGGTTTTATAGCAGTTTTATGGATGCGATAAGAAAAATGTAAAAAGCACTTCTGCAAAATATGAAATAACTAAAGAAAAGATGTTGTACTCTTCTGAAAAGCTAAAAATTTTTTTGCAGAAAAAATAAATGCGGTATTTTTCGGCGTCTGCTACTTATTTATCGCTTCCTTTTGCTTCTTTCCGTTCCGTACGTCTGTTATTCTACATAAAAAAATATTTGCAAAGTGAAAAACCTATCCCAAATAATGATGGCAAGAAAAAATCGGGAAAGATCATCCTTCCCGATCTATTGGAGCCCGAAAACTCCACCCAGTCTTTTTTGTTGTTCACTTTCTTTCATTCTTCTGAATCGTTCATTCAATATTGCAAATTATAAATTGAAAGTGGAAGAAATGCTAATATTACTACGAATAAACTATTGGTAAATATTCGGAAGTTCCGTTTTTGATCTAAATTCGAAATTTGAGCGAAGCGTTTTTGTTGCATTTCCAAAATTTCTTCATTCTTGTTGAAGAACATTTCCCCGCTCCTTACTTCTGCAAAGGTAAGAATCCACTTTCATCACTGGGATTTTGCAATTTCTTATTTAGAAGCTTCATTGAAAACTAAGTATTTGAAAGTTGATAATTTTACAAAATTTTCAATTCTTTTTTCTATTTTTTTAGAAACCTATCCAATCTGTTATTTCCTGCTTATAAAGCTTTCAGTTCTTTTTAACAAATCCCAAATTACTCGTTCTATGCGTCATTTTTCACTGATATCAGGAAATATCGGCTAAAATGTATATTATTTTAGAACTTACTACCGACCCTTTAGTTATGCTGTTTCAGCAGCATTTTCTGCAACTTTTTTAGGCGCTATGGATTCTACAAGCATTTTGGCAGTACTACTGAACTTATTATTTGCCGTATCCGTTGCATTAAAATGCAAATGTACTCAGAGTAGTAATACGGCTGAATGTGTGAATGGTATTTGCGACATTCTTTCCGAACACGCTGGTCGGTTATTTTTCCGGTAATGATGCAATATTATATGTTTGGAATAATTATTCAGCTGGGAAGCAAGACATCTTCAACACACTTACTGGTTATAATTTATTTGGGTTAAGGAAATTTTTCCAACAAACTAACTTTGTGAATAAAAAACTTGAATGAGATCTAAGGAAGTTGAAGAAAGCTGCCATTAATATTTTTATTTTTTCTCGCTGACAAATTTTAAATGTGACCTCAAAATACTGACTCTTCAGTTTAGTGCACTAGCCATACTTCTTGAATAAATTTCAATACTCTCATTATTTCTGACTCTTTTTTTGCGCTGACAATTATCTTCTAACAATAAAATGTCGCGTTATATTTCTAATTTCGAATTGAAAGAATCAAAATGCATTCTAATCACAAGCCTGATAACATCGTATCTCATCGTGATAAAAACTTCTAAGCAATGCCAGCTGTTAAATTAATACAAAAACCGCAACAAATGTTTTGAGATTCTATGAGCTATTTTGCTTTGTTTGAATAATCATAGATAAGAGAGGAAGAAAAGTTAAAGGAATGAATAGGACTGATATGTTGGAATCTCTCTTGAACACTTTTTATTTTGTTTCAAAAATTGTTATCCGAAACAATTTGTACTTCGCCGAGGTTCTAATCATTTCCGCCGTTGTATCTACGTTTCATTTCCAAAATCTTTCAGCAAAACATTTCCGACTGTAAACTTTTTTTCACGAAGTTTGTGTACGAATGATGAAGATATGAAAGGATCTAAATAATGAGAGCTGCTTTGTTTGACGTTACGTATTGGATAGATTTGTTATGCAATGAGTTATATTCCTTCGAAGATTTTTTATTTTGCTTTAAAAAATGTTACAATAAACAGAACATCTGGCTGCCATACTGATTCTCTTCTATGTAAAAATTATTTGTAATGTTGTTCGTTTTTTTTTTTTTCAACGGGCTTGTTGAAATGGTAGGATGTTTTAACAAAATCGATCGTTCTTTCCTTTTTGATAATTAATTCACTAATTAAATAAGCGTTCATACGGATGATGTTGTTCTTTCCCTGTCAAAACTTTATTACTTTTGAGGTGATCGGCTAAGATTGAAATGAAGAAAAGAATTTTGGAAATTTTGTCAAGTCATTTTGGTATAATCATGTAAAGAACATTTTTTTAAACCGCTATTTTGATGGATAAAAAAGAGTTTTACTATTAATTTTCAAAGAGCAACTTCTTTGTAACTTTCTTATTCAGTTATTGTTTGCTTAACAAATATATTACTTGAAATATAATTAACAGCTGTTAGTTTCAGAGACTTTAGTTTCAGAAAGGTTGAAAGACTAAAATTTAAAGGCCAAAGAACTAAACGTAAATTAACCAAATTTTTTAGCCTTTTGATGCGCTACTACATGTTCTTGCAACTATTCCTCGACGAAACACTCTATAAATGTTTCATATTTATTATCTTACATTCATAATACTAAATTTAATAGTAAAATGAGTGATAAAAGATAAGCATGATACCATCATACTTATCTTTTATTATTCACTTCCATTATGTTTATATTGCCATATGTGCGATGATACACAATGTTCACATACCATTTAAGTATCATATTTCTTTTATGTTCCTCAAAGTATTTGATTCGATATGTAGAACAGTCTTCTGTCAATCAAAATTGATTTTTCAAAATGAGTTCCATCCATTGATATAATAGTACAGAAACAAACTGTTCTTATGGGAAAGGATTCCTTCCGATATCTAATTTTAGTACTCTTTTCTTTTTTTTTTTGATGTCCGAAACATTAGAATTGCTATAGTAGGAGGAATAATGTTCGGTAAAGGATGCGAGATATCTTAGAGGAACGAAATTGCGGGATTTGGCTAGCACATTGTAAAGAATTAGAAGTTAATGAGGCATCGAGAGGTATGAGTTGGAAATGTGGAAAATTGCCACATAAAAGCTGATTAAACCAAAGATGAAAGGTTTTCATTGATGTATTACCTTGTGATGTGATGATAGTATAATGATTAATATTAATAAGTTGACCGGAATATTTCGGTAGCTCAATCCGAAGCCATCACTTAAAAAAAACATTTATGATAGCTACTTCTATTAAGCGAACTGGATCCAGAAGGGTCTTTAATTTGTTTGATTAGTTTTTTTTTCTTTTTTAATTCGCTTCACTAATAGAATTAAATTGTTGTTGTGCATATTCAGCTTGAGTTCTGCACTTATTTCAGTATGTCTGATGTTAAATCACACCAAAACAGGTGTCCATTACGCTTGTTCAAGTAATGATGTACCGGATGGTTTATGTCAAGAACGGAAGACAAAATCCAACGTTACGGTAAATATTTGTTTCTGTCGAGATGCCAATTATTGTAATTATTCAAACTGGCCAAATGATCGCATGCCGATTCAGAAAGAGAATGATGCTGCAAACTCTTCCACGCAGCCTAGCCGAAATTCGGCATTGAAACGGACTGTCAAGTCCGATTTCTTCATTGGATTTTCTACCTTTATTATCGTCATATTACTTCTTATTTAACAATAACGATTTATTGTAAAATATTATCATTTGTTCAGTATTTGGAAATCCTGTTAATAATTCTTAAGGTCAGGAAGAAAACAAAGTTTCCACATGATTTTTGATCAATCACTTGTTATTGCTGACCTTTGTTGTTTGATTCAGTGAAAATGTTGTGAAGTGACGGTTTTTTGGAAATTCACATTTAGTGCAATCAGAAAAATGTACGCAAGGGAAAAAAAATCAGCAAATTTTTATCTGCGATAAATATGACATTCTTTGTATATATTTGCAAAGTTCCTTCCTACGCCTATTTCATCAACGGATGAGAAATTTTATAACTGTAGTAAAAATATTGAGAGTGGGCGATCGTCGAATTCAATAGTTTCAAAAAGGAGATGCAATTTCAACCCGATGTACTCATCGTGTATCTGCTCCTGATATATCTGTAACACCCGCCTTTCCCCGGATTCTGATAACACATACTTCGAAGCAATATGTGATGCATGTATAATAACACTCTACTCTGATTACGGTTTCTCGAATACATATCTCAACGACTAATTTCGAAGCAAAGACGAAAATGTCAAAAGTGCAGCATTTTAAATATTTGTGAACAGTGAGAGGGTTACTTTTTACGAAAAAAGAAAAATGGCAGACTTCTATTAGTAGATTTCCGATTGAAATCATAATCACTATGTTATCAGGCTTGACATTTAATTAAAACAGCAATGAATTAGTTACTAACAACAAATCCTTATGAGCAACATGAAGACTTTGCAAATGATAAAGCCGTACGATCTAATTATAATGCGTAGTGTTGATATAATCACATGAACTAGTCGATAAAATACAAAATTTAGAGTTTTCGTACTAGACACATAAACACTATTGTCTGTTTAGTCAAGATTAATGTCAAGAAGAATAAAAGCCAAGGCCATGATAAGCAGTGATAAATTATTTTTATTTAAAAAACTGCTGAAATCAACGCCCTACTGAGCATGAAAATAGGGGATCAATACCCCAAATATAAACTCTTCTAGACCAAGAAAGTTGAAAATCCAATAAGGCGGCAATGAACACATTGTATAACAATATTTGTATCAGCGTTCATCATCAATTATTATATTAAATCAACTTTCCCTCCCACTCGAATTCTTTCTAAATGATATTTAACAACTGTTTAGATCCTCTTTACTGTAAGAACGATGTTTGATTTTCGAAGGAATAAGTCTGAACTATTCGTGCTTACTTTTTCCTTAATTTGCATATAGTCAGAAATCCAAGCAAATGTTAACAATGATAAGTACCGTAAACGTACATAATAAATTATTTACAACAGCTCAATTGTACCAAAAGAAGAAAAGTTAAGTGACAAATATTCAAGGCAGGTAATGGACTATTGAAACTTCCAATTATAATTATGATCACAGTAAAGGCATACCTTCCATGATTAATAATTTGCTCTAGTTATTTTTAGATAATAGATTAATATCAAAACTTGATAAATTGATTACCCTATTCGTATAATCTCCGGAAATAGGAATTGCGATCAATGACGTGATCAGATTTAAAAAAGCAGAAATTTTCGGAGGCTGACTTTTAATATCATTTCATACACTACATATTATGCAATATCAAAAAGTGCCACGAAGAGAGTGATTCGAAGCCATTTTCCAACTTTTCTACTTTATCGTCGTGATTCCTGTGGTCTGTGTCTGTTTTACCGGTTGATGAGCCTAGGCTTGCACCAGATACTTCCAAACAGAGTGCCATGAAGTGAGTGAGAGGTATCTTTCGGTGTTTTAATCCCCACCATCAAACGATCGGATTATTTCATCCGGTGGTCGATCGTCATTAACGGTAAGTGATAGGGGTCCACGACTATCAGTTGTCTGTACCGACATATTGTTGTCCAAATCGTTGGGACGATATGTTATGTAGCCAAGGATAGTACCCAGGATTGAAACCAATTTGCACACTATTGCTGAAAACACTTCTCTGTTACACGTTAACTAAATCACTTCTTATGCATTGCTTGAACTGTAGAAGCCAAGAAGAAACGAATTTGAGCCTTATTCTTTTGATATGTAGAAGAGTCCACTTTAAAATTTTATCCTTTTTAATTTATTTTTAAAAGGATTTTCCAGAAAACGCATACCAACAGCCATGATAGTCCAAGATAATCGATAGGGATCATAGACTAAACAGGATTGCCGCTTACCGCATTCCTCTTTCCATTTCAGACAAGCCGTATCGATCATCATACCGAATAAAACTCCTCCAGGAATAAATCCTGAAAAAACGATACTACAAAACTAAGTTAACCTTACTTTAATTAATTAATCTAGCACCGAAGGAAGTTAGAATTATACAAAATTGCATCGAATTTGATTAAAAAATGGTGTTATATCAGTCAGTTTTATTATACTTAAATAAAAAAAGTTAATCTGGACATAAAAGGGCAAACCTAGAAGTCGAAGAAATGTCCAATGGACACCAATACCTAAAGTACGCTGTTCAAATGGTACCACTCGAAGCATTATCTGGAAAATTGTTCTCAGAGACAAAGCAAATATTATCCAATTTTATCTCTTCTGATACACCTCAAATTATCAGTAGCATTTGGATGTTATATATGATTTAAATACATTAGAAAGGATGGCTTACATTCTGTATTTAAACTTTACAATGAATATTGTTCATATCGTTTTTAAAGTTTACGACAAATTTTTTGAAATTTGCATTCAATGATGGAAAATCATTTCAAGATCTCATAGCCTTTTCTCTAAGTAAACTCTCTTTTTGTAATTGAATTTTAAAAATAATTCAATTCTAAACAATTGATTTTGGCAAAATTCTATTCTTCAAAGTGGATTGGTATACTACATGAGAAAGTCTACCAACAATAACAAAAAAAAAACATACCTGCTGGGATGGAATTCCGGTAGCAAAACTGGCAACTACCGAAAAAAACAGTAAAACAAGAAATAGCCATTGAGCATATCCGCATTCTTTTTCACAAAAACCTTCATGCAAATGATTATCTTTGTATTGTACCTCCAAAGCATACGATACCAATTCATCGAAACAAACACAACTGCTCCAATATGTTCCCTTAAGTTTACATATTTCATAAAATGAATATCGTTGTGTATACGATACGCTGTATATACTACAGTAGTACTTACCGATGAATTTTGTACCCAATCGGTACAACCAGCGTAACAAGCAGAATAAAAGGTATAGCCGGTACCCTTATGACAAACTGGATTCCATTTCCCTGTGCAATAACAGTTGGCATTACAAGTAGCATGTAGATTAGCTGTGGTACCTTTTATCCTTCTGCAACATACAGCTTTCAAATTCTATCCTATTTTTCGAACAATGTCTGTAAAAAGGAAAAGCTTGAATAGCACTAAGCTTCATTGAAACAGTTCTACATAAACGCCATTTTTTGAACAATCGAACAGATCTCACTTACTGATTATTGTAGCTTAGATTGATCCCAATGAAATCACGTGCTGGACATTGAATTAGAAAACATGGCGTTAAGATCAAAGCTATCAGATGGCATACAAATATCAGTTTCAACATCCCACTAACCTGAAAAACATAAATAAAACAATCTGATATTACTCATCAACTTAATTCAGTTACATAATTATCGTAAATGAGGTATGTGATAAAACGATGTGTGATTACAGTTTATCATTTAAGTGAAATGTAAAACAAACCTGTAAATTAAATTGCCGTATTAAAGCTCCACCTAGCATAACACCAGCTGCAGCAGCAAATATTACTATTGCTGAAAACATTTATAGAAATCAGATATGCTAAATATTGTTTCAAAATTATAGGTTTTACATCAAGTTTTGCAAATATAACAAAAATTGCAATTAATTGAAGTAGGAGTACTTTAAAGTGAAACAAAAAAAAAAAAAAAAACTTGGCAAATTAAATTTCGAAAAGTTGATATAGTATCATTTACTGACAAGAAAGATAAGAAGCTTTGGTAGGAGTTGTACTCAATACAGCTTCTAGAATTTTTGGCATAAATGCAGCAAATCCATTAATAACAATTGATTCGAAAACACCCAACACGATGGTGGTAACAAATGTCGGGTTTCGTAAAATATTCTGAAGAATGATGTTACTGAAGTATATTTCAATGAATTTTTCGATATCCTCACTTATTGCAGCATGAAAAATGAACTTGACCACAACGAGATTCTGATATTCCTAATAATAAATATCATAACTTCTAAATAGCATATCCACTTGCTGTACAAGTAATAATTATTTGTATCGAAAATACGGAATCGAATAAACCTTTTAGTTCTGCCAACAATTCTGATTTCAAAAATCTGATATTAATACGCTCTAAAAAAAAACTCTAGCTTAGAGTTATCAGAACTTACCCAAACAGCTTGTGGTAGATACCTAAAGTTTCCTTTCACGATGATATCTTTATCGTTGATTTGTGAAATCGCATGAACCTACAAAAATAAAAGAGAATTTGTTAAATGATATAATTTTGATTGTCATATAAGAATTCAGTATATCTTTTTTTTTCAGGAAACTTGAAGTTCACGATTGGAAAATGTTAATTGAAATGTAACCAAAGAAATGTGACCTACTGGATATATTGATTGGATATATTATAAACCTGATTGATGTCTTTCAAACGGTGTTTTTTTGCCTCTGGTAACTCTTGAGCAAACATTAAAATCGGAAAAGCTGTAATAAAGGCAAGAACTGATGAGCCGAGAAAACCGAGCCACCATGCGCCAACCCATCGTGGATCTGATGAATCCTTCATCTTCACCCTGGAAATTCATTCAAATTTCTAGAAAGCAAATAAAACAAAAATGAAATTTCCAATGAAATCGCTGGAATTAATAAAATTATAACAAACTGATTATCAGATTAAATAAATCAAAATCAGTGCTTTAGCATCAAAAGGAAGGAATGCCATGTTAGAGAAGAGAAAATTTCTTTTTTTCCCATAATTCACGGGAAAGACAAAACTATATCAAAGATATTTTTTTGATTTTAGAAAATTGAAATATTAAAGCATATAATATATTATCAAAATTCCATCATGTTTTGAAATATCGGTTTTTGCAAAGAATGAATCTATATCTTTGAACCCACTTTGACATATCGACCCGATCAAAATCCGTGTAAATTGTTAACATAAAGCCACCAACGAAAAGTCCAATAACCGGTCCAATGGATGTCACTACCGAATGAATTGCTGAAATTTGAACAATACTGCAATCTTTAAAAATTTCAATGAATTTTAAATCGAATATGAGGTGATCCGAAGATTGCACCAAATATTCTTACCCAAATAAACAGGCGATGCTTTTTGTGAGACATTTTCATCCAAATATGCAGTGCCAATAGAAAACAGTGGTGTTGCTCCGATACCGTGCAATGTTTGTCCGAGTAAGAACATCAAGAAGTACGGATTCAGGTATGAAGCTGAATTGGAGAGCTTTGAACAATCTGGTACCTGTTTGTCTCTATAACATTCCGGAATTATGCAAGGAAGCTTCAAGATTCAGTTTCCAAACTTAATGTAGGATAAGGTCACAGACCGTGTTGAGCTAGACAGGCTTATTAGACTCATTAGCATTAGCATTTGCTAAGAAATCCCGAAGAACTTTGTGTCATGCGGCAATCAGCAATCAGATCATCCCATTATTATATATTTATTGTCAATGATGACTTATGAAGTCTTATCGGATTAAAAGAGAATTGCTGACTTTACGGCATTACGGATTTTATGACTGAACTGCCTAATACTTCCAATAAGATAAGGGACTTCAAAATATAGGTTATAAAGGAGCGGTAATTAAAACCTGTATGTGCATTGGCCATGTTCACTTTCATTAAGTCGTGTTTCATGATACTGATACGGTGATACCATATAATGCGGAAGTACACAAATAAATGAACCAAGTGCCATCAGAAATGAACCTATACCTATCCAACGACCTTTATGACCTGTTATGATATAAAAAATTACCTTTGATCCAAATCATTTGTGAGTTAAAAAGATCCCTCAAATTCAACGCTAACGATCATTTGATTCTAATCGAAGAGAGATTATTTTTGGCATACAAAACATTCATTTAATAAAAGTGTGTGGCATTACTATTTATTATTCATGTTGTCCTTCATTTTAAGCAAATAAACATAATTGATTTGTTGCCAGAAGAAAACATACCCGTGTTACCCCAGTGACATACTGGAAACACCGTAATAAGAATTGCAAAATCGTACCAACTTGATATGATTCCGGTTTGAGTACTGTAAAATAAAGCATGTTTTGCTTAGAAAATGAAATTGCAAACTGTTACGCAGGTGGATTTCAAATGCCTACATGAATATCTGTATTTCAATTGTGATAAATAATTGCGATATTCGCCAACAGACCTCGTCATGTGAAATCGTTTTTCAATCGTTGATAAACCCACAGGAAATATACTATTGACGACGAAACTTTGCACAAATGCGCAGATGCCAAGCATAAGTAACAACCACTTGGCATTGTGGAACTTTTGTAACCATCTCGGTGTACACCTGCAAATATCTATGCATATAAGATAGATGAGAAGATGGAAGTAATTAGTGCTAAGTTTTAATTAATAGAGGATCAAATGAGCTCCTAAAAGTTTGATGGAAAATGGATTTACCCGCCATAGCCACATAAAAGTTGTTCATCATCGCTATCATTAATAACATCATCAGTTTCACTGGGTTTTAGAGATAATTGCTGTGGTTGATCATCCTGCGCTTCGAACGATGAGGATGCGTGATTCTCCATCAACGCGTCCACTTCTTTTCCGCGTTTGAATTAGTTCCTTTTAAAACAGATTTTTGAATTTCGAAATTTGATTTCAAAATCTGGGGAAAACTTTGTAAATTGGCCATATCCGTTCTACTATCTTTCTGGATGTTTCACCTCATAAGATAGGAAGGACCGAAGGATCGAATCATACTGCTGCGATGATTGCTTGCTTTGTCGCTCATGAAATTATAATAAAAATTGGAGAAACCAGATCGACAGAAGGACTTTCATTTGGTCGATGAACAACAGTCTATATCGGAAGAGAAAAGGTTAACCAGAGTTCATACGTACTTACTTTGGCCCGTTTTCCAGTATTTCCTGTCGATCAGCTGTCTGCAAATAGTCATTCAATTAATAAGCTATGAGTATGAAATTGGCAGCAGGAAGTTTCTTGCACAATCGTGTAACTATTTTTCGATGATTAATTGTGAAATAAACACAAATCTGAACAATTTTATATGCAAATGGAAATACGATTCTTTGTAAGCATATCCTAAGGTAAACCTGTTAGAAACTACGTAGTGATTTCTACGTCAGATAAAATCTCACATTTACTGATTGCATTATTCATAAATTTAATACCACAGAGTGTATCCGATCTTGGCAACGTCGCATTGCGAACGACGCAATCGTGATCAGCTTTAAGTGAATGTTTACATAAATGAGCTTAACAATTAGAGGAATAAAGGGAAATACAACGTGGTGATAAATAGATGGAATTATTGTCAATGAGTGGAAAATAGTTCCGCATTGCTTACGGAAGTGAATTAAACGGAGCAGTAAATTATTCTTACCGAATTCAACACACAAAAATTGTATTCCAACTTGTTGAAATTTGAATTTAATCTTCCATGACGGAAATAACAAACATAACTAAAAGCAAAGTTCTTGTCAAGGACATTTCTCAAAGAAAAGAATTAAGTGAGGTTAGACCTTCTCCATAGATCCAAACTTCCTTTAAATCAATAAATGGAGAAAGTTGGAAAAAGTGGTTGTTGTTAAAGTTTCACATCAAAATGAATAAAAAGCATTTGTGATTTTAATTATGGAAGAAACACTGATCGAACACAAACAACTTATTAATTGACTTTTTCCCTTTAAAAAAGGGTAAAAAGAGAGAAAGAGCATCCTTTGTATGATTCATGAAGCATTTTGATGCGTGGTAAACATTTATGACGTGGCCCGTTTACTAACTATTGACGTCCGTTTCCGAGTTCATAGTTTTCTTAAATTGGAAAATATTGAATATTGATAGATTATTTTTCATTTGTCATTTCCCTGGCAAAAATAAGACGAAATAAAGGAAGGAATAGGAGTTAGAGGAGCGCAAACAGTAAAAAAGTGCTAACCGGAAGAAGCGTCAAGATCACGTGGTAGTGAATGATATAGGCATGAAATATTGATCTTCAAATTTATTACTGCTTTTGTCAATTCTCTAAGAACAATAAACAAAAAAGAAATTCTTAAAGATTTCCATCTTCAGAGACTTTTGCAGAAATATTTCAGCGTTCCATTTCATTTATTCTTGAACACATCGTTCTATTGTGATTCTATGCAATTTACGAGCATCTAAATTTGTCTACAAGGAAAATAGAATGAGTCATTCTTTAAAGAATATGCTGCTTTCATCGTGTCAGAGGTTAATGTACCATTTCATGATCCAGTAAAATCAAATTTAAAACATTTTCGAATAAGTTTTGAATGATTTCCCGTTTAGCGCCGAGAAGTCCAAAAACTTATGAATTCAATTCAGTAGAGTATAAAAAGTTATGTAATTCAGATTTATACAATAATGTCTCTAAGCAACTGATTAGTATGGACTAAATATTGAGTTCTACACTTAAAATAGTTTTGAAATACTCTCAGTATGCTTCTTTTCTTGAAATAACTGGAGAAATTCCATAACCGGAAAGAGAATCTTTTTATATCAACATGAAAACCATTGACAATTTGGTTATTTAAAAATAAAAATCAACAAATAATTATGATGACAATTCTTTATTAAAGAATAAATCATCATTTATTAACTAATAATTATTCATTACTGTTATACCAGCACTAATCCAAAATGATATCAAGAAAAATGAATGATAACGAAATTAAAAAAATCGATAAACAACTATATATTCTTGAGATCCGTGGTACTAGTCATGAAAATTGGGATCACATTTGATTATCGGTTGAGATGAAGAAGAGAAATAAAAGAAGATAGATGAAGAAATTCGTCACAAACAGAATGGAGAAAAAGGTGAAATGAGAGCTGAAAAAGACATCTTCATGTTGTAAGAAGTTTCAACAAAAACTGCAATGATTTGGAGAAAAGTGGTGTGACAATGACGTTGACAGCAAAATGTGTAAGACAGGAAATTGCGGTGCAGCAAGCACTATTGAACCTTTTATAGATGAGTTGGCATAAAGAGGAGATATATCTAACTAACATTTTGGAAGTGATAAACCAATTACAATCACCGCTCCTTATCAATAGTAGTGATTAGATTCTCATTCCTTCATCACTCTCATACTACAGTGGCTCATTCTAGCATTTACTTCAGACCGAGAGAAAGATGTATAATGGAAAACTTTCTCAACTCATCTTCAATAATTTCCAAATTTCTACCATATTCCTATCAAAGCTATTATAGCTATATTGATTATCAGTCCAAACTGATTAAGCACTTATACCTTACTAAGGATAGTTGAACTGACCTATTGAGGGATCAACAAATTAAGCCAAAAGTTTTCTTAAAATTGTTTCTGAATATTTCAGGAAGTGAAAATCGAGAAAAATTCAATCAGTTTCAATCATCGACAAAGATATGGAAGGTTTTTATACTTCTGAACTCATTTTTTTTCTTACTTGCCCAACCGTTTAATTCTTCGTCCACATAGCTATTTACTCAATTTACTTGTTTATTCATCTTTTTACATACTGTCTCACGATAATTCAATATTGGTGTATAAAAATGATCAGGGATAGTTCACCTCCTTCTCTTTGGCAATAACCTCATTCAGTAATTGAATTTATCATATTTACATGTATTTTGTGCTCGGAAAGAGTTGGTAAGTACATTTCACAGATCATAACAAGTTTTAACTATCGATTGGAAATGTAATTTTTGCATTTGCAAATTTTGTTTTAAGCAATAGAATGACAAATATTTAAAGATATTAGATATGTTAAGGAATCGCTTATACAAAAAGGGATGACAGTTCGGAGTTAAGTTTTCAACAAAATATCATGGGAGAAAAGATATTTTTAGGAACTTTTTTTCTTTTAGGAGGAAATTTATCATCTTTCTTTACTCATCCATCATTTATACCTAGAGTTTCCCTAATAAATTAATAAATATTTGCAGGAAGGAAATGCAAAATTGGTTTAATAAAAATTTTTGTGTTTAATCATTGTTTACTATGTCAAATCTACTTAAAAGATAATAATTGACTATTTATTATTACAAATCAATTTCTCTGCAATAGACATGTTTGTCCGGTAAAAGTGCTAATCTTTATTTCCAGAATAGAGGAAGATAATGATCGTTTATCTTGCTATCAGCTTAATCTCTCCTAAATTTCAAAAGAGAGTAAACTAATTCTATTTTGCCTTAATCAAGTTTAATTCTTAAGTTGTACTGCTCCAAATTATTCCTTTATTGCTTGAATTGATGCTTTTAACATAGATCATTTCCATGGAATGAGACTGTACTTGAGAGAAAAAGGAATTTATTCCGGAACCAGCAGAACTTAAGAGATGATATGAAATTTCGTAACATTCAACAAAACTTCTTAATTTGTAGGGAAACCGATAAAATTTTGAGAAATGAAAATAACTTTCATAAGAAGTTGTGAAGTAAGTAATGGTAAGGTTCAGAAAATAAATGTTGCTTAGACACCTGTAAGAATATTAGCTTTGAGGCCCTTTCTTCGTTAACTTCTGGACAATGCCTGATAGAGCCTTGTTATATGAGAGAGAGAGAGAGAGAGAGAGAGAGAGAGAGACGAACTAATATAAATCTTTATCTTCGAATACAGTAAGAGCATTCAAAGGATCTTTGATATTCTGTTTCATTCAAGTGCCTAATCTATCCTGAGACCCTCCTAACTTAGTCTAAAAGTACAATTTGTGGCGAAGAGCAAAGGTAGAAAATCGCATTTCTTGCATTTAAAATTTAAATTAGCTATTTATAAGTTCCGTCTTCTTCCAGTTCTTCCACAACTAATTGAGGGCAATTTTTACGTCACACATCAGAGGAGAATGAAAAACATAGAAACTGAAAGAAAAAAAAAGTTGCTAAAGGACATTTTATTTCTCATTATTAAGTCAAAAATTCCGGTGAAAGAAGAATGAAGGATTAAAAAAAGTGGAAAACTGATAAGATAATAACAGAAGTTAACAATGACTGAAGCTAAAATTGAGAGAGTTATTTTCGGATTCAATAATTAATTACATGAGAGGTGATCCTTTAACGCAGAGTATTGGAAATTAAAATAAATTAAAGAAATAATAAAGACAACTGTCACTATTTAGGATGTTGTAGTTAGCTCATTATCGGATATAGCGATCACAGCGAAATAAAAGGCATGAGAGAAAATAATTTAAAAAACGCGAGAAAGTGATATAGTCTACTAACAAAAATCTATATAAATGGAAAAAATAGATGCAAATAAAGAAAAACAAATTACCGACAAAAAAAAAGTTAACGAAAAAAAAACACCTCCAAGGGTATTTTTCGAATGTTGAATGATAGCTAACGTAACTGTTCAGTACAAATGATGAAATAATAGTCAAAGTCAATACAATAAAAATGTTGCTAAAGGTCACGATTAATGCAAGCAGTTCCATTCATCTGATCTGATCCATTCAACGCTTATCACTCTTCGGATCGTTTAAAAATGTTAGAGAATTAATCGCTTGGCACAGTGGTTAACACATAACTCTTTATTTTTGCCAGCGTTAGATTTCAACGCAGAATTTTCAGTCCATATTAAGCAGTGGATTATTGAAGAGAAAAGCAAGATTTGAACAGCGACTAGTATAAAGTATATAACTTCCGCTGTAGAAATTCATCGCATTTTAGAAAGAATGCGCTATCTTTGATATAATTGGATGGAAAATGAGTAGAGACATACAGTGAAGGAATTTGGACAAAGATGTATTCCATCATGACATTGAATGCGAAGGTCCAAGAAACCGGTTCCGTAAATTTTACTCCAACTCTAAAAAATCATGTTAATTTAAAGATTGGTGAATACTTCCGAAAGGCACCACAGGCGAGTTCAAGGGACGGTGCACGGAGAAAAATATTCATCATTAAAGCGCTTTGCTGCACTGAGATGTTGTATACATTCTTACCATATATATTACTATATCTCTGATAAGAATGTTATTGAAGCCAGATATTTTCTCATATCCCAAAGTTTTACCTTTAAAACTTTCAAATCCCAATCAAATCTCTCCGAGAAATGTAAATGTTCCATCACAATCAGAATTAACGTTAAATAGCAAGAATGATTAGTTGACCTCAAAGCATGGCTGAAGCCATTTTAGATCAATCAAAACCCTCAGGAACTTAATCATTAGCTTGCTAGACGCATTGATCTAATGACTAGTATCGAGACCTTTTTCACTGAAAATTTACTTTTGATTATCTTTCCAAACGTTTTTTCTTCTTTTCCAGAAAAATTTATTCATACTTCATTTTGGTAAGAAATATTTGATATTTGAAATGAAAATGGATGAAACTTACTGTTCTCTTAATTAACTTCTACGATTCACTGATATGCAAAAAATCGTTTCGCTTAAATTATAAAAGAAAACTCACGAAACTATCATTCTTATTTCCTAATCTTTTTCGTTCTTTTTGGGATGAAAAGAATTGTGATTTTTGCGCTTTCAAGGTGAATCAGTGCTGGGCTATTTTTAGTTAAAACAGAATTAGGACAAATAATAGGAGAATAGTCAGTATTAGTAAAACGTAATGCAGCCAGAGAGCAAGCTCCTGTGCATCAGACTCTTAACTTTTTGGCTCAAAAGCTTTTCAGGCCTTTACAATCATCTGATGATGCTGGATACATATTGAACTGGATCCAGTAGCTTCTTGAAAACATAAATTTGTGTATGTTTATTTTATTTCCTCATTTGCACATCTATAAATTTGTTTAATGGGCAAAAAAACATGAAGTTAAGAAACGTACGACCTATTTTACGAATTGGTTTGATACGAAGAAGTTCTTCCAGAGATTATTTATAGATTCTTTTCATAAATACTCCTTGAAATCCTGTCTTACCGTAATCACGATTATTAGGATACACCTAAGTTGAAACGCTTGATTACGATGACAAAAATAACTTACTCGTAAGCACCCTTTTTTTCATTTCATCCTTACTACACCAATAAGTAATGATAAAGAGATAGGAAGGCAGATTAGTTCCTGAAAAGAAATTAAAATACCTCATCTGTCTTGTTTTCTTCCTGAAAAGTAGTATGAGGATACAAAGATATTCAGGATATACCGGACGTTATCCATTTCGTTTACAAATCGTTATTGTCAAGATCTTCCTAATAAAAAATTATGCAAAATCATGCAGCAATAATGTCATGTGCTTTGTTGGGATCACATATGTTTTGCCAAGCTTAAATTATTTAAATTATATTTATATCATCAGAACAAAGCAATTATTTCATGCTATGATATGCCGTGTTTGAACTTCAAGAGCGCAAACTGTAATCTTGACAAGTTAGAGACTCGATAAATGATTAATTAATATATATCATTGTTATCACTAATATTCGATGATGATTCGATGATCAGGGTATAATTATTAATCAATATTCAAGACAAAGCTTAAATGATACTTCTAAATTTGCATCATTCCAACAAGACAACATTAAACTAATTATATTTTTCAGAACATTTCATTTACATTATCTTGTATTGGTTGGTCGTATTATGGTGAATCTGTTTGATTTTCACTTCACTTCTGAAGCTTTTTCTTAAAAATTTCCTTGCTGAATTAAAACTTTTCTTAAAATGATCGACTTTTGAAGTACGATAGTATAACAAAAGTTCACGAACACATTTCAAATTTGATATTTGTCACAGCGTCTTACCTAAGGTTCAAAAATTTCTCAACTTTAGGCAACCACTATCACAAATTTACATCGTATGCTTGGCAAATTGGCGTGCAATATTTCACAGCTTTCCTCAGCTGACGTTGAAATTACAGTCAATATACAATTTAAAAATAGCACCACGTACGATTCATTCTAAATGTCATCATGAAAGTTTGGAAGGGGAAAGGACGGTGATGTTAAAACAATGGGATGGACATATTTCCAGGGAGCAGACATCTCGGAGTGAAATAAGAAGGGGATTCGAGGTGTAACTAGATTTCACAATCAGTTTTGCATTTACAAACATCTCTATGCATCATTTTCAGGAGTTTGAAAAGCGTAAGTGGTAAGTTTTAAATTTTGAGCATGATTTTAATTTCTTCCTTGTATTTTAAAATATCAGTAGCCTCCCCAACGCAGTACATCAAATTTAAAGTGATCTCTCGATGCCTTGAATTTATTTTCATAACTGAACTTGGCATTTTTTATTTTTAGATCATCCAACACCTGAGTCGGAAAATCTTGGGTAAGTTATTTGCTCGTCCTTTTTCTTTCATAATTTAGAGATAAGTGACTGCGATCATCATTTCTTTTTTTGAAAACTTTTTATTCTTGCTTTTTGGGAGTGCATTAATATTCTTCAAAACGGTTCAACTTCTTCGATATTTTTCATACTTTCAGATCAGCCAGCAGGGTAGTATCATTTGGAGGATTTCCAAATCTAGAATCTGTAAGTTAACTCAAATTTCTTCTGTAAAGTTCCTTTCTGCTTAAATAAGCACGTTTTCGATAACAAACAACATTCAGAAGAGGACGTTGCAGGGAAAAGGTAACTGGAAGAGATCTGAAGTTGGACATCACTTGCATTATAAAAATGACCTTTCTTTAGTTATTAAATCATATTAGATGTAACCATTACGACAGTCCTCTCAAGCGTTTTCGATCTCTTCCCGCGAACATATGCCTCGTAACATGACGAAGCTTATTTTTGCATTTCTTTTAGCCATCAGCTGAAGATGGGGACGAACTTAAGACTTCAGAATTATTTCCAAAAGCACGAATAACATACAGTTAAAGTATTCAATAAAATTATTTCACGGAAATATTTCCGACTGATCCTTAAGATTGGATGCAACAAACGTAAATAAAAAATCAATTTGAAAGTCGAATCTGATACCAGCATTTTCTCAGAGCTGTCGGTACCTTCCCAATGCCAGCCTCGCTTTAATGGGTTACATATATGAAAATCGTCTTGAAAACAACCGGAAATCCCCAGGAACAGTTTCGGATGCTGTCTCCCCCTAGTACCGGGAAACCCCTGATTAACAGATCCTACAAACATCGGAGGTCCACGACCAAATTATCGGTTTTACAATATATCAACAACCAGCAGCAATATTACTGTTTAAAACTCCTCTACATGGAAGCAGAAGCAGTTTTTAGTCATTTTCCAATTTGAATCCACATAGTGAGAATTCGTTAATTTATTCACAGCACCATTTTAGAATGGCTGAGTGTTGGGTTTCTAATAAACCAAGTTTTGCTCCTTCCATAAACCATATTTGTTCTTGCAAGGAATATGACAAAGAATTTACCTATACTATGTCTTTAATTAACTGGAAGCAAAACTACACACACACTTCGATGTACCATGTTCTCACACTGGTTCGGTAGAAACATTTATTTTCAACAGAAAGAAAAAGTTGAACAAAAATGAAATTAAAATATCATCTGATGGGGGAATTGATTTTTACCCAACGCGAACCTGGAGCCCAAATAACCAAAAAGATATTTTTTTTCTGGATGTTTCCGAATCACTTCTAGCACCACACTATCTACAGCTTTCTGATCTGCTTTTCTCTGATCCGACACAGTGTATTCCTAGAACAGACAAGACATCAACGATTAAAAGCCCCTATACTTTGAACAACTTCAGTATTGTCGACTATCACTAACCAACATCTTATATGACGCAGGAAGTCAAAAAAAAAAAAAAAAAAACAAATGAAGTAATAAACGGAAAAATTATTAGCAAAAAAAGAAGGGTATGAAAAAACACGAATCCGGACTTACAGTTGTTCCTTGTGCAAATATATTGGCATCGCCTTTTTTGGGTGCTTTTTTCGAATTGAATCTCCGGAAATAGGCATCATCAATGTGTTCCGGGACTTTCAATCCCGATATATCAATTTTTGTTTTAGTTGCAATTACGAAAGCCTGAGCTATGCGTCGTAGTGGAGTGGAATTCAGTTTCATCGGCCCTGAAATATATTAAAAAATCAATCAAGTATACTGAGAGAATTATTTTCTCATAACATGTGCTCAATTGATTTAAAATTTATTAAAACTTCAACAGACTTTCATAAATTTTAACATGTCGAAGCTTTTTTGAGGTTCTGCTTACGGTTAACAGCATAGCCTCACCCAATAAAGATTCTTTTTTATATAGCTTTCATTGACGACTGACCGGTCCATTTGTGGGAAAAATCAGTGCTTTTTGAAAGCATTTACAGCAACCCGATTCAAAATTGAAAATTACCTGTAACAAGCAGGAGACCAGATTTTTCTAGCTGCTTCAAAAAGATGACACGCTTGCCTTTGTGTCGTCCGGCAAGTATTATCAGAATGGTACCAGGAGTGATCGATGGTCGTAATGGTGTTTTTTTCGAAGAGCGTTTTACTCGTCGGATGGTTCTACATTCTTTCAAATATTTTGGCTAAAACTGATTTAGGAAAGTAAAAGACTATCCAAATCACTGACTTTCATCTTCCAGATGAGAAATCAAGTAACTCTGGCCTAGAACAAATGATGTACCATTTCAAGCTATCATCTCAAACAAATGAACATGGCCACCATCACGAAACAGCTCACAAATATAAAAGAAAAAGCAATAAAAGAAATAAATAAAACTTGCATAGTACAAAGTCAGTGGCCAGTAGTTAATTAAACATGTCAGAATTAAGTAAAAAAAAAAAAAACAGTTACGGATAATAATGCTGGAAGTCTTAAGAAGCATAAATTCCATACCCCTTTTTTGATGAAGACTTTTCGCTCTTTGCCATTCTTATCGCCCCCAATCGGTTTCACAACAAACTTTGCTTTGCGCTCTACTTTTTTCTCGACAGTAGGATACGGTTTCTTAGCATATGCACCACGTTTTGCGTACATCCGCGCAGCAGAAAATCGCATAACTCCCGGTGTTACTTCATAATTATGCCTCATACGAGGCATACGCTTTTTCGCCAACATTTCTTTGTACCTGCAAAAAACATCGTGCAGTAAAAGTAAGACACTGCATGTTCTGTAAACATCTAAACATGCGTAAATTTCTCCAACTTAACTAAGTGGTGCTCAATATAATACACATTTCGTTTCTTGGCTTGAAACATTTTTACAGCAAATCTTGATTTGTACCGTACTGTGAAAACGTGTGTAATGTTGTATATTACGCGTGTATGTGTGTGATGTATATATATATTTATAAGTAGAAAAGAAACAATGCTAACGTACGTCTATCCTACCACCCCACGCAAGTCAAGAACCCGAACCCATCCCAAAACAGAAACAATACGTCCAATGCCAATACGTGTGAAACATAGGAAAGTTAGACCTAAAACTATCGTAAGCCAGAGGAGGTCGAAGGAGCATTGCACGATATAGCAGCACAATTTCGATATGAGCATAGCAAGAGCAGGTTGAGAGTAGTTCCTTTTTCGTAATAAATAAGATAAGAAATTTTAGGAAATGCAGCACCACGTACGTTTGTCCACTTCAAAGTGGCAACTAAAGACAGTAATAATGCGGTGTTTTCACGATCGTTGCGCCGTCCCACGAGTTGTCGATGATCCGGAAGGAAAGATGCATCCAATAACGGATGCTGGATATAGATATCGTTACCATCGACCAGGTGTTGATCCTTTACCACGACTACCAAACTGCAAGGTACCAGTACATAAGCCTGATTATAAAGTACGCGATTGCTGGAGTACGGCACAAGCAAGGTATTAATAGACTTTCTACCTGTTACATTTTATTCACCTTTAGCTTATTAATTTTCTGTTTAAGCAAGCAAATCAAGCACAGCACTGCATTTAAGAAGTATATCGAAAGTGCTGAAAAAATTTCGGAGGAACTGGGTACAGAGAAGTTGTAGTTGTTGGTATGTTTGCATTGGACTTACTGACACTATGTGGAAGCGAGTACCAAATGCGGCTTACAATTACTCGAATTTCATATCAGTATTTATATAAATACAAACTGTTGCAGGTTTGGTGAGAATGATTATATCGACTTGTTGGGTGATGGCAGTATCCACCCAGCTCAGCTGCAGTATCACGTCCCAGCTTGGCTTCGTGGTTTTCCAGGTCAACATCGAGCCAATGAATTGGTGAAGCTGATTCATTTTCGGAATTTGCATAAAGAGAAAATGCAAATTAATTCACCTCGACGGTGGTATGATCTGCAGAAAAGAATCAAATATTTACTTCAGAAACATAATTACTACAAGCAGGATGAGTTGAGGGATGAACGATATATTGGATTATGGGAGGAGAAACCGGACTATTTTTACAAGGACAAATCTAGAAGGAGCTATAAGGATCTCGTCTGACGCCCTTTGCTTCAGTATAGCTTTTGTTGTCTTACAGATAGAATAAACTTGCAGTAGGATGAAGTTTATGTGGGATAGGATAGTTAGTCCTTTGTATACGAACTGTATCTATCATCACATCGAGTATGGTATTCTCCAAGTTAGGAAAGGAAATAATTTGTTGTAACTTTTAGCCTTAGACGTGTATTTGCTTATTATTGGAAACTTACAACCCCAACATCCTGGAAGAGATCACTTCACTTAGTGAAGTTTGAATGATAGGTTTCCTTATTTCTTAATTTAAAGTGATGTCACTGTTTTGTTCAATTTAATATTTGTGTCGTTTGTAAATTATGATTGAGCGAAATGGAGTCTTTAAAGAATTATTGTTTCATAATATAACAACAATAATTTTCCTTTATTGATTTCCCGAAGAAGTAATTGTGTCATAATTTATATTAGTGCGATGCTAAGGGATAATATCGCTGTTTTGAGATTAAACTTAGTACTTAATGCTTCATTTAGTGATAGTTTATACTACTGAATTTTCTTTTTCCCTTTTACTTGTTGTCTGATCGGATTTGGGGCAGTTTTGTCTGAAGAAAAACAGGCTTACTATGAAGTAAGAAAGAACGTTGAAGCTTTCCTATTATCCGAATATCTCTAAATGTCTGGAACTTCTATATTCCATTGTTTATTTCTTTTACTTCTGCTGCTTTAATCTTTTACGTACTTTTCTGTGTATATGCGTTGCGTAAAATTTTTTGATTTGTTAAATATGGAAAAATAAAAGTTAAACAAATTTCAGGAAGTATGGTGGTTCGAGCAAGTGATGTGGACAAAAACTTCTTCACCCCACGAGACTATCAGGTATCGATACTTCGAAATTTTGAAATTTAATAAGGATTTCTGTCATTCCAGTAGAAAGTACAATACGCCTGATGGAGGCTGTTGTTCACTTGATGATGTAAAATATAATCAGCAAAATTTTTGGTACAAAATACTGTAGCCTTTACTTTATTATGTGTTCAATATAGTTACTAACAAATGGTGTATTGCCGATTTTCGTATCCAATGAGTGTAATTGTCATTTCGAGCTTTAGTATTGCTAATGGGCTTGTTGTTTACAGTCACTTTATGCCTGCAGATCACAGATTGTTATGAATCAGTAGAATCTAGATCATTTATTTCGAAGGCTGATTTTAAGAAATCTAATCGATTCATTCAGTATGAAATTCTTAAATTTTTAAGGTTGAATTGCTGGATAAAGCATGTAAAAAAAACATTATTGTGCCTCTCGGGACAGGTTCAGGCAAAACTTTTATTGCCGTTTTACTAATCAAGGAGTATACAACCAAACTTGTAGTGCCATGGAAAAATGGTGGGAAGCGGGCTTTCTTCCTGGTTGATAAAGGTGAGTGCTTTTATTTTCATATTTTTGTAGAAGTCTTGATAAGAATTACTCTTCTGAAAAACTCTGCAGATATATAGGAAGTCTGGAATAGTATTTAATGGGTGGGTTATAGTTGTTGCACCTAGTTAACTGGCTTCATTAATTGATTAATTAAATTAGCCATTGATCATAACTCAATTCGAAAACTTTGAAAAATGTACTAAACTGAAAATACGGGAAGGGAGGGAAGGGATTCTCATACAAGCTCTATTACTGGAATATATTTTACTATGCGATTTTTCAGTTTCGTTGGTTGAACAGCAAGCAGCACATATCGAACATCACACAGCACTGAATGTGGGCAAAATGCATGGACATTTGAATCAGGATATTTGGTCAGAACCTTCCAAATTCGATACATTCATTGCATTGCATGAAGTGAGTCCAGAAGGTCTTGTTAGGGAATTATTGGGAATATAAAAGCTATGGAAAATTTCTTACCTTAAATTTGAACAGTAAGCGATATTAATTGTAAAATACCATCCTTGTTTTTTTGAAAGATGCTTTAGTATCCTAGTCTTTTTTCTAGGTTACGGTACTAACTGCTCAGATCTTTTTGGACTTACTTGATCATGGTCTCTTCAATATGTCGAATGCTGCTGTTATTATCTTCGATGAATGCCATCATGTATTAGGTAGCAAACACCCGTACCGATTAATCATGCATCGATATGGACAACTCACTGAAGGTATTTGTTAATTATTTAAAAAATTGTCCTGATCAATTTGTTATTAACAATCATTTAAATAAGAAATATCTTTGAAGGAATTAATAATAACTTGCTTTCTTATTTCAAATAAGCAGAAGAAGTTGGAAGTAAATTTGTATTTTTGGACTTCCTGATTTTATTACTTTTCACAAAGTAGACAAGAGTAATTATCGTTTATACCTACGGTTATTAAGTCAAATTCGGTCACACTACAAGAGTTCTTGAAGATTAATATAAGCTTATTTTTCGAAATTTTAACCATGACATCCTCAAACAATTTTTTGGTTGAAGTGAAAAGAAGAATTAATAGCGAAAAATTGACGAACATAAAAGAAGCTCTCTCTTAACTCACAGCATGTATCTACAATATCACCAAAATATTAATCAAGGATGCATGTCTCTTCATCTTAGCTCTACAAGACGAATAATTTTCTCATAACATGGTCACTTCAAAACTAAAAAAAAAGCTTGGAATTCTCAGAAAAAAAACATATCTTAACATTGTATTGGCGCAATTTTGTAATGAAGAACTGGAAATATAGTGAATTACAGTGGATCGACCAAGAATCCTCGGTCTCACAGCATCTCTAATCAACAGCAAAATACCACCGAATAGTTTAGAGCAACTTTTGGAAAAATTAGAAAGGATCATGCATAGTTCTATTGAAACAGCAAGTGATCTAGTTTCTGTAAGTTTTCGTTATATCACTTTCGACTTTTTCATAAAGTAAATTATTTTGTTATAACTATTTCCAGTCACTAAAATGCATTTTAACTTGAACGAAAATATACAAGTTCATATAGCTTTTATTTATGTAGTTATTTATGTATTGATATTGGAACTGATATTTTAAGAAAAAATGGTGATTTTATTGCGTAAAGTAAGAAACTATCTAATGTTAGCAGTCCATTTGAACTTTGTGGTTCGTAATTTCCGGTTTATGTCTTCCTTGTACCCTCTTCGCTAAAAAATTTTCCTGTGCCATTAAAATCTATATTGAGATTTCGAATTATGCCGTTTTAATCGAACCATCATTAACGATTACGTCACAAAACTTTTTGAAAATATGATGTTGTATAATAAAGATATATTCAGATTTCTAAATATGGAGCCAAACCGAAAGAGTATGTTATAATGTGCCATGATTTCTTCTGTTGTACATGTGAAATTAGCAAAAAAGTTATCGGTACTTTGGTAAATTTTACAACTCTTTTTTCATTTCTGCCATTAAACTACTTCATAATTCCATTTCACTTCGATCAATTTGTTGAGCGATTATGATAATTTTGCGTGAAATATGCTAAGGTGACTCAGTTATATTTGGCAATATTCCTCTATAGCTCCCTGATCAGTGCTTTAACAAAGCAAGGAATTATTTATTTGCTTCAGAATATAAAAGCTCATTTCTACGATTTTTAGCATGCTCTCTTTCATACTTAGAATTCTTACAATCATCTTGTATGTAAACTAAAGACTCAGTTTTACCCCTACAGATAGTTTTTATTCTATTTTCTAGCTAAGAGACACAACTAATCATGAATTTTTTAGTTTTCAAAAATAAAACGTCAGGAATTTATCGAATTGGAAAATAATTTCTTTTTTTTTCCTTGAGAAACAGAGCTGTCTTGGAATTCACAATTTTTTGAATCAAAAATTTTTCAGGAAAATTTACGTACATTTTGTTTAAAATGTACTGAATTCCATCCAGAATTTGATGTTGATCCAAGGAAACCTGTTCTTGAAGCGGTTAGTCGAACGAAATCTGTTTTAGAACAACTGGGGCCATGGTGTGCATGGAAAGTTTGTCAGGTAAATTAATTTAGTTCAAGTCAAAAAATAATATAGGCTGTAGGCTGAAAATAATGTAGATTTGAAAATCCTCAATCCTTTCACTTCACCGTTATCCCACTAAAAGGTTCGGCCAAGGTTTCATTTGTACATATAAAGCAGCGTTTTTTTATAACTATCATAAAACGAACAACCGTTTTTTTTTTTCTTTTTCAGCTATTTCAACGACAACTGAAGAAACATTCAGGACAAGGTTTCTTGCCTGAAAAGCAAGTCGTCTTCCTACAAATGGCGTACACAACAATGCGTTTCACTAAACGTTTGCTGGATGCTAAAGTGGCTAGCGTACGATGCTTCAGTGACATGAAACCAATATTGCCAGATCGTTTAGCAAGACTGTTTGAAATTTTGAAATTCTTCAGCCCTTCAAATATGGAAAAAGTGGATCCAGATTTCGCGTTTTGTGGTATCATCTTCGTGGAGCAACGTTACGTCGCATATGTGTTGAACGTAAGGTTTTCACATCCTTATGTGCAGTTTTTCGCTATGCGTTATGGTTATTTTTCTTAGTACTTTATTATTTCGAATCTTTTTGTTTTAACTTCAGTTTGCTCTCACTGATTTGTTTTTTAGACCCTAATAAGAGCAATATCACGGTGGGACAGTGACAAATTTGGGTATCTGGTTTCGGACTTCGTTATCGGATACAACAGTGCCAATATTGGCGCAGAAGAAACAATGGCATTGCATAAGAGGCAGGAATTGGTAGGCCACTCTATTTATTTTCCAGTTCATGTAGAAATTTGGTCATTGGTAAATTGATTTACGTTTAGGCTAGGAGTATAACTGAAAGGCTGTTATCGCGTTCTCAATTCTATAATCTATTTATATCTACACAAATTAAACATTATTTTGATCTACAAAATTTAGTTCAGTGTACTAAATACATGTTCAAGTTTTTTTTCGACAATTCACTTGCATTAGTATTCAGGCAATTGATATTCCTATTTAAGCAGTTGCTTTACATACTGGCGTACTGACCAAAACCATTCTGTTTTTGAATAAAAACTCAAGCTTCATTTTTTCGTAAACTATATTTAAAATTTTTGATATAGAAACAAGCTCTAGGTTTTACGCAAATTTCGTCAGCGTCATTTGAATCTGTTAGTTGCAACAAATGTTCTGGAAGAGGGCGTAGATGTGAGGCAGTGTAATGTGGTTATCCGTTTCGATCGACCTACTGATTACCGTGCTTATGTGCAGGTAGTAGTCATTTCATTCTTTTTATTTGTCACAAAAACCAATTATTTCGATAGAAATTGTAACATCTAGATATTCATGTTAATCCATAGATTGATTCAAAGTGATGTCATTATTTATCAGTTCTAATTACTTCTCAGATTAAACAAATTCCTAGTTTCTAAATCTGAAATGTATCTTTTCAAGCAAGAGATGATATGCTAGCCTTTTCCAGATTTCCGGATTCCAACTTCTAAAAAATAATCATGCACCTTCAATATATAAAAGAATAGAAACTGCTTTACAGCGACATTTTGTTCTCTTTTTTTTTAAGTTTATTTGGGAAAACTACAGAGCCTTTAATTGGTTTTTTAAAAGTAAAAGTCTAAAAGTACTTTAGATTTTTTGTTCGTTTAAATTGTACTTCTTAGTCAAAAGGACGGGCGCGAAAAGATGGTGCAAGTTATTTCTTATTGGTCGAAGAAAGCGATCGTGAACAGTGTTCCTGTGATTTGAAGGATTTCTTGCAAATAGAAAGAGTATGTATTATTTCACTACGACAGTTTTGTTTTTCAGACCCAAAAATTTGTTATATAATTCGTAATTAATTATTTATGAATATTTTTCGAACTATCGAGAATGCTTTACAATTCTCATTTACAATTTAAAGTTGAATTATGGAAAAAAAAAATAATTGTTGATTTCTTCAAGATGCTACTGAAGCGATATCAAAATGTACACAATCCACCAGAACCAATGATTTCGCCGAATATGGAAACAGTGGATGATATTATTGCACCATACACTGTTGAAAGCACTGGAGCCCAAGTTACCTTAACTACTGCAATAAGTCTTGTAAACAGGTTTCTCCTTTTTAATTACTGTAGCTAACATTTTTAAATTTCTTGATATCACGTTATGATCAAAGTGCTTTTTAGAAAGAAATGTATTCTGAACAATGATTTAAAGCTCGATGTTATTTCCATGAAATTTAAATGCTTGTCTATTTGAAATTGTGACTTCGTCTTAATGCTCATTTCAAGCTTTTCATTTACAGATATTGTGCTAAACTTCCGAGCGATATATTCACTCGTTTGGTTCCGCAAAATACGATTGTGCCAGAAACTGTAAATAAGTTATTTAAAATTCAGTTATAATAGCTAAATTGCGATTAAAGTGGAAAGTAAAAGTAAATAATCGTACCGTAGCACTTCAAAAATTTTTTGATGAACAAAGATTCTGATTTTGCTGCGATCTTTGAGCAACAAATGTATCTTCCTTTCAATAAAAAGCTTGCACGGTCAATTTTCTGGTACCTTAAAGTTATTTAACGATAAAATCTAGGTAGGTGATCGGGTAATGTACCGAGCAGAATTGTTGTTACCTATCAATTCACCGATCAAGGAAACCATTAAATTAAAGAAACCGTTGGAAAGCAAGAAGCTTGCACAAATGGCTGTTGCTTTAGAAGTAAGTTAGAGTCAGTACCAAGGTCCTGTCTACATTTCTCATTTCACCTTACCTTGTTTGCTCTTACAGTCATTTTATGAGTAAACCTTTATTCAACCAAATTAGTTGCTTTTGTCGTTGTGTTATGACAAAGAGTTACTCTTGCATACGGATTATTCAATTCACAGAGAGGTTGATATCAGAGACATCGTTGAATTCAGTATACACTAGCTCGGACACTATGCTTAGGATATTTGTCATTTACTAATTATCCTTCACTATCTCTTTTCCATCACATATCTGTCAAAGCAGTGTTTATTTCTATACATACGATCGAGGAACTTTATTGTATCGTTGGAAAAATGCATCAATTTTTATCGTTATCTTCTCTTTCTAAGGAAGTTTTAGGCATGTAGAAGGTTGCATAAACGAAAAGAATTGAATGATTACTTACTTCCTGTTGGTAAAGATACCATTATGCTAACAGCTCTTGATGAAGATCCGGATGAATTCATCCCAAATATGAATTATAAAGTTGGATCAGCTCGAAGGAGACAATTATACGACAAGAGAGTGAGTAATTTCTAATATTTTATTGTTTCTTGTTGTCTTGATACTTTGCCTAGTTAAGGATACTAAATCCCTTTGTTCTGGTACAACTTGAATACTACAGGAGTATTATTACGTCATGGCATTAAACATGCCTATGTACTAATTTATCCCAGATGCTCTTCCTTTTACTGAATGAAGTTATAATTATTCAAGAAAAAACTTTTTATTCCATTTAACCATTAGTTATGTGCGTATGCCTTAATTCCTTGTGAAGAATCTTATCTCGTCTTAACTTTTTTAGATGGCAAAAGCACTACATAATGCAATGCCGCATGTTGGTAAAGAATGTTACATCTATGTTATGGAAATGGATCTTATCAAAGCTGTAACTGGTGCTGCAAATCCAAAAAATCGTCGAATTATAAATCCATTGGATACCGAATTTTGCTTTGGATTCCTTTCCAATAAAAAAATTCCAAAAGTAGGACCAGATCTTTGGTATATGAGCGGGTTTATAATTACCTAATCTTTATTTCTTTTGTATTGCAACTTTTCTTTTCATTCATCGTTTGTTCTACCTATTTTATTCATCCTCCAATCTGGATTTGGTCAAACTGAAAGTAATTAATGTGAGAACTTTTTAGTTTCCAGTGAAAGAAAGTTAGTAGACGATATAATCACTTACCACTGATGTATGAACATCAAGTCTGAAATGAGTCAAAATATTTTCATTTCCCATCTTTCTATTTCAGGATTTATTGTACTCTAGATTTCACTTTTTTTGAGGTACCATCGTTTCCACTATTTCTGCGTCAAGGTCGCATGCAAGCGAATATTTTTCTCGTCAAATCGCGTCTTCTTGTTGACGCTCAGATGTTGGAGCTCCTAAAGGCATTCCATCATTATTTGTTCGATAATGTTCTCCGACTGGTAAAAGGAGGCTTGGTTTTTGTTCCCGACAAGGCACCAGTCAATGTTTTGGTAGTTCCACTTCGACGTGGTAAAGTTTTTTTCATCTTCACTAGATCTACATTCATAGGAGACCGGATAAGTTTTATCACACGTTCTGTAAATCTTTTTATGCACCATTAATAACAAAGAAGTACGCCAATAATTATTAAAAAAAGGATTATCAATAAATAAAAAAAGGACAAAATGGAGAAATTCAACTAGAAGAATAGTGTCGCTTGACTGATATATTGAAGGACGGGTTCCTTCACTTTTTTCCGCAATTTGACGTCTTCGTCAAAGATTATCGAGACAGGGGGATTTCTTATAGATTACGGAATGTTATATTTTACACAAATGTTTAAAAAATCAATGTACCAAAGAAAGAGATAAATTACTTCATATTCTTAAATTTCAGAACGAAACATTGGAACCGGTGAAGTAGATTTCAAACTGGATTATGCTTATGTACGAAATGTTGTTTCATCGATTGATGAATTGCCGCGGATTCCAACGGAAGTTGAAAGACTTGCTTTCAAGTTCGATGCAGCTAAGTTTCAGGATGCTGTTGTCATGCCATGGTATCGGGACCGAGATCATCCGTCGTTTTATTACGTTGCTGAGGTAAAATTAGGTTTCACGGTGCCGACGATTCTAATATTGACTAATCTCACTCATATTTACAAGTGTCGCGAATTATATCAGTTAGCTGTTGTCCGAGTTATTTGATTGTTCCGCAGCAAAACAGAAGACTCTTCATCTGAGAAATTATTAGCTTCTTTACTTCCGCGGGTTTTCAGATAATCGATGCGAAACCATCATCCAAATTTCCGGATGACAAGTTTGCAACATTTAACGACTATTTTATTCAGAAATATGACATCGTCATCTATGACCAAGAGCAGCCACTTCTGGATGTTGATTATACTTCAAGGTATTCTTAGTTCTTAGCAGTAGATATATAGACAACATCCAACATTTTTTGGTTCTCAGGAAACGGAAGGCGGATTGTGAAAAGATGCTGGAAGAAACCTCTAACAAGAAACTGAAATTATTGAAAATTCGCCTTAAAAAAAGAATTAAGTTTAGTTAAATATTTGGTGTTTTTTCTCAATAATTCATCTTTAAGTGTTTAGTTCCTGATTCTGCTGAAGTCTTACTTCATTATAACAAACATTATTTTTATAGTCGCTTAAACCTTTTAATGCCTCGACATTGGTCACGTCCAAGAAATCGGATTACCGAAGAAAAAGGCTCAGAAAGTAGCGGATTGTCACAAGGACAAATTTTGGTACCTGAACTTGTTGACGTGCATCCAATTGCTGCCTCTCTGTGGAATGTTATTGCAGCTCTTCCGACACTACTTTATCGGTATGCATCCTGCTCTCTTTATCATAGTGGAAGTTTGCAGATTTCGATGAGTGATGAACGATCTTAAGAACTTTGTGTAGGTTATATGAAAATGCAATTGCTTTTTCATCTTAACATTCGTTCCAATAAGTATGCTGGCTTGAATAATAATTTCAGGATCAACAGTTTATTATTGGCAGACGAATTGCGTGAATTGGTAATGCGTGAAGCGTTTTCTAATCCTAACTATAGCACCTCTGACGATGTATATTGGATGCCACTGGATTATCCAACACCCATGGATGATCTGGAGATGAAACCAGTGCAAAGGATTTGTGATCTAAAAAAGAAGCAGTACGTTTTTCTTTCTTTTTATGCATTCTGGTATGATTATGAAAAGCAGCGTTAGTAAATATTGCAAAGAATCTGTCCTTTTCATTGTTGAAGTACACTGCTACTGCAGGGTATCATTTACTGTTGATCGCTTGTATTTAATAGTTATTTCATCAACCCAGCTATACATTTCTTTAAGGTTTTATTTTATTTTTTTAGTGTGGAACAGAAAAGTCAGGAAAATAAGGATACGGAGACAAAGGATGCTGGCTCTGGGATGGTTTGTTTATTCTTATTTTACTTTTTTTTTTAAATTTATGTGCTTATGGTTTACATAACTCATCAGCTATATTAGCTACTATATCGAGTTATTATTTAGTTTGGTAGGTAATGAGTCTCATTTCACTTCTCAGTACGCAATGAAGTACAGTTTTTGGAGTTCTAATGACGTAACATGAAGGAGTTTGAAGAAATAGAGCCAAAGTGATTCAAATATATACTTATATGCAGCCCTTACTTCATCTGTTTCTATCTAATTCATATTTACTCATCAAAAATAAAATATTTTTTGTATAGCTTTTCATTTATCGTCTTTTTTTAAATTTTGGAAAAACATTAAAAAAATAAATACTTCACATGTCTTTCTGCATTGTTTTTAATTGTATTAAAGTTTTACGTGGGAACTGTATTTCCGCCGTTTTCATTTATATTCATAACTATATTCATAACAGAGTATCGAGATTTTTTACAAACGGTTCATTTATTGAAATAATGTGGAATTTTAAATTAGGTCTTTTCCAGGCTGATTTCGAAATCGGCGTTTGGGATCCTGAGCTTGCGAAGGGGTTAGAAGATTTTTGTTTGGATAGAGGAAGACGTGATGAAATTAAAGGATTCGAAGATGTTGACGTAAGTTGATTAAGAACTTTACTTGAAAGAGGGCACGAAATCCTTTTCTTGTTTGGATTGCGAAGGGATATGAAATTTAATTCTAGGATAATTCATTTTCTTAAATTGAGAATCCGAAATTTATGTTCTGTGGCTAACAACTATTTCTTTGAGTGTAGTGTTTCTAATCCAGTGGTATTCTAAATTAAGCCATTGTTTGCCTCATGATTTTTCCACAGTAATTCGTTTAAAATTTGTAGCATCACTTCTTTTTACAAGTATTCGTGTATAGTGCTGCAATTCAAGTTCAAGTGGATGATTGTAATGCTTTCCAAAATACTTATCCAGTATTAGAACAAAGTAATAGACAATAGAAGTCTGAGTTTCCTTTCAGGGCGACGCATTAGGTCTTATGATAAATGGTTCTGCTCTACGACAGCATGGTGACATGTCAGATGATGACGATGACGATGCTGTTGTATTGTTCGATTTCATAAACAGTGTCCATGAACGCCTTAGAAGTAGATTTTGTTTTTGACACAAAGAAAAACATTTGAACCCATTAATTTCCTGAATTTTCGCATCTCTTCAATCCTAATGGTAGTGCTTTGATTATTGTGGGATGGCGTAAGAAGTTTTCTCGGAGTGCAATCAGATAAGTTTGGAATTATTAAATCAAACGAATTATGACATTTTTTCAAATAAATGATCTACTAACCTCGACGACTTGTTTACTCAAAAATTATGTTGTGAATTATTCCTGATAGCTTCTTTTAAATTACTCTTAAATGTTGCAGAAGAAAGTGGCGATATATTTGCACCGCGAGAGAATATCACATCATCTGGCTGGGACGATTTGATTGTAATAGAGGAATCGGCACCCAATGGAATTAATATGCCTTTGGTATATTTTTCTCAGTTACTGAGAAAGATCTGGTCAAGTAATTAAGTTATATGCAAAACATGCATCTGCAACAGAAGCTGACAAAATAAGTGTAAACAAGTCTTAGGTAACGAAGTAGGAAGTAATGAAATCGTTTCATCGCAGAAGTCATTTGAAACTGAAGTTTGACGATAAAACATTTCGGGGCTGACGAAGGTAATGACGAGCTTGATAGTGTTAGGAATTTTTAAAGATTTTTTTTACGAATAAATTTGGATCACTATGCTCTACTTCAGTAGGTTGGGAAATTGATGTTCTAAATAAAAAGTATAAAATTTATTATTATTCTTTTTTTTTTTCTTTTTTTGTAGAATTTGCAATAAAGATGACTGATTATTAAGATATTCCAGGTTTACAGCAATTGTCGATTGATCATATGATAACGATAATTTGTGGTTTAAAAATTTAGCCTATAACTTCAATCTAAAAATAGACTGTCTTTGCATCATTTAAAACTTAATTCTTTTAGAACTTAGATGCTAACAGTTTTGCATGACAACGTTGAAAGTTGAAATATAGGCCATCTAATACCCAACTTTTTTTCACTTTCAGTCTGTGAATAGTGGAGATTCTCAGATCGACAGTCGAGGCTTAATGGCTGATTTGTCGCGGATGAGTTGGCTTCTGAACATGCCTACTGCATTACCTCCACAATCAACAAAAACAACAAACCAAACCGATGTTGGTGTAAAAAAGGAAACTGAGAAGTGTGGCAAGAAACAACACCCTTTGATTGCTAGAAAGGTTTAAAAATTTTGTAAACTTCTGCATACGAAGGCATCCAAGCTAAAATCACTGTATGTGTGTCTTCTGGGACTGATCCTTGACAATGACAGAAACTTCTTTAAACTGAGGAAAATTTTGCGCAAAAACTATCTGTTTATATACTTTCGTTCTATGTTTGTGAATAATTAAAATGGAAATGGAGATCAAGGATTTTGAATTAGATAGAATGCCTCGCTAGCTTATTTTACTTAGGAATCTTTTATTGTCATTAATGTTTCAAATTTCAAGTTTATAAACTACTTTTAACTTCTAGCCTGCGCAGTTGTATCTCGATTCGTTGGAAAAATTGGAAGACTCGGATCGAGGATCATCGAAGACAAATCGTCAGGAAGAATGTGTTGATTTAATCGATTTTTGTGATGAGGTGGACGAAATCTTATCTAACGGTAATTTGCATAACTCATCAAAATAATTACTGGAAGAACAGTCATACTGCAACGTGTTTAATAATTGTTATTAGCAGAAAGTAAATTGGAACTTTAAAGGTTTGATTCATTAAAATAATAATTGGCTTGCATCGGTTCCATATTATCGATTACATCGAATAATGGATAGTCTACGTTTTCATGGTTTCGATGTATTGAATAAGGAATAAAACAATGGGAAAAAAAAAATAAAGTGAATGAAGTTAATCACATATTTTGAATTATTCAACTTATTATTTCTTCCTGAATTCTATATTTCAAAATAATTCTATTTATTTTAGAATTTCCTTAATCATCATGAGTGCTTTTAGAGTACGATGACACAGTACCATTTGATTTGAGTTATTTCAAAGGATGTTTATTGGATACTGATGTTAAACTAGATGCTGTTGAAGTGCTGTCACCTAAGAAAATAACATTGAATCAAGGCGGGGATGGAAAACTGGTGGTAAGTCCTGAGGAAATTTTTAATCATTAAAAAGTGCGCCTTAATGACTTCTTCCTTATGATTCCTTATGATACATAGAAAGTATTTGTAGACTAGCAGAACTGCAACCATATATAATGATCCACAAATCGTTTATTGATCTTCAAGAAAATCGAGATTACCCAACTATCCTAGAATCGTATAGGAGCACAATCTGTAAATGTTAATGTTTGGTGAGGTTTGAGATTAATTTATTTTATTTTTAATTTTTTTATACACAATCCTTTAATGTTTTTCAGGATGAAGAGATGGTAAGATCATCAAGCGATTTAGAATTATTTTCGCAAATGTCACGCGATAGTGATGCTACAAAGTTGGCTTGTTCAACAATAGATGCGAATACAGTTAATAGAAAGGTTTTTTGAAATATATTTTAAAAAATCAAGTAGCTTCAAACAGTCTCCAATGTCAAACCGCTTTTATATCAAAAAATGAGTTAAAAATCATTAGTAAAAAATATTTGCAGCTTCGCTTCAGCTTAATGTGCTTTATTCACAGAACAGTGTTGTAGTTTGTTGACAGAGAAATTTGAATTTAAGTAATGTTTTTTGCACGGTTGGTGTAGTTAGTTAAAAATTTTTTGAAGGCACTTATTATATTGAACAGAAAATGAATTCCCTGCGTAGTATGTAGTAGTTATTGTGTTCCTTCCTTCAAAAACAGAAATACAGGAATACCCTGGAAATAAAACAGAAATGCCTCCTTGAATAGAAGAAAAAATGACTTAATACTTATCATTTGCTTGTCTTTTTTTAAAATTATACTTGGTGGGAACGTAGACACCCTTTGTCATTAAAAGCTTGAGCGATTCTAGCAAAACCAAGACTGTAGTTTAATCTTTCTTCTTCAGTCGTTGCATTATGCACTATTTTAATAAATCAACCCTAGATTTGCCTTTACTGTTGTTCATTACTTTAGAATCAATTTTGATAAAATTACCCTAGACATAGAATTAAAAGCACTCTTTTCAGCAAGAAATAAATGCTCCAGTCCTCGACTGGATGACGTTTTCGTTCGAGGAGGATACCTTCAGTAATCATCCAAATGGTGTCTCTCCATGCACCCTGCTGCAGGTATCTAGCTCAAAGATTAATTGGTATCCAAGTCAAGTGTTTAGAGTTCTCTGTCAGAAAATTTTCAATTGTTATTTACATCAGGAGCAAGCTCTTATTTTGTAAGGATAAAGTATATGAATGTACAGGATGGTTTTGAATGAAATTTCGTATGATAGTTGTTTGAAACATTTCTTAAAAAAATAGTTGACGAATCTTAGGAGATTGCTGAACTTTTTTGATTGTTAAGTTGGGAAACTTGAGATGATTCTGGTGGCCCTGATGAAGTAAGTTGCATGTATATCAAAGTACTTATTGTTAAATCACCGCTGCAAAGATTATTTTTCTGTCAATATGAAAGACAGCTGATTTGACCTGTATTAATTACGATAAAGATGATTCCTTCCTGCATTTTTCAGTTAATTTACAAATGACATTTCTTTAGGCGCTGACACTGTCGAATGCGTCCGATGGTATCAACTTGGAACGTCTCGAGACTGTTGGTGATTCATTTTTGAAATATGCCGTAACCGATTACCTGTTTCATACCAATCCTGAGCAACACGAAGGAAAACTGAGCTTTGCGAGGAGTAAAGAGGTTATGTACTAATTTCATTGATTTTTGTACATCATTGTTTTTTCTCAAAATTGCAGTTGATTGGGCTTGGCACTCCTAGACAGTAGAGTTCGATCTTTGTTCAGACTTGGTTTAAAATAACGGAAATCATAAGTATGTTTTTCTTCATTTCGTTTTCTAACCTTCCCTTAAACTTAGGGAGATGTTTAATTTATTATTATTGTTTAAAAATTGGTGTTTTATCGTTTTATAGCGGTTTTACTTGTACAGGTATCAAATTGTAATTTATATCGTTTGGGAAAGAAGCATAATCTTCCCTCTTTGATCATTGGTTCAAAATTTGATCCAAATGATGGATGGTTACCTCCATGGTGGGTTCCAATTTTTGTAATCTACAGCTTTGTCTTTTTTTCGTAACTAGAAATGATCCACAATTGTATGCTTTTTATGTTCACTATTGCAAACTGAAATCTTTTAACTATTACTAGTTTTTTATATTCGACGTTATTTTCCTTCATTTTTCTCCTTAGTCGAGTAATGGAGATCCACTTTTTTTTTTGTTTTGTAATGAGAAAACCTTAGTCGATTTTTACCTTCATCTGTGATCATAAATTCTTTTTTTCTTTTTTTTTTACAGTCATCTATACCTTTTGTTTCTTTGATCTATACTCTTTAATTAAAGCCTTGTTTTTTTGAAACAAAAATTCGTCGAAATTCAGTTATGCACCAACATCAGACTTCAAAGCACCGAATACACTAGACGCAGAAGAACGCGATAAGTTCATCGAAAATGTACTTGAAGGGAAAACAGTCGAAGGACAGGAACCGGTATGATTTTATTACCACTTATCTGCTGCCATGTAGTAATTTCCTTTTATTATTTTTTGCAGCGAGCTTTATTTTTACATTCTGAGTTTTTGTGATTGGTATATTTTCTTTACTTCTAAATGACTCGGTTTCTGAATTCTTCCATTAAAAAAAAGCTTAAGTCATTATTTGTATACAACCAAATTGCACTAGCTGTATGACACGATATGTATAATTATATCAAGATTTGGATTCCAGGTAAAAGTACCAACAGGTTGGGATGAAGCTGATAGGAATAGTCAAGTTCGACGAATTGCTGATGGTATCGAGACTATTGAATTTCCAAAGGTGAGAATTCAAAATAATGATTTAACAATGTTTATATGTTTTTGCATTCAAAAATCATTTGTTTATTAATTGCAACACGTATTCTATGGATTATGGATACATTAGATGTAGATGGACATAGGACTCTTAAAGAACTGTTAGATGTCGATATCGTTATTTCTTGGTAGCTAGAACTTGTTTCACCAAAGTGCTAGTTATTTTAGCAATTTGGTGAAACAAGTTTCTTCACTTCATATGTTTCGTAAATCTTCGTCTATACGTACAATGTCCATGCTTCAGAATACGACAACAAGTTGGGATGGTGAAGAAATTACTCCATTGCCATATAATCTGTTAACACAGCAAAGTTTGGGTGATAAATCAATTGCTGATGCAGTGGAGTCTTTGATTGGTGCCCATCTTTTGGAGCTAGGTCCTATAGCAACATTAAAATTCATGAAATGGCTAGGCTTAAAGGTACTTACAGAGCCGGTGCAAATGGAAGCACCATTATTGAGGTTTATTGATACAACTGAGCAGGTAATTTCCATCTTATCTTTTGGCCAAGAATAATTCCCATGTTATCTTTTGGCTAAGATAAAAAAGTTTATTTTATTTAATTGTATTCTTACATTCTCAATGATCTGATTGAATAAGTTTCATGTTGTTGTTACAATTCCGTCAGCGATTTCCGTTGTTCTTCTTTTACGATTAATGTCTGATTTCCAGACACTTTCCCGTATTTCAAATTCCAGTATTTTTTTATTTCTCTTCCTTTTTTAGAGGTAGTTGTATTTTTTAAAAAAATGTTTTTGAAAGAATATATGTTTGAAAAATTAAGTAAACATTGAACTATTTACCACAGAATGGCCGCCAATTCAATTATTAATTCTTTTTATAAGTATCCATTTATTTTGTTTATCCGGTTACTTTTAGCCAGATAAATCGCTGAGAAAGTTGAACGATCTATGGGTACAATTTCAATTTTCGAAACTAGAAGATTGTATCGGCTATCGTTTCAGTAATCGGGCATATCTGTTGCAAGCATTTACGCATGCTTCTTATTACAAAAACAGAGTAACGGGCTGCTATCAGGTGCTTTTGCCAGTTAATTAAGTTGCAAACTTTGTTTTAGTAAATGTCTCATTGTTATTGTTACGGAGGCCTCTTCCATCAGTTAGAAATGAAATCATGTACTTCAGTCCTCCAATCATTTGATTTTCACTTAGAAATGAGGTAATCTGTTAAATATTCTTCTATTGTAGCGTTTAGAATTTCTTGGTGATGCCGTCCTGGACTATGTTATCACACGGTTCCTCTTCCAACACTCATCACATTACAGTCCAGGTGTTCTTACGGACCTGCGTTCCGCGCTTGTCAACAATACCATTTTTGCATCTTTAGCTGTCAAATATAACTTCCATAAGGTACTTCTATTTCATTATCTTTAGATTTGTTAAAAATTCATTACTTAAACCCTATGATATAGCTTCCAAGATATCTCCAAATAACTTTGGATGCTCGTATTACGTAAAAATATATGAAAATTTTTAAATATTGTACATGAAGCAGGTAGCATCATGTTCTAGCTGCAACAAATTTTCATTGTTGTTATTTAAGCATTTCATCGCGATGTGCCCCAGACTACACCATATGATCGAGAAATTTGTTTGTCTCTGTGCAGAAAAAAATCTTTCGAGTGCAAATTTCAATGAAGAGGTATTTTTTCCTGAGCAACTTGATAACAATTGATTTTCTCTTGCTCTAGCGACCAATGATTTTGACTTGAATGCATCTAATTAGCATATGTGGTCTTCCATAAGTAAAGTAGTTCATGTCGCACATACAAGATGGGCAGATTTTTAATTTACAGATGTATATGGTAACAACCGAAGAAGAAATTGATGAGGGTGAAGAAGAAGACATCGAAGTCCCAAAAGCAATGGGTGATATTTTCGAGTCAGTAGCTGGAGCCATCTATTTGGTAATTCAAACAGTCTAGTTTTTCACTTAAGACTGCTTAATTTCATATATTTACAATTCCTAAATCTAAGAAAATGCTTGTTTCTTAAAAAAAAAAAAAGTTTTGAAATTTTTTGCTTTGACTGTTTTCATAATTTTGCGAATTTCAGGATAGTGGACGAAGTTTAGACGTTGTGTGGAGGGTCTTTTATAACCTAATGAAGGAAACCATAGATGAATGCTGTAGTAATCCACCACGTTCACCGATTCGTGAACTGCTTGAAATGGAGCCTGAACGTGCACGGTTTTCGTATGTTTCTTTTACTTTTGTGCAGTCGTTCTACAGTTTCAAATATAACCATTTTTGGTTTCAAGTTTTTTGATCCGTACTAGTATATTTCAAAATGTGAGGTCATGGATAAGTGTAGACACGAAACTTGATCTAGAATGTACAGGAATAAAATTTCGATTGTTCAGATTTTTCTTTAGTTAGATTGTTGGAAAACAGTAAATTCAAAAGACTTTGAGTCTAAAATATAATTTACGTAATGGATCAGAAATTTGAACTGACTTAAACTTACTTTTCTGACGAAGTTAATTATAGTCGTTAATGCTCGAATAGTACAGCAAAAAATATATATATATATAGAAAAACATACAGAAATTGCAAAAATAACATTTTACTAGTTAAATATTAGATTCTTTTATTTGTTGATAAATATAATTTTATTATAGGAAATTGGAGAGAATATTGGAAACGGGGAAGGTACGTGTAACAGTTGATATCCAGGGCAAGTGCCGTTTTACTGGAATGGGTAGGAGCTATCGGATAGCCAAATGTACGGCGGCCAAAAGAGCTCTGCGCTATTTGCGTAGTTTAAAAAAAGAAAAAGAACGAGCAGCTGGGAAGTAATAATAGTTTTATTCTCAGAAATTTGGAAACTATAGAATATATTTGTAATATAATGAAGTACCCTAAAAGGTAGACAGAGAAAGGGCGGTTACAGTAATTGGCAGTAGTTAGCACTGTGTGATGCATACGTCTAGAATTCATATTTTGCAACATGAAATTTACGGTAGGTCCGAAGCGTTTTGAGTTAAAAAGATGAGTGTTACGAAAAAATGACCGTAGTTATGCAGTTGTAATTTAGAAGCACCATCGTAAAACAGGGAAATATTTAATTTGCATCATCAGACTTCAGCAATTTTTGAAAATCCTGCAGAGCACATCCTTTCTCTATGTTCCTTATCTATTTTATGACTTTGTTGAACTTTATTAGGTTCTCAGTTCATGAATTTCAGTAATTCGGATTAATTCGACTCCTTTTAGTCAAAACACGTGATTTTTATGATTTCCTTGTATTCTTTATTTTGATGATTTTGTCCCACATTCCAAAAACTTATTGAACTAATAAAGTTCGTTAGTAGTCATTGGTAGAAGTTTTGTAAATAACTTTTGCGACTATGATCAGTCCCATGAAATCCATTTCTAGAGTTTATACCGTTCTTTCAAGTTGAGTAAGGACTAAGTAATGTCCGAATACACCAAATAATTTTGTAGCAAATTTCAAACCTTCTTTGATTGTTTAGACTTCTGTTTTCATTTTTTGAGTGTTCATGATCTCCTGCATTGTATTGTCGAAATTGAGTAAAATGTTTTCGTTATTATCTCCCGCTAATTTGAACAAGTTTTTCGAGATGCATTCACGTTCTTTTCAATTTTGTAGTAATTAAATTGCAAAGCTTAACCTCATGTGGGAGATTTTACAAGTTATAAAAATTGCACAAATTTATAGTTGTTGGTTTCAAAAATACACTAGTGAAACCTCTTCGTGTTCAGTAAGTCGTTTTTAAACAGTCAAAGCATTTTTGATAGCAGTTCTGAAATTATTCAGAAAATAATCCTTCACTACAGTTTTTTTCTTCAATAATAGTCAGTTGAGCAGAGTACTTTGGATGAATTAAGATAAAACTTGAGTAAAAGGTTAAGAAGTACGTCATGGCAAAGTTACCATACTGTATTTTGTTTAGATACTAAAAGGATGCTCAAAGTCAGGTAAAATCGTAGATGCTTCTGATGAATGAACAAGTAATAAGCTATAGTTATCTTCTAATTTATTTTTTGATACATACATCGATGAATTTGATGAAATAGTACACAGTTTTAAGAAGATTTTCATTTACTGAATCTGTAAGCTTGTTGATACCCAGGCTACTTGTAGGTTTGTAACTACATATTCTTATGTGTTTATCAAGATGGACTGTTGAGCGCAAATGCATTAACAGTACTTTTGTTTATTCTCTTCATCCAATTTGTGAGTTTGAAATGGAGAAAAAGGGACACAGGAAGCTTGAAAGCAGAACATACCTTCAGTTGAAGCTTATGATATGAAAAGTAGTAAAAGAACAGAATATGGAAATATAATCTTTAAAGCTTGAAGTTTCGAGGCAGAAGTGAGATGGGGGAAGGCTTCTAGTTGAACATTAATTTCCATGATTTTCCTGATTAGATGTCACATCAATGAGATTATTCCATGAAACAAATTGTCCGCTTATTGCGGGCAAGGGAACAGGATGCTGAAAAAAGTTTGTTTTTTTTTTTCTAAATTTTAGGAGGGACGAGCTGATAACCTCTATTATTCCCTTAATTTTGATATTATGTAAAACAAAATATGAAGCCGAAAATACTTCTGAAGCTGTTACTAAACAATAAAAGTTATAAAAATTACGTATTTCTTGATAGGTTTCGCGGTGGCCAGTAAAGGATGCTGAATAAATGCAGTATCATAACCGAACCAATCACAAGCATAATTTGGCTAAAATGATTTCAGCAGATTCCATTCTACCTTAAAATTTCATCGGTTTTATTCAATGAAGCGTTCAAAAACTGAACGTTCAAAGTTTGAATCAAAGAAATGAAAAGTGCTACCTCTGACATCATCATCCTTTTTTCATTAAAATTTTTTAATTCCAACAGACACGGTGGGATTTATCTCTCATGAAGTTCTTCTGCTATTTAATCCAAAAAGTCACTGATATATTTGAAAGGTAGTTTGTAGTAGATGAAGGCAGAAGGACTGAACTCTTGTTCTACAGCATCTTGTGCCATACATAAAACCGATCCCAGAGGCTAGAATCAATAACTGAACAATGTAAGAAGAAATGGCTGAATTATTCTGAAAAATTAATTCAAACAAAATTTTACATAAAAATTGAATGAAGTGAAAAAAATGATAGTTCAGCATAAGTAATAGATGAAGATAATACTGGAAAAGTATTACGAGTCTATCATTTGAGTTAAATAGAAATTATGAAATAGGTTAATTTGGGATTGGAACAGAACATTGTTCATAGCAATTGAAGGTAACTCCGAAAAATCGCACCTTTTGTACTGGAAATTATCTGTATAATATCTATGATTGCGCAAAATGCCACTTTCTGTGATTCTCTACCACATTTTAATCTAAAATATTAAATTCCTCCGGTTTTTTTCTAAAGAAAACCTTCCTTCACCTTCTCCGGTTCTTTACCCGTCAACCATCTCACTACAAACGTAATCATTTTTTTCATTCATGTACAATCACTGAAATGATGAATTTAATCTACAAAATGGAAATTTCGAATTGAAGCATTAGTAAAATTATATCATTTGCGCGAATAAATGAAACATCTGATAACTTTGATTACAAACCTGTTTCCTTTATTACTGACTCTAGAAAGTATGAATAGGTGTGATTCTTGTTTATCAACAAATACTATTGCCACCCCTTTGCATGAAATGTGACGAAGTACGGAGAGCGGTTTAGCATTCTCAACATTTGTGAACATATTCAATTGGAGAGGACAGGCACTGTTCCAACAACAGTAAACCATTGAAATCAACTGTTAACTTGAGAAATAATCATCAAGATATTATCATGTTGATAATACAGAAGGAAATTCAGCACAGGAGAAAATAGAATTGCATTTTTAGCAATGAACACTTCTTCATCCTTTTTTGGAGCTGGTAACCCCTTTTGTTTTTTGTATAAAGATTCATTTTCGCTGACGGTAATGCGAAACGCAATTATAAAATGTATTATTCGCTCATATAAATTTATTGCACTCATTTCAATGGCTCAGCTAAGCTAACTGATACTGATTGTGCCTTTTTAAAACTTTTGAAGCAAAAATTGCTATCAGGTATATCATCTCGCTTATATTTCGCAAGCTACCCTTAGTCACAGAATCTGCAATCCACTTTACCTTACAACTAACTGAATAAAGAAAGGTAACGAATGATTCTCTCGAATAGTTCATTATCCCTATCATGTATACAGAATTGCAATACAAAAAATCCCATAGATCTTGGAAGAGGAAATGTTTCATTGTACGGGATTTAGTGACCAGTAGCAGAACAAGAGGATTTTTCAGAAAGGCAGAAATTGTTTCTGTAGCGTACCTAGCACATAATATGTATCATGGTTTCCAAATCATAACGATACGAAACTCAGTGTAAAAAATGTTACTAATTTCATAACACAATAACTATCGATCAAATGTGGTGCTAACAGAAAAATGGGAACATTTATGAATGTCAAAGTTCAGTAACATAAACAATCTGTACAATCAAAGAGACATCTTAACTTCTTTTCGTTGTTTTCGAGTTGTAGCAATCTGCTGCAAATTTAACAATCATTAGCGGGAATAAAGAATTTTTTAAAAAAGTTTTTTTCTTACTGAAAATTAGATTATCAACGCCAAATATTACTACTCAAGAAAAAGAAGTCCAGCTCAATTTAAAAAAAGGATTTTCAAAACCTTATTTTTCCATAACCATACATTATAAACGGAATGGCAAAAGCATCTAGCATCCCATCACCGAGCACCTCATATAAAAAAGAAGTACCTCGATAAAATTTTTTGGAAAGTGAGTTTTTTCTCGAGCTACGCATACGACGCAAAAGGTTTTTGTGTAGAAAACACTACAATCCTGGAAAAAACAGTATAATTAACGAAAAAGAAAATGAATCACTAGTCTTGAGTAAACTTTCACTTGCAAGGAATAAAACATCACAATTCTAGGGAAAAATATTGTATTTTTTTCAAAAGTTTTTTATCCTGAATCTCAAATACCAGCAAAACTTTCTATTCCTCATCCTTCCTACATTTCCAAATTTTTAAAAAAGAATAATAATCACAAATCATAAAGGCACGAAAATTTCTTTGTAACCAGGTTCTTTAACACTAACGTATAATTAATATTTGGATTTTTCCAGATTTAATTAATTCAGTTCCTTCTCAGTTTGAATTTATAAGCTCAAACTTCATGTCATTATGCGACCATTGAGAAAACGTCCTTTCAAATATGTTATCTTACAACAGTGAAACACAATATTTCAGAAGTATTTACTTCACTAATGCAGACAGGCTGCCCACATATGCTGCAAATCGCTCCCAAAACAAATATATCGAAAATATTTGGCGCCTTGCTTCCAGAAGTTTTATTGCCAGGATTAGTCTTTGTTCGAGTTACTCTTCTTTCATTCACATCACTTCGATTCCGGAATGGATCCAACATGTAGTACATTTCATCTTTGTACCGATAAGTATGTCTATAAGAGAATAACTTTTCCCAAACTCATCTTTAAATTTCAGAAAATTTCCAAGTTACCTCAAAATTTAAAATTTAAAACCCTTTCATCAATTTTTGTATAGTACTCACAGGAATGGTACTAAATTTCATACTTAGTCAAATGAGTTCTAATCAAGCCAATATCAATGTTTCGTCGTTCAAGAGTATTGCTTTCAAGACGTAACTCGTTGGCTATATGTACGACCATCTACCATACGACAAATTAATCCACCTCCAACGCTCAACAAAGAAACGGTACATTAGTACGTTAATTCTACCAAGAAAAACTCGCTTAATTCAAAGGGATGTGAAGAAGATAAGGGTATTTTAAAGAATTAATCAATTTAATCTACTCTAACTATGAGATAATCACTTATATGCTTAATAAAACCAATGATGCAACAAACATAAATAAATGTACTTTTGTAAGCCAAGTGATTAAACTTCTCAGCAATACCCTACAAAACTGATTATATCTAATGGACTGTATAGGAGAGGGAAGAGAAAAGAGGTTAACAACTAACGTTCGACCCGAAACCTCTATCAAACCATAACGGCAATTCTCGGTGAGACCACACAAAAAGCATGTAAATTTGACCAAATTCCCATCTCCATCATCTTTCAGATCACCACGGCCAGAGCTGAAAGACAGAAAGTGCAGAGGCTACCTGCATTGACATCAAAAAATGAAGTGCTGAGCATGACAACGGTTCCAGAATCAATCTTGCCTAGCACAGAATCAGCCTAAAGAGTTTTCACATTAAGTTGAGTTACTTTCATTGCCTTAACCAGAATGTGACAAAGCAAAATTCACTCTAAACAAAATTAAATGTCACAGAAAAACTTACTCGCTACCACATGACGACTCTCCACCAGCACAATCCATACCAGTAATGAAATCTCTCTGAGATAGCGTTGATACACGGGGGCCGCGTTTAATACTTATATGACATCGTTAATGTTTGTTTTTCGCTATGAATATTACTCTATTACAATCTCTTTTTTCGTGTTTTTTTTATCTCTCCAGTGCTACTACTCAAATTTCCAAGTTTGCATTAGTAACAATAATAGTACCAAGTATTCTGTATTGAAGAGGAAACTTTGCAAAGCATCTACAACTTGAAGATACCTTAATTCATAAGCCCCACAAGCCGTTGTCTTTTATAATCCATCCTTAATATAACTGTTAAGCCAAGAAATAACGTTATTGTAACCGCTTCCTGAATCGCTTTCATCTGAAGAGCAGAAAATATTTTTTTTAGTAGCTAATATTTAACCTAAAATAAAATATACCAGTATGCAATCTGAAAAAAGTCAAATCCAAAGGGTACGGGTAAAGCGTGTTGAAGTATGTGAATTCAGTGGGGGGTTTATGCAGCTGTGAAACTGAAAGGATACGACGTCGATGTCTGTAATGTGCCGATCGACCGGTGAAAACAGCTCGAGAACTAGAGTTTGCGTGGGCAAATTACAGATCATAGTTTAGAGGGATGAAATTGTCAGATAATATGCAAACTTCATTAAATTTTTCAGGAAATGAAACAATACATATGCTATAACTTGCAGTAATGAAAAGTCGTGATGAGTGACTCCTTCCAAGTTTCTTTCAAGAATTTCGCTTAGTTATACGAGTTTTGGCATGTTTGCTGTACAAATAAACGATGATTTAGGTTAGTTATCAAGTTTCTCGTAATTTTTTTCAATTCTTGAAAAAAAATTTATAATTTGGTAGAGTTTTCTTGATTAACATCGAAATTAATACTTGATTAATATTGAATTTAAGTCTTTTTTAAATCACTAAAGTGGTTTTATGCAGAAAATGGATATATGTCTTTCATTTTCAATCTGGTCATTTGGTTCAGGTTTTGCTAATTCTACAGTAAATGGGACAGCTCTCAAGTGTTTAATCATTGTTTATATTTTGTCTTGTTTGACGTTTTCAAAAAAATTCATTAAGGCTTCTTAAATGGTTAGTAATGAGAGATGGTATCAACAGTAGAAGCAGTTCATCCTGCCGGTGTTAAAAAAGAGTACTCTTTTAAAGAAAGTGTATTGCTATGCTAGAACTTTCCTGGAGCAGTTGTTAGAATGAGCCTGAAATCCATCCTTTCGGTAGTTGAACATTTCAGGTGAACCACAACCATCGACTCAACGAATTTTTCCAAAATCAGCTTTAGTGTATACACTGAATGAAACGCTGCATGATGCTGCTGCTTTGGCGTACTTTATTCAGTTCATGGAAGGAATTGGTAACAACTTCATTATTCAGTGAATATCTGTAATATATTGAAACATTTTAGTTTAATGAGTGACCTTCCAGTTTGTTGTCATTTTGATTTTTGGGAACTCCGCTTAAATAAGGGTACTGACCAAAACGAAAGATTGGAGGTTCTCTAATTCTTTTCGAGGTTATGAAAAGATAACTTCTTTTGTCATCCTCTTACTTTAAATAATCTTACTTTTTTGCACTTGTTTATATTCATATTACCCGTAATTTTTAGGTCAACTTAACTTAATCAAGTTCTGGCTGCATGCTGAAAGTTTCCGATGTTCGGCACTTGCAGCAAAGAAAAACGACGGAGCTTTGATTGCAAGTGATTTTTTTACCAAAATGTGTATCTTTCTACAAGAAATTCACATGTTAAACAACTTCTGTTTATTTCCACTGGATTCTTGTTCGGTTTGTAGCAGTCTTTCAACTGATCAATTTAAATATTGGTATTACAGTAAAAAATCGCTATTTTAGTGATCAAAAATGATGCAGTTCGTATTTATTCGAAATATATAAGTGAAGATGCATCTTGTTCAATCAACATTACTGACCATTTGCGAAAAGTAGTACTGGGTAAATTATTTAATGTTGGAACAGTTACTGATTATAGCGACTTCTATCGCTACGTAATGAAGGACGACTTATTTTTTAAGTCGTCCTTCATTACGGCACTAAGACTTATTTTTTATTATAGTATCACACACTGGAATGTTTTTGTATGTATTGATGGCAGAAAATGGTAAAAAAATTGACTGTTGTAAGATAGTCGAACAGATGACTGCTTTTGTGTCATTTGTGATTCTTAATACGGCAGATATAATTATATATCTTTATTAGTATTTTCAGGAAAGTTTTAAAACTTATCTATCTGGGGTTTTTTTTGCAGAACGAATAAATGTTAAAAATGGGTCTTTCGATCCTTGTTGCTTTTCTGAGGCACAAGGCTTTGTTTTGAATGTCATGGAAAGTCGGTTTGTATTTAATTTTTTATCTATTCTACTTATTTTCTCGTTAGGTAATCCGTCGGAATCTTGTTTAAACACACTATAGCTTTTTTTCTTTTGTTTTTTCGAGAGAAAAAGCTTTCCTTGAAGTTTATAGGAAAGTTCTTTCGACAATAAATAATCTCTCACTGCATTAGCTTGGCTCTACAATTTATGATAGTCCTTACTGTCACTTGCTAAAATGTTTTACCGACCCAAATTGGTTTTGCAGGTACTTCAAAGAGTTTGAAAGTAGTGTATATTACGCTAAGCATCGAATAGACGTTATCAGCAGTGGAGCACTTACGATACAAGATATTATGTTATGCCAGCCACTTTTATGCGCATTTGTTGAAGTGAGTTTATTTTTTCTTCATTAAGCTTTGGTTATTTTTTCAGTTATTTCAAGTTCTCACAAACAACTCGAAAGTGACCTAGTTTCTCATCAATTTTTTCAGAGCTGATTGAATTTGAAAGTTTAAATCTTAGATGGTTAAATCTTGGATTCGCAACAAATAAATGAATAGAATAGTATCCAGTTATAAATTAATTAATGCAGATTTGTATAAGCAGGAAAGATGTGAACACTAAGATTACAAACACTGCCGATGGCAGTTTACCTCCTTTTTTTAATTAATACCTTTTGTTGTCTTATTCTCTAATGTGGTCAAATCATTTTAAGAGATGGAGTAGGATAAAATATTGGGATTTTATAGTTTTCAGTCAACTTTTTCATTTACTTTTGTTATTACGGACTTTGCTAGATTTCTTTGAAAACTTGGATAAACGTTATTTTCAGTATATGGAAAATGAAGACGAGGGGAAATTAGTAGAATTTATTATTTCTGCTGAGAGCTTTGCTGAACAATTACCATTAACACAAAGCGATGAACAAGCAGTTGAAGATGCAATGATTATCTATAACAGGTGTGTTACTTCAAATATTTGTATTCTTTCGGTGAGGAATGGAATGTCTGTTAGTTCATCAGAATGATTAACAATATAGACAGATTGAAATGTTACTTGAAATGTTTGTCTAATTTTTTAACTTTTTTTTTGTGAGTAAGCAGCTATTGCTACTTAATATATCGTATCTCATACTTTGTATCATTCTTAGTATGAATTCTACAGCAGCGCATAAAAAGGAAATTTCATGTGTTGCACCATTTTTTTGATATTTACAAGACATATTTAAGATAACTGTGGACAGTTTAAAACCATTCTTTAGTGAACGTATTTGCGTGGACGGTTTGGTAATTTCTTCGTTTTAATTTTGATTTTCTTTGATTTGAGGTATATGCAATGGCGTAGGCATGTAGGAATACTGTCTTAGCGACTTGTTTGTTCCGGATTTTAAGAACTACATTATCTTGTTCATTTCAATTGTTAAAAATCTGCATTCGAGAGTGAATTTTCTTTTTTTTCTTTTTTGTTTTTTGTAGACGACCAACAAATGAATTAGTGTGAAGTATAAAAGAATTGCAGACCAAGAATTTAATGTAACAGACTCCAAAGATAAGCAGAAGCAGACAGATTTAATTGCTCATTCTCCTGGAATCATGTTTTATAGATATTTTTCAATGCAAGCAACGGAACCGTTGAAATTTGATTCGAAAACACGAATTCAAATCGAAAGCGACATTTGTTTAGGAAATGGAAGACCTTCTTCAAGCTGTTTCGAAAAAGCACGGCTTATGGCTTTGCGCATTTTGGAACAAGTAAGTAAATAATAGCTATGAGAGTAAAATTATGATTTTAATAATACATAGTAGGATTTTATAGCAAGAAGATAAGAAGATAATAATTAGGAGAGATTAATAGGATTTCGTAATAGAAGAGATTTTTTTAGATCGTAACAGAGATATGCTGTTCACTAATTACTAATTTCGATTTGTTGTTGCATTCAATCTCTGTGTATTGGAAGAGTATTGATTTGTAAATCTATCTTATCCCTTCCAGAATTATCTGAAACGCTTTTCTGCATCGCCAGCATTTGTAAAATATCTACAAAAACTGATGGCTCAAGTAGAAAACAATGTCGAATTACCTAATCCAAATATGAGAAAACGGACATTTGGTATATTTTTGCATTTTCGAGATTTATGCTTAAAGACCATTCTTTAGAAAAAAGGTCATACAGAGCTGGTAAACTTGATTTAAAGTTAAGTGAAAGTCTGATGGCAGAAGAAGAGTACCCCTTCTCCCTCTTCTGTCATATTTGAAATTTTGTACTCCAGTTTCTCTGCAGCCAAACAAAGCAGGAATTCGGTTGGAAAGTTTATATCAAGCTTTACTTTCTGCTTTATGCCAATAACTTGAGAAAATTTTAGATGGTTTATAACTGAAAATCTTTTTTGTATGATCAAGAATGCAGGAAGGATGGATGAGTAGGCATTTCCTGATGAATTAACGTTGAAGGAAATCAGGATAATTTCAATAAGATAAAAGAATTCGTTTTTTTTTTTTTTTTTTTTTTTTTTTTTAAATCATAAAAATATTGGTTATTTTAGCAACCAGTTCGGATCAGTCCTCAGACACAAGTATATCATCATCATTACTTGATAAAGCGACATATCGTAATTTGACTCATCTTGATCCATCACTTTCTACTGCATTGTTACCACGGGAAGAATACGAGACAGCTTCTCAGCCAGATAGTTCAAATTCCTGTGTTACGAATATTCCTCGTATTGGGCGATCAAGGGCGTGAGTTTTCTCTTGAACTTCTTAATATAAAAGTATTTTCACACTTGACCCATGCTTTACTTCTACCTGTTAGTTTTTTAATCATTCTAGAAAATTTAGTCAATCAATTGTTGTAATTTTGAAACGATTCGTTCCCAAAACTTACTGGCAGTTTAGACATATTATTTTTGTAGATTCGAATTTCCTTTAAATATATTTCGTTCCCTCTTCAGGAGTGTATCTTTAGCTACAGTCGATGATATGGGCCGCTACCGGCCAATGTATGACAATAGTTACAGTATATCCGAAAATAAGGGAAATACTCGTCGGAAACTTAAAAACAAACTGGATAAATATCTACATTACTCTACTAAAAAGGTATGTTTAGCTCTGATTGTCAGATCTTTCGTGTTTTTTACTTGAATGGAAATAGATGTCTAGGAAACGTTTTTCTTTTTTTTTTCTTTTTTTGTAAGAACCTAACAAAATGAACGGTAAATAACTTCTATTATTTGATTCCGTTGAGGATAAGATAGTGATCATGTGAACAAATGGTAAAGTTTCAGTTCCTGATGGAAGCAACTAAGAGGATCATGATTGGGAATTTGACAGATTCTATCCTCGATCAAATCAGAACTTAAGTGAAAGAGGACTTATTAAAAGCGTGTGGTTGTTTCAGGAAGCAGAGGTAGCAGACCAAGTGGCACAACTTATCGTTGCTGACGTGCATAATATGGTTTCTGCAGGCAGTTCATTAAGACTTCCTGATTTCTGATATGTGCTGCTCGGTAGCAATAGTAACGTCGAGACAAGAAGTTCCTCTAACCTCTATTTTATCGTATTTACTTAAGAGGAAAGATGAAAATTTATCCTCATTTTTGTGATAAACCCTTCATTTCATTGCTCAAATTGATTAGCAGTGTGTCTCTAAAAGTGTGAACGTAAAGGAAATGTTGCGTGCTTAAACTTTACGGTGCAATTAAATAGTTGCAAAAATTTTTTAAAAGATGGTAGAGTTATAATTTATGTTCTTATTTCAAGCAATTTTAACGCAATTGAATACATCTGCCTGGTATTTTCTATATTTGTTATTATTCCAAATGTTATAAAAATGAAGGAAAAACAAGACCAAAAGGTGCTACTGAGATGCTGCTTTTTTTCCTTCATGCTGCTTGTTTATTGATCTTTATGCTAAAATGTATGATATATCGCTGTATAGTGTACCTTTGTCGGTTCTTCCCGAATTTGTCCAGAAAATGTCACCATGTGTTTAGTTCGTCTGGTGGATAATAACGGTGATTTAAAGGATGAAAATAGGGACAATCAATCCAACACACTGTATAGCTATTTCATGTGAAACTTTTGTTTTTTCCTTCAAGTTATCCCGGTCTCTTATATTTGTTACATTTTTTTGTTCTTTCTTTCAACTGACATAATTTGATGAAGTCGTCATAATATTTTAGTGGCCTCTGGTTATCAATTTTATGCTTCTTATAGTTTCGTTGATTCTTTCTACTGTATTATTCAGTGCTAGAATTCATGGGGTTTTTTCGTCGTGGTCAGTGAAATGCAAACTAATTAATATCAATAAATTTCTTTCTCGAATATAGGTAAGTTGGCATATTTTAGCATTACCAATGATTTTATAAGCTGTAAATGAATCATATATTTTGCGGTTTTTTCGCCTTCGGTAATATGACTCCTTCAATGAAGTGGATGATACAATTTGAAGTGCTAAACTTCGTTTCGCTTTTGAAATTGTTGTGATGTATATTGGAAGTTTTTCTTCTTGGTAAATATGTCGGCATTTATACTTTCATTGTTGAGAGACACTTGAAACTGTGATGGAAAACATATGGAAGCTGAAATTCAGTTTTGGGTTGTTCGGTTTTTGGAATATCTGTTTGCTTCGTTAAATTCAGCATTGTATTTTAATTGTGTCGTATTGTCATCTAATATATTCAAAATTTTTTGAGTTAGTAATTGCAGCCTTCCTGATATTTAGTTGTGACGGGTAGTTTTAGCATTGCTTATCTTCTGATATATTTTTTGATCGTTACATTTCTTCGCCTTTTAGCTGTTTCGTTGTATTTACTTTTTGAAGTCACATTCTTATACACACATTATATCATGCATAATTTAAGTATAAGCAAATTGGGAGTTTAGGGAAGATTACACGAGCAGCTTAATCAGCGGGTAATTGCAGTAAAATTGGTGGAGAAGCGAATATCGCCACGACACTAACGTATACCTTACGCAAGAAAAGGTCATGTTCATGCACAAAGATACTTTGCAAAATACTGCGGTGAAATTTCTAGATAACCATCTTGATTCAAAGTTTTTACAGTCAGCAACAAATTAACTTAAGGATGTCTGGAGTTACTTCACATTGTGCAATTTTCATTTTATGTAATCTTGAACATACGAGTTGCTTGAAGATATATGATTGAATTACGAGGAGTTACAGATAACTTAATGTATATCAAAAGTTTCATCTTTTATTATGGTTCTTATATGGTGATGGTAATGTTTTTGCATAATTTGGTTTTGGGTTTATTTTTATCTTCGGTGATCCAGTATAAATATTTTTCCAAATTTTTTTATAATCATTTCGAATTCAAAATATGAAGTATCGGTAACGCTCCATTTAAAAAATCTGGTTGTCAGTTATGTAGTACAGATAAACCTATTGTCTTTGTTTTTCTTTCTGAAGATTTATTTCCTCTTGATTTCAAGAATTGATCTCTTGTACTATGGTATAGATTTCTAACAACAATTTTGACAGTATCACGAATCAGCAATTCGTGCTTTTTCATTTTATAATTAGTTGGAGTCGATGAGGTAATTCACTGCTGTCGCTATTTACCATCCTATATGCTAAAACTTTGTTTTTTACTAATTACTGGTGACACTATAATGCTCAATTAACTAATAAGTGAAGGAAGATGGTGTAGCAGAGGTGTGTAAATCCTGAGAAATGAAACATCGAATTTAGATGGATGGAGCAATTGGTATCTTTTTTGGCATGTATTTTATAGGTCACAAATCTTGTTATCAATCCAAGGCTTTTGAATTTCATCAACTACATTGATTTTATACATGAATCTTCTGATGCATTGAAGAATTCCTCTTGTCTACTGCATTTGATTATTAACGTGATGGTATGTTAATCTAATCTGATAATCCTCAATTTATTTTTGCACTTCTATATTCATGTCAAATTATTATTATCATATCAGTAAAGCTGATAGTATTATAATAAATGATAAGTTCTCATCGGCTCCACGGAATAATTATTTGATTCTGAACTAATTGTTCTATCTACTACCAGAAAGAAATTCAGAGAAAACAATTCGCAAAGATGAAAAATTGCTGGATAATCAAAAAAAAAAAAAAAAATTATTTAACTAAATATCGAATGTATCAAATATCTACACTATTATTAAGCCGATTTTATAGCATCATTCCTTCTGTAATATCGAACGTGGCATTGTTCCGTCATGTCTACACTTTCATTTAAGCTTTTACATTAATTCTGTCATCTCTAAGCATCATTCATAGATTTCGGTTTATTCACTGTACATGATAAGAAGTATGATTCCCATGATATTGGGAATTTGTGGTTCTGAAGTTTATCAGGAAAATGCTTTGTAAATAAGCTGAATGAGTTTATCTTAACATCAGGCTTTTTACAACAAATTTTAAATTACTTGATGCTAAAAGTTAAAAATCAAATGTGGAAAACAGAAAATAATACTGTCCAAGGACTAATGGACCGCCGTTTCTTTTTGGAAATTCAGTGTGAACCTTTCAAGTAAAAATCGAAAACAAAATATTGGGTAAACGTTTTTTTTTTCTATTTTTTTGTAACAGGATATAAATAGAGTTTATTAGCTAGACAGAATTAACAAACAAGCTTTCGATAAACTCGAACAACTCCATTTTGAAGGCAGTGGGAGTTCGAAAATGTACTAGCAGTGTTAGTAAACAAAACAAAGACATGTTTCTAACAATGATCATGTAATTAATTCCTAATTCTAAAGTGAATAAAGTTAAAAAACTTCTGCTATTTCCAAAAAATGTATAACATTTAAAAAGCTCAGTAGTTTTATTTTTACTTTTTATTGGCCATGTAAGGCCCTAAATAAAGCTTGCATTCATGAATAGCTGCATAATTTAATAGTATACAAAGACATAGCCTTCACATACATACAATTATCTTCCGTATTTAAAATTACCTTTAATTAATTCATTTGGCAAAACTTCTTAATTCAATTTCCTCAAAATATAATTGATAAATATAAAGTGAATTGAACGCACACACATACAAATGATTAACATCCACTGAGAATTATCAATGATAATAAATGTACGATAAGGAATGTATTGGCAAGAAGTGTGAATGTAATGAGTATTTGGAATGTGTACGACGGATGAAAAAGGTTATGATAAACTAAAAGCGATTAAAAATGATGATGATAAACAAACAATCAATATAGGGAAACAGAAAAACAAAGCATTTCTTGAAAAATTTATTAAGGATGTTGAAAAGCTGAGAAAAGCAGAAGGAAAGCAGGACACAGAAAAGCCTTTTGATAATATGGAAAAAGTTCGTCATATTCCTAACTTCCGGATATTTCTAGTAAATTCCTAATAAATATTCTTAATTCTTAATAAGAGTAAACAAGGGAAAACTTGCAAATTCTATTTATGTTTTCAATTTTTCTGAAAATTTTCAATCAATAATTCCGGCATTTTGATTAGGCATGAAGTAATTTGAGAGTAAATTCCAATCTTCAAAAAAATCGCTAAAACATGAATGTTTGGAAGGTAGAATAAGATAATAAATAACAGGATATTAGAGAAATCCTAACGTATGGAAATTACCCTCAAATTATTGTGAGGCATTAATCAAGACAAAAAAAAGCAACTTGAACTTCTTCAAAAATTTGAGATAAGAGAACAATTAGGCGAACGATACAAACAAACGTCGTATTTGATGATATCCTGTAATTTCTGGTAGTTTACACTGATTTGAATGTAACTCAATATTTCCAGAATATTGGAATATTTCAATGATAACAATGACAACAACAATGTGATAACAATAAATAACAACAATTGCTTATGGATTGGCACGGAAACAACAGATACATTTTAATTCGCTAAAATTTGAGATATGAAGATCCACTATCGTTAATACCTGCCCTCCTCCAGCGCATTTTGGCAGAGGATTTCTTTCTCCACGTTGCAGATAGTAAACCAATAAGTACCAGCAATAACAGAAGTGGTAGTAGAGATAGTATTATCCAAAGAGCCCGAATACAGACACTATCATATAAGGTATCCACCGGTTCTTCATAAGTTTCCAAACCTTAAAGAAAATGTTTTACAAACCTATTTAACTTCAAAAAACTGTAAAATAATTTCTATTAATCTCGAGATAAAACTCCCTTATCCAGTACCGATATTTGTGGTAAAAAAAGATTCCTTCACTTGTTAATGCTGAAATAGAAATGATGAATGCAATAATCATAACAATTCACCTTGATATTTCCAACGTTTCATGTCACGTTGCGCTCGTACCAGCTCCTCTTCCTCATTGACGTATAATGCTCCGGAATATGCCATCCATTTTGTACCTTTTACTATATGCTTCTCTAGCTCTTCATCTACTGAATTTCTTGGAATTTCACGTATATGACGGAAACGACGCTGTTTCATTGATTCATGCCGTTTTGTACAATTAACCTGTATTCGGTTAAAACAGCAGGAAAGTTTCATGAATTTAAGAAAGACAAATTATTAATTTATCATTGACGAAAAAAAAAACCTTTGGACAACTTTCGATGCACGCCGAACAGTCACACTGGAAACGAATCATCGAACTATCAGGCCATTTGAACGTCCGAAATCTGGCTGTTGTAAGCCATAACTTTCGATAAGTCCATTCTGGGAATAGTTCGGTATCGATAGCACATCCACCTTGATCAGTTAGCAAATATAATTCACCTGTCTCCAAATTTATTGCAAAACAATTCCGTGGGAGAACTGCGTATGTATCTATAAACGAAAATTTTTTAAAATCAAAATTCATCGATACTGAAGATTGATTTTTTTTTTTTTAAATTAATTGAATTATCTTCAATTCACTTGTTCAAAAGCATTATTCAACTCAATTACTCTGGCTTATAATGGTCAATATCGATTCAATTGTTTGTATTGGCTTTTTTGTCCAAGTGTTATTATCTTGATCATTTCACACAAATACTGATAAACTAAGTTTCGAAATAAACAAGTTCTCATATTTCGTACAATGAACAGATATTGACTGTATTGTACGTCCATTGCTATGCTATTATCATTCAAAAGATAATAGAAGCAATTATTGAAATAAAATGAAACAAACCATTTGGATATACAGTTAAAGCAAGTTTCAATGGCTGTCCGACAGTAGCCGTATCAATCAGTTGATCTTGTTCATTAGTAACGGTTAATGAACAGGTTGGTCCAATTCCCGTCTCAACAATAGTCTTAGTAGTCGTTATCTCCGAAATTCCCACATGACTTACTACCTATAAATTCATTTTTCTTCAACACTAAAACTAATCACTGTCTGACTTACAATCACAAAGTAACTAATTTTAACAACTATTATTGTTGTACTTTTAGCGCTGCTATTATCATGCTTCCGAAAAAACGGAAAATAAACCTTAAGATAATTTTTCAGCTTATCCTATTTCAAAAATAAGCCTGAAGATAAGTTAGCCAAGTAAAGACATTTAGTATATCCATTGCAATACACAACGGAAATATCAAATTATGAAATAATAACATTAATCTATAATTAAATATAACGAAATAATATTACTGATATCACATTTTTCCTCAGACTTCTATACACAAATAAATGCAAGATTTCTGAAAGTGAAAAATAAGATATCTTTTGAAGATAAACTTCAATACCTCTTAAGACCCAGTCTTATTTTCAAGGAAATATGGTATTACGTCAAATGTAATTGGTTTCATCATCATTACTGTTTTTATTATTGTAGTCTGTTATCACATTTAACTTATCATTTACGCTAAAATCTACATGAATTTCGTAGTCTATCAATATGCAAATTAAATTTAAGTTCAGTGGATAATTTTAGGATGACCTTTCGAACGCCAACAGGATATGTACACCTGACATCGTAAGCATCTGCTCGTTCAGTGATAAACATCGGATGTCGTTGAATTACTACTGTCACAGCTATGGTATTCTAAATAAACTTTAATTTTAAGAGTATTAGTTGGAAAATTTATTATTGGTAGGGAAATGAAAGAAATGAAATAAATGCAAAGTATGACATTTTTGGGTAGGACAAAAAACACTGTCTGTTAGATTCAATGCAATAGATTCACTGATGTTCACTTCAACATAGTGGCACATTTTTAAAAATCTTGATATTAATAGTAAAACCAATTTGTTGCTAATGTCCGCTGGTTTTAATCTTTTTGAACTGAGGAAAAGATTTAACTGAAAAAGAAAAACAGACCGGTTCTTCGAATCTAACATTGCAATGGGCATAGTGAATTATGAGATGATATTCGGTTTCGTTAGCAAGCAAAGCGTTGAGTTTCTTGGAACAAAATGGATTATCAGTTTGGCCACGAACAAATATTCGACCATCGTACAGGTCGGGATCATTGACCAAAACTAGGGTCATCCCGTCCAGTTCACAATCTACTGAAAAGAAGAAAATTTTCCAGTTTCTATGAAAATGTGATTTTCTGTGTTATTATGTTATATCGTTGTCCCATAAATGTTTCTCTGTAAAAGATAAATAGTGCTCAAAAGTAGATTATCGATTGATTGCCAAATTTTTGAGTACGCTGAAGTTACAGAACCTCTCAGAACAGTTTTTGTGGTGATAAAACAATTTCACCTCGCATCAAGAATGGATACTTTACCTGACATATTGTGAAGACGATGATGTTGAGAGCATTTGCGTCCATTTCCATGATAACCGGTTGGACAAATACATGTGAAGGAACCAGGCACATTAGTACAGAGTGCAACTGGGTGACAATCATGTGTACCCATCGAGCATTCATCAATATCTGTAATTCGTTTTCAGTCTTGGCAACTTTATCTTCAATCTACACTAATCTTTAAAAGTGAAAGATCAAAAAATTCAAAAATTGGCGATTTATTTTTATACAACTTACCCATGCAAGTACCATTCTGGCCTCTTTTGTATCCTTCAGCACATCGACATTCCCCGCGATAACATTGCTCATTTGCAACACATTGCTGCTTACATTCTGATACGTTGCTTTCGGTTGTCTGTACCACTTTTCCAAATTTCACTTCCACTAAAAATTGTAAATTATGAAATAAGAGAATACTCCACATCTAAACTTTAAACGTTAAAACAAAGCTTTTAAATCACTAAAAAAAATTAGCCATAGAAAGGGTAGCTTAGCAGTAGCATCCAAAATTTTCGTGGAATTATTTTTCGACGAAAATTTTTTTGCTCTAGAAATTCCACTTGCCTTTAGAAAGAAATATTATTCTCATAGATGAGAATTTTGATTGATTCACATTTTTTTTTACAGAGAATACTTTAAGTTGCTGTCTAACATTTCATTTTTTTCTACTCAATAATAGCAAATATTAGTAAGGTAGTAGTGATTGCTGTGGTAAACTTAAAGCAAAGATAGAAACTAACCCGCACGACAATAATACCCGTTTCCTTCAAATCCTTGTTTGCATTGGCATATACCGGTTGCAAGGCATTCGGCATTCTGATCACAAATGCTTGTGTCGTTGAAGCACAACAAATCTTTTTTTCTACTGCACTCCATTCCATTTCCAGTGTAACCTTCACGAAAGTTTAAGTTACTCCAAGTCACTAATCAATCTAAGTTTCTACTATTTATTCGATTTTATCTTCACGTTTTTTTCCTGGATTTGGATCCATTAGATATTGTAACCAAATATAAGGGTAACCTACCTCGTGTGCACTTACAACGTCTCTTTTCTTGATCGCAGATAGCATTTGAATGACAAAGGCCAGGATAATGGACACAGTCCGCTGGATCAGGGATGCAAATTGCGCCATTACCAAAATAGCCCTTAGAATGTCATGGATGTAATGCTTCGCATATAATTAAATGCAGAAATAAATTGAAGAATGAGTGGATGATCAGTGCTTTTAGTGATAAATAATTAATAAGTAATAAAAAACTTTTTAAATGATTCCATGGTAATTTACAAAACGAATTTCGTATAGTTGTTGAAATTCTAAAGAATGTAAAAGCAATGAGAAGAATGATACTTTATCACAAATGCAAGTTTCATTGTAGCACTTTGCTTTAGTATCACATCGTGTACAATCTTGCAATGGTTCAACCGTAACACATTCGGTACCATCACCTACAAAGAATTTTATTTTTTAATATATTACTTAATTCCATTCATACCTTCTTTGAATGATCAACAAAATTTATTAGTTGTGATAACTAATTTATCAAATTATTGAATTTAAAGTATAGCAAATAAGCCAAATGAGTTGAAGAAATATCAACTTGAAAGGAGACATTACCAGTATATCCAGCATTGCATTTACATCTTCGACCAATACATTCAGCAAAATTACTGCACAAATTTGGCCTTAGTAAGCAGTCCTATAAAATTTGACTGATGACAAGATGTTTTGACTTTTATCAGGATTTATAATATATCAAGAAATTTGCTTCAGATCACAGAAAATGAATGAAACATATATTGTGCTCCATATATTTTCAGCACTTTGCTCACACTTGACATACACACCGAGGATAGGAATGAAACATACAAAGGTATCTGGAGCGCAAATGATGCCATCACCGACGTAACCTTGAATGCACCTACACGTATGCGTCGTTATGTCACACACAGCACGCAAATCGCAAACTGTTGGGTCGGAAGTACAGTTTTCGGTATCTTTTCTGAGGAAATGAAAACCATTTACTTATTCAAAATTGAAATTCCTATTTTTAAGAAAGTCAAAATTGTCTCTCATTTTCATTCTAAGCATTCTGCTACTTCATATTCAATTCCCATATTATCTTTGTTTTATTTCATTCTATATGTCTTATTTCGTTCTAATTATCTGAGATAATCTCAATCTAACTTTGAAAAGATGAGTTCATCCATAGTAAATTTACAGAGAGCAAAAATGATCAAAAGTTAACTAACATGCAAATGGAGTATCCATCACCGTGATATCCTAACTTACAAACGCACTCTCCGCTTTGTTCTGCACAATGAGCAAGTTCATGACACGCTGATTGATTGGCAATACTGCACCTTTGCACAGCTAATTTCTGCGTTTTATCCGAAATGATAGCACCTGTAGGTGAAGAAGTGGAGCCTGGATGAATCCAAGTGCCAGAACCAAGAACACTTGTAGCTCCTTCTGAACTTTTTTCACGCACCGATACTATTTCCGAAGGTAATGCTTCAGTAGTGAATAACCTATCACCAGGCTTCGTACTGTGTTGCCAATCTCTACTGATAGAGTCACCTTCGCCAGATCCCTCAGATATCGTCACGTGACTAATTTCACTTATCCAACCCGATGAAGTTCTAGCACTAGAAGTAGTAGCAGCAGTGATATTTTCTCTTCCTGAACTTTCTTTAATTATACTCGTGCTTCTGGCTGTTGAAGTACTGCTTTGCTGAGATTTCATGTCGTTTGTCGTTTGAATCACTTCCTACAATAGTTCATTAAAAACGGCTGATAAGACTTTACCTTTAGAAGCTAGCTTATCATTTCTTATCAACACTATCTCTGATTTAATTTATAAAAGCTTCTTCGAAAATTGAACAATAATACAAACCGTGACTGATATGGTTTTGAACGAGGTGCCAAATCCGGAAGCAAAATCAGAATCGTTAGTGAATGTTGCACTTCCTTCTTTGGTCTTTTCAGTCACCGTATCAGCTTTTGTGACCTTTGAAACGTCCGTTTTGTTTCCAAACGTCTTTTCATCTTGTTTTTCCTCACTTACTACTGTAGGAAAAAATTTCGTGAAAAGTCTGTCTAGATAAAACAAACTTGAATTGAATTTTAAATGATGTTAAAGTTGAAATAATGAATGAGTGTTTAGCAGTTGCTTGTCGAGATAATGTCAATAGTTGGTAAATAGATTTATTTGAATAAACATAAATGTAAGCAAAGAGAAAAAATTTAACTTACATTGGCATATGTCAACTCCATCTCCCTGATATCCATTACTGCATTTACAGGTTCCATCAAGTTGACATCGAGCATTTTTATGGCACATGGATACATTCAAATGACAATTAGGACCTATAAATTCGGTAATTAATTTTAAAATCTATTTTAACCTCCAAATTAAAGTTGCTAGTCCTGATCAATGCAAGAATCCACTGATTTCAAAAAATTTTTTCTCCACTATCATTCCTTGATTTACTCTTATATAATCCAAAATCATTATTAATTTCAAACTATTAAGGACATCAACCTTGCAGACAGTTGAACAATCTGACAATAAAAGGTGCTGGGAATTAGGTATAATGCTAAAATAGGATGTTATGGTGAAAAAAAAGGATTTGACGTGATTCACGTGATTGATCATTCTGTTAGTGTTAATAATTGCACCATAGCAGAACCAGAGCAACAATACTTACTAAATTATGAAATGCGCAGTGCTTTGTTATCTAACTGAAGAAAGAGGTAATTGATGAAGGGTTGTCATCATTATTCGATCTATTCCTAGTTAAAGTTACTTGGGGTCACTTGGATTAAAGGTAGAAGAAAAGTGTGCTACATGATATAAATCATTTAAAGTAGTATTCAGAAGAGTTATACTTCATAATATGCAAACATCGATATGATAATATGCCAATCTTTCTAGAATGGACAAACCCGTAATCACTGCTCTTCATTTGAAGCATTTTGTAAATTTTTGATTATTTAAATGTGCTTTCATTTTGAAGATTTCATGGAACAGGAACAAATATGCGATAGCAGCTAACCTCCATGTTTGTTGAATTTTGGTATACATTTAAATCCGTTACCAATGTAGCCGAACTGACATATACATGTGAATGAACCGTTAGTGTTACGGCAATTAGCTGCCGGATCGCAAGCACCCGGCAATGAACACTCATCAATATCTAGGAGTAGAGTATAGTGTGGTTTAGTTAATACCAGTAATGTATCACTTTTCCATTTCCTGGTATTGATTACCACCAGGTAAGAGACGTTCAAAGGTCATGTAGATAATTAATCACTTATATTAATTAGCTCCATTAATTGCAAGTCTAAGTCATCGAGAATATACTTCACTGGTTAACGATATGAGGTTCAGACAGACAACATATTTGCATTAAAGACGATCATAGACATCACTTCAAAGATCCAACTAAAGATAATATATGGTGATTGTGAGATGTATCGCAACTGCTAACAGGTACAGGTGCAAGGTATAGGTGCCATTATTCTACGAACCAAAAATGAATGTTTACCATCACAATGTCGTCCATCACCAATATATCCAACTTTACAGGTGCAGAAATGACGTCCGGGATGTACATCGATGCATTCCGCATTCACATCACAATCATTCTTCTGCGGATTCGCGCAATTACCTGCCTCTTGTACTGCTGAAAGCAAGCAGCACTTCTGCTATTTCAATATATCATTCAGGGTCACTACAGTGTTCGTGAAATTCGCTTAATTTATTTCCTAATTGAAATACTCTCATTTCGTATAGAAATTTTCAAGGCTATAATCATCTTTTCATAACAAGTTCGATAATAAGAAAGGAACAACTCACGAAGACATCTTCCATTTAATGGTTGATAACCGATAATGCATGATCCACACTGTGGTATATCTTCATCATCGATATGACATGTTCTATTTACATCGTGGCAAGTTCTTTTCCACTCATCGTTACAGCCGGAATCAGCTTTTGTGAACAACGATTCGGTTGCTTGAATTGGAACATTTGTTGATGTAAAAATCTTAGAATGCTATCGAATTGAATTAAGAGAAGATCAGGAGAGGTAAAGAAGTGATTTTTCAAATAATACGACGCTTTAATTTCAATATTCAAACTTCAAGTTCATTTGCAACTAAACTAAAAATAATATGGCACATACCAATGCAATGGATGCCATTACCAATGAATCCCCGTGGGCACTTGCATCCGACACTTCCCAAATAATTTTCGCATTGAGCAGCCACATTGCAACCAGCGATACCGCGTTCACATTCATTAACATCTGTAATACGGGGACATTTAATGGCAGGTTTCAGACTAGGCCATCTAGGAAATATAAAGGTGGAAAGTTCTAAATTTATTGATATTACGTTGATATAAATATTATATAAAGAACTCACCGACACAGACACCTCCGACACCTTCATAGCCAGGTGCGCACTCGCATATGTGACCACCATCTATATTGACACAGATCGAATTCGAGGGATCGCAGCTGTAGCGGTTTTCTGCACACTCATCAATATCTAAATATCGTATTTTTAAGTTGTGGTATGCGATAGAAGTTGCTTATTTGAAAAATTCGAATGAAACTGTTGAAATAGATACCAGCGATCCGATGTTAAATAAAAAAAGTCAGTTACAACAAGAGAGGCAATTTTTTAGAGTAAGCGGTTAAAGTAATACCAAGATTAGAAAGAGAGATAATTCGATGTCAGCTGCAGACTTTATATTAATATATTAGAAAGTGCAATTTTTAGCTATTATTTCGGAAATTTTCCCAGCACAAATGAGCAGTGTCCTTATAAAATTTAACAGAACTATTCTTCAAATAACAAATTTTAATACTATTGAGAGAAGATCACAGCAAAAGCTTCCACTGTTTAAGGAAATATGCAAATACTTTATAAAATATACCTTCGCAGATATGTTTGGTAGGATTATATCGATAATTAGCAGGGCATTCGCATATCGACATCGTCACAGTACCCAGGTTAACTGATAGACATGATGTATGATTGGTTTGATTGCAAACCGATACCTTATCCTAAAATTTTTCTATACGCGAAACACATGGAATAAATGAAATTTCGAAAAAATAAACTAGGCAAAAAGTAAGACAAAGTACGATACCAGGCAAGCGGTATCAAACGGATTGATACATTCGTTTTTGCCATCGCCAACCCATTCATCCGGACATTTGCAAATGAAGGAACCGGGACTGTTGTAACAAATGGCTTGAGGATGACATGGATTATTCTCGCATTCATCAATATCTAGGTTAAAGAAATACAGTGTTAAGAGGTTATATTTAAAATTCAAAAATATTCCTCGTCACTACTATTTACAGGGAAAAGGAACTGAACATTATAAACATATGAAATACATTGTAATCAAACCATTGGAATGATATATCATAATCAAATTAGTTTAATTGTATATTGCACGCATATATTCTAACCGTAACAGCCAGTTTTGTTTACAAATAACTGATATCCTAATAATGAAACATCCAATGGACAAAATGATTTCATTGCAAGATGCAACATCAAAAATTATTACCTTCACATCTGGAACCATCTCCTTTGTAGCCAAGATGACAGTGACAAGAATAAGAGCCCATGATATTCTCGCAAAATGCATTTTCATGACATACATCACTTTGAGCACATTCATTAATATCTACACAGTTTATCCCTTCCTTCAGAAAACCCTTTTTGCAAGTGTCGCAGTCAATTTCACCTTTGCCATCTACCAAGCACAAATGATTCCTTCCACAATTAGACCTTGTCAATTCATCTTCTTTACAGTGTCTCTTTTCCATCGGAATGCATGTGTATCCATCACCTAAATTTTACTGCCATGAAATATTGGAGTCTTTTCAAGCACTAATTATATGACAATTAGAAAAGACATATCAATTGAGAAATACCTGTATATCCAAGATTACATTGACATCGATAAGATCCTGGTATATTGATACAGGTAGCATGCTGACTACAAGGCCGTCCAGCACGTTCTTGGCACTCATCAATATCTACACAAATATGTTCTTTTGACATCCGGTAACCGGTTTCGCAGAAGCACATGAAACCACCAACTTTATTCGAACACCGAGATGTTGAATCGCAATCATCCAGATGTCGCTCGCATTCATCGATATCTGAAAGAAGCTTGTAAGAAATTAGCTCAGAATTTGTATTATACAGTTATGGGAATCAAATTTTGAAAGGGAAAAGACACTACCGACACATGGCATCATTGGTGGTTGTCCATCAAATCCTGAATAACAACGACAAACACCGGATCGTCGTTCACAGTATGCATCTACTCCACATTCATCGCTACTTCGACAGTGCAAAGTTACGATTTGAGTGTCTTTCTGAGTGATTGACGTTTCCGTGATTCCTTTCAGACTGTATGTCTCTTTGGTAGTTGTTACATTTTCTCCAGATTTCAAAATATTAGCATAGAGAGGACTTACAGTTTCCTGAAATGTATAGTCAAAATTTCTAGAAATGCAGTTTCATTCATATTAATTTAAAAATTTAATAAAGGTAGGAAATCATCGTTAGCTAAAGTTGGCCGAAAGATTGGGAAAAAAAAAAGAATTTAACTCCTTTATTAGGTTCTAAATTCATATTTGAGGAAAAGATAGATAAATGAATTTATACAAACTAAACAATAGTTAAAATTTTACTTGTTGAGTTATTCTGAGTAGACCTTCATCGCTAACTGAACTTTTACTTGATGTGTGTTTAATTTCTGTAGTAGTTTCTAATGGATTAATAACTGATTCAGTGGTTTCCATTTCAGAAATAAGACCACGAATTGTTGTCTTCATTTCTGGAACAATCTCACTTTTCCCTGCTTGTTCCGGTTTTATCGTCCATCTAGCAGTTTTTGACTCTGTGCTACCAATAGTTGATACAATTTCTATTTTAGATAGTGTTGGTGTTGGTGGCACGTCGGCTTTAGAACTTTCGTAGTGCTGAAGAACGATGGTTTTTTCTGCCAATGTCGTTCGAGTCGCAGAATCATCTAAAGATGTTTCAAAAACTTGAGAAGTAGAAGTGGTGATAGAAGGTGTGACTTGGGGAATTGACGTGAGAAATTGTTTGGGTTCTGAAATTGCTTCCTTAGTTCCAGAAACAGCTAGTGAACTCGAAAAACTTTTTGGACTTGTAACAGTGATAGTGCTTCCATAGTTTGTAACAATTTCAGTAGAAGGAAATGAGGGACTCTTCGAAGTTCTGGAAGTAAGAGATGCTGTAGCCTGCATATCGGTCTTGAATATTGAAGATGCTGCTTCTTGAACTGATACAGATTCTCTTTCCGTTGCACCAACTGGGGCAGTTTCCAATATATTCGCTCTGTTTGTCGTCGATTCCAGTTCAGATTTTGTGGACATAGCTCTGGTTACAAATTTTGAAAAATTTTCATCTTTTATCGACTCTAATGTCATATTTTTTGCTATGTGCTTTGTTGCACCAGTCTCAGAAGCTACGGATTTCGTTGTTCTTTCTGATTTCGATACAGTTGTTGTTTCATCAAGTTTGATTCCTGAAGTTTTCTGTTCAGCAACTGTTACAGAATCAGAACTTGGCATTGAAATCGTCGACGTCTCTGTATTCCTTGATTGGGAAAAAATGTCCGAAGAGCTTGTCTCTCTAGTAGTATCTATCGTTCTACTGATCCCGTGCTCACCCCCTTTTGTAGATATAGATTCTGAAATAAGAGAAGTTTCTAGTTTAATTGTGTCGGGAATTTCGGAGGATCTGGTTCCTCCCATTTCCGTAACAGATGAAGTCAAGCCGTTTGTTCCAGAAACAGATTTCGAAATGTCACCTATCTGCTCCTCTATTTCTGTTTTGTTCGCCGCACTCGTAGTCGCAAGTTCACTAACTGTCGTAGTAAATTTCGCAGCACTAGAAGCTGCCCATTTTTTCGATTCATCGGATGCTTTTGTTACGCTAGCTGCTCCTGATACTTCAGCTGTTCCGAAATCTGGACTTCCGGATGTGGTTACGTCAAGACGTTTTCCTCCTGATACAACTTCTGAACCATTGGAAGTCACTAATTCTTCTTTTACAAAAACATTTTTCTCTGTTATACTACTAATACTGGGCTTCAATGAAGCAGTTTCTGTCATGGTCACAGATCCTGAACTTAAATTTTCAGTAGTTGAATATGAGGAGTACTTGATTGTCTCATCAGTCATCATGACTTCTTTTCCGACTCCTTCGGTGGTGGTTTCAACCCTTACTTTATTTTCAACAGTCAAACTTCTAGGTTCTTCACTGATTTCGGATACTTTTGAACGAATTTCTTTAGCCGAAGAGCTTGAAAATGTCTTTAACGATTCCTTGGATTGTGGAGTAGTAACGGATCCTAGTTTTTCATCCTTTTCTTGAAGAAGAGTAGTTTCATCATCACCTGCGGGTTTCAATGTATTTCTGAGTCTAGCTTCCATATCACTTGGCAGGAAAGTTTCACTGGTCGTACGGAACATTTCCGTAGATTCAGATGTCGATGGTTTCGAAATCACTGCAATTTCGGTTGTAGAAGTTGAAACAATTTCAGATCTATAAATACTTGTAGTCGGACCTATTTCTTTACTGATAATAACTTTTCCTTCTTCGAATGAATCCCGTTTCTTGCCATCAGTGGTTTCATGTGTAGCTTCGGTATTTTGATTAGTATTTACATCTATTATACCACCAGTCTTCTCAAAATCTCCCGATTTAATTGCTCCGGAAGCTGTTGTTTCTTCGATGTTATGGGAATCAAGTATTGAAGATCCTCCCGTGGTCAACTTTCCTTTTGCAGAATCTGAGATAGATTTCATATCTTCTTTCTCTGTGGGCACGAAAGAGAGTGACGCATTTAAAATGACATCTGGTGATGTATATATATTAGTCCAATTTCTCTGAATTGGTGCACTCGTTTTGCCAATTACAGACTCTGTTGTTTTAGGATATCCTTTCATCAGTACAATTTCCAGTCCAACTTCTTGAGTTATATCATCTGTAGCTACTGTTCTTAAAAGATCATTTGTTTCGATGACAGTATTTGAAACGAAGCCTTTGGTGCTACTGACAGTTTGGAATTCAGTCACTTCTTCTCCTGAACCCTCCACTTCAATACTTTTTGCTGAGGTTGATTCACTTTTCTCTACTTCAGTAGCAGCACTTTTGCTGTGCCCTGAAACAGGTTCTGTTTTTTCATCCCCTACTACTGTTACTTTTTCTGCAGCATCTCCAGAAGTTAATTTCACTGACAAATTGGCAGTTGCTGCTTGACTAACGGATGAAGTACTAAGTCGGAGAGTTCCACTTGTAGATGATTCTTTCGAAGTATCAGTTCCAGTCTCAGTCGGTGTTTCATTTATTGTTGTAAAAGAGTACTTCGTTGCGATGGTTCCCTGTGACTCAACATGACTTATTGGCTTACTGAATGAAACTGATACTGCATTAGGTGTCGTCATAGAAAATTGATTAAATGATAAAAGACTATTTGTTGAATCCACTGGGATCACAATATTACGTGATACCGTATCATCGATCTCAGATTTTTTCGATGTTTTCTCAAATGTTGAAGGTACTTCAGTGCTTCCAACAACCTCTGTCGATTGTTCCAAAGTAACTGTTTTAGCTTTCGCCTGCGTTGTCTCAACTGAAACTGATTTTTGGGTGAATTCCGATTTATCGGACTCAGTTTTTTGTGATACTGAAGTTAAATCTGATTCGAATTTCATAGTACTTTCTATAAGCTGAACTGGTTTAGTACTTTTTGAATATGGATAAAATGTAGCATCTACTTCAACAGTTCCACTATTTTCTGAAACATGCTCACCAGATGCTTCTACTATTTCAATCCCAATTTGTCGATCGGTCGTTAGTGAAGCTTTAGCTATTTCAAGACCAACTTTCAAAGTGGCTTCATGCGATCGCCCTCCTAATGGGCTGGAAGTTCCATGAAGTTTGGCTGGTTTTTCAAATTTTGAAATTGAATTTGGCAAATCAGATTCTGGAATAACAATTATTGCTCCTTTACGAGTAACTTCAATAACCACTGGCGTAACAGTTTCCTCTTTTACGCTAATTGCTACATCAGCTCCAGAAATTCTTGCTACGGTGTTTCCTTGTTGCAATTTCTCATCTCCTTCCTTTTTCCACTGCAATTTGCTTTCTGGAATAGAAGGTGAGGTTACTGCTTCAGTAATTATAGCTTGATTAGGCGAAGTTAAAGAGTCAATATCAGTCATACCCATTTGCATTTTAAGATCTTTACTAGTAATATATGTAGTAGTTCTGAGCTGTTCTTCCACGGTCGATGGTGTTATCATGACAGTTTCTTTGTCGGTATTTGCCGTTGTACTTATTGATTCCTTTGATTTAATCAAATCACTTCCCGTAATGGTAATCGTTGATTCTGTCTTGTCGATCTTTGGACTCGTAGTTGTTTCTAGTTTTACACTTTTCATTAATCTTGCTTCAGAAATAGATTTAGTATCCGTACTATAGGTAGCAGTTTCAGGGATTTTAGAAATTGTGAATTTTCCGGAACTATCTTGACTGGTATTAATTCCGCTTGAAATTATTCCAGCGGCTTTTGAAGACTTTAGAGTTGAGATAGCAGGACTTTCTGAACTTCTTCCTAGCGATATTCTTGATTCAATAGGTGTTTGATTTATCGTTGCTTTCGAAGACTGAAAAATGATGATTTCGGGTTTTCCAGTTACTTCCTCTCTAATTTTGTACACTTCACCGGAATTGCCAACCACTTGTGGCGATGAAGTTTTAGTAATTGGCAAAATGGTAGCCTTTGGAGTTCCATCATGAGTTGTTCCATCTACTCCAAGAATGTTATTAGTCTCAATGCCTTCACCAGATCCTTCGGTTTCTTCACCCTTTTCACTGCCCTCTGCCCTTCCTTCTTTGGATGAAGATTCGAAATATTTTCCTATTTTCGTCTGGTTTCCACGCACTTCTGAAATGTCAAACTTAAAACATTCATCAGATCTTGACAAGACGAGTTGAATTTTAATTGGAATTCAATTTTAAGTGTATTTCTAACAAAGTCATATTGTGTTCGGAGATAGAAGTAAGACACTCTCCAGTTGGAAATATGGCTTAATAAACAACAGCATTTTTTTCAAAACATCATAGTTTGTATATGTACTCATGAAGTGAAAGTTGTGAAACTTGGAAATTTTCGGTAGTTAATTACGTAAGATGTTAAAAATGCGGAGCAGAAAGTGCAATGAATATACAAAGAAAATATTGGAAAATTTTCAAAATAATCTTATAAGGACTATTTGTTTGTCATTGTCAATTAAAATGTGACAAAATCAATCTAATCTTGATTTAACTTTTTCTTTTATGCACGGATATGAATCATACCGATGCCAACTAATGCTCCATTCTTGTCCCTTGTCACATTCCATTTTTTGCTTTCGATTCGTCCACGTCCAATGATTATCGCATGACCCGTGAAATTTTTCCATTCTCCAACCGTTTCAATAGTCCAACTATTTCTTCGTCCACTACCACTTAATTCACCTTTACTAAAGCTACCACTCCAAGAGTCATTTGCACTGCCAGCACTACTAGCACTAGCAGTACCATCAGATTCGGTGAAATTACTTCTCATACCACCTGTAATTTTTCCAATAGCAGAAGGCAAGACAAGATGCTCTCCTTTGTTCTCGAAACTATTTCTATGAACATCAGTAATTTCTAGTCCGGTGCAGTCCGATAAAGTCGAATTTGCAGTGCAACATAGGAATGAGCCACGTAAATTAACACACCATGAATCAGAGTGGTTACATAGGCCAAGCTTGCACTCGTTAACATCTACAACAAAGAATAACATTACTTCCAAAGTACTAAACTTTTTTAGCTTTCTGAAATTGGTCAGAATTTAAGCGAAATGAAACGGATTATCCAAGATTCTTTGTAATATTTTTTATAAAAACTTAAGAGGAAGTATCGGTCAGAAAGTAATAACTCACCAGCACAACCTTCGAAGGTATTCCCAATGAAGCCATCATTGCATCGGCAGGTACCATTAACGCAGTGTGAATCAGGGGGACATCCAAAATAGCATGCAAGACCAAATTGTTCTGCCGATATCACCTGTCTATCGATGATCACAAAGCCGCCCGTTGTTTTCTGATGAATACTACCAGTGGAAAAAGTCCGTCGAATGCCTTTAATTAAATAAGAAGAGTAAAGATTTATGAATGAAATAGGTTATTACTAATTAGTTGTTATTTACATTAACTTCGATGAAATGTTTGTTTTAAAAGTGAAGTAAAAAACGGATACAAAAGTTTTTTGTGAAGTGTATATATATCATTATTGCGCAAATATAATTCAAAGGATTGTGAATAGTTACTGTAAATATCATGATAGAATTATTACCATCTAATTTAGAGTTGCTACCAAGGCATTCAGGATTCTTTGAATCAGCACTACAACAAACGAATCCACCGAAAAGATTGACACACCATTCACCAGCACCTGGACATTGCTTATCATCCTCACATTCATTTATATCTGCAATATAAGATGATTTCATTACCAAATGATAAGAAGGAATTGCTCTGAAGGATTATAACGATTAAAATTATTACGAAATCTTGGCAGATTATTACAATTACTAGAATGCTAACTGTAATAGTCTACTGAGAGGTTTCTGAATGCTTAAGTGAACGACTAGTCTGATGAATCAGTACTTTAAAAAATCTATTTTGGAAATTGCTAAAAAACCACTCCAAAAGCAAAGCTCTAACAAGATGATTCAAGAAGACTTGAATTTTACTTGGCAAAAATTATTTGTAATTTTTTCTTTCTGATTTAAAAAATCGAACGCAGATGGCTTACCGGAGCATTTAACTCGCGGATCACCACTAAATCCTTCCATGCATTGGCATGTTTCGTTGTAACATACAGCATGCAATCCACATCCACCAGAACAGAATGCACCCTTTTCTAGAAATTATCAAACACTGCAAAATTAAAAGTTCCATTTTTAATGGTAAGCTTTTCACTAAGGCAAAGCTAGCGAATAATTTTACTCTTACAAATCTTACAGTAAGAAGTCAATGACCATTATTCCTCATCCTATTCAAGGTTTCTTCTGAGGAAAAAGATGTATCAACATCTATGATTTTCTTATCTCTCCTTGTATTATTTAGCTAAAATTAAATTAATTATAAGTAGAGATACCTCGAATGCATCTTTTGTCATCCAGATCTTGCTCACAACATATATAACCACCATCGATATTCACACACCGCAATTCACCGATTTGACCTTCACAAGGGTTATGCTTTGCTTCGCATTCATTTACATCTGTAAATATGCTAATGTTTTTCAATGATTTGGAACATTCGATTTGGTAGCATTTATTGATAAAAGATAAGAAGTTCAGTTATGATAATAATTTGTATAAATTACTTTTTCGTATCAGACTAAAATTTTAAAATTTTAAAAACACCAACCGTAACAATTCAAGCCATCACCAATATATCCTGACTGGCATATACACATCCGTAGAGTACCAATGCAAAAAGCATGGCGATCACAAATACCCTCCTGTTGACTACAATCATTTAGCGCTAAAATTCATTTCAGTTAGCCTTTTTCATTTTTATTGCGTAATACTCAAAAAGAAAAGTGTAAAATTTAGTTAAAATTTCAGTTTTGAAAGACTGACGTGTACAATTTTCACCGTCACCGGTAAAACCATCCTCACATATGCACTGATGACTTCCGATCGTATTCACGCAACTAGCACGTTTGTTGCATTTAGAAGTTTTTTCGGCACACTCATCGATATCAACGCATGTTCCATTCTTCAAACGATATCCATCGTCACATTCTTCCACACATTTGAATTTACCAATCTATGAAAAAAATTCTTATCAATTCTTACGGAGAAGAGATCAAAATATTATATTACCATTGATAATTACCATTGCAGAAATTGCTTTGAAATGGAGTAAGAAAGTTACTTACAAATGGTAAGGAGCGCAATTACATTACTTCCTACTTTCATGATTTTCCAATTGATACCAAAATCATCCTAACTGTTTAGAGATTTATCATAATCATGTAAATTTTTAAATAATTAACGTTAAAAGCCTTCTAGAAGCTAATAAGCAAAATTTCACCTCATTTTGGCATTTAAAATTCTCTGGACAGTTATGCATTTCTTGCACGCATTCATCGATATCTGTTAAGATGTTTATCATTTGAGAATCATAGAAGAATCTATTATGTTATAAAAGATTTCATAACTTTTGACCTTTACATTGTGCTAACATTATCATGATGAGTCCACCGATGTAAGACTATCTTAGCAATGTAATAAGATAATGTATAATGAAGATAGAAAGAGGATAAACATCTTCCTTCACCTCTAACTTCTCAAAGTTGATTTATTCTCAATTTATACAAAGCAAAGTCTATTTTCAAATATATTTGTCCAGAAAGACATTTAAATTTGAATTTTTCTTAAACGTATTTGTCACTTTTCTATTCCTTCGAGAAAAATAACAAATCAATTTACCAGCGCAACGTTCAAGAGGTATTCCCAATGGTTGGAAACCTTTAGTACAATTGCAGAAATATGTCCCCGGTAGATTAACACATGTTGAGTATTCCGGACATCGTGCTATCCCTGTTTCACATTCATTAATATCTGAAAATTAAAAATCCATCTTCATTATTGTTAATAATCAGTGAACCATTGCTATGAGACTGTCTGTGTCGTAATTAGCTTTTCAGGCTTATGATTTTTAATTTGCTGCGCAAATAGCAGCTTTATCCCTATGTTGTGAGATTTTACGTTTTTCGAATGAAAGACAAGAATAGTTTTATTTCTCATAAATTAATAAGATTAATGAGGAAGATGAAATGATAAAGCATGGCTAACAAGGCTGAATTAAATTTTTGGCATATTTTTATTGCGCCTATCTTTTATTAATGTTGCCTGATACCGTTGCAGTTTTGCAGTATTTTTCAGGATTTCTTCCTTTACACTGTCTTCAATCGTTCCTGATAATTCTAATTCTAAAATGTCTCCTTGAATCTACCTCCAATCATATCCATCTCCCTTTTATAGACTTTTCTCATAATAAGAAATTCTTTTGCATCATTGGCTGCGGATGTTCGGATTTTCTCTCATCAGGGACAAGTTTTTCAATGAATGAATCATTGTTTCGTTAATGGTCGTCGTTTTATTACAACGGAGTGAACTAAGTTTAAATTGGTGTTGTATTATTTTTTGGTTGATTTTCCCGAAACTTTCTACTTTTACTACTTGCTCGTATTCCAAAGAAATTATTTATACTGTTGTTGGTAGTGGCAATGACCTCGTACATCATTGAAAGGAAATATTGCGGAAATATGTTCTTTAACCTAAATTACTTCATATGATCCAATTCGTTCCCACTACTTAGTTTTTATGTTTTTCGCAAAATTGACAGCAACAGGTTGGTGTGAAAATTTCAAACAAAATCTATTAGAGAGAAATTTAAGGCAACAAGAAATTTGTTTTCCACTGATAAGAGTGAATAAAAATCATGCTGTTGACACTAAACGAGACAATCGAACATCATGACCTTTGACGGCCTTGTCCCACTAAATTTGAACCCGCCGCTCATGAATTTCATACATATAAGCATCGCATTTCTGTCTATAACGGGAACCATTATTCATGTCAACTCTATTAATGGTGAAAATCCTCCAATAAGCCTCTCATTTTCTATAAAAGAAATCTTCCAGAAGTTTCAATTCTTGGATTCTTGGTTGTTTGAGGCTAATTTTGAAAGAAGAAAAGACGTACCTAACGTCTTATATGGTAATTCTAATAAAATGTAATAATACAACAGAAGACTAATACTTCGAAATCTAACACACGATATTTGAACTATCCAAGAACAAAGTATCTCTCACTTTCAACTATGAAATTCAGATCGAGTGAGTCATACTCTCACCGTTGGAATTCTTAAAAAGTTTGTCTGTTCAACTGATCAACAAACAGAATCTCAAAATGGAGAATCTTAATGAGATTTAAATAACAGAAAAAGAGAAAATAAACCTGATATCGAAGATGGTGAAATTTCTATAAAATTTTTAGAATTACTTAAGATAACGGCCTCTTCATTATGAATAATTAATTAAGTCATGAATTGAGGATATTCTCATTTTTTATTACAAAAGTAGCATAAAGACAATGGTCTAGAGTCAGAAATAAAAATGAAAGTAAATGTCGTTAATTCTAGAGTTAGAAATAAAAAATAAAGTTGAAGTAAACCGAAATGATCCAATTTAATATTAACATATAGATATGAGAATTATCTTTCCAATTCCTACCAACAATCAGTAAACTTTTACATGGATTCAGAAATTGTAAAACTTCTCTTACCGGAGCACTCGTGTCCATCTCCCTGAAATCCCGGGAAGCAGGTACAAGAATATGAACCATAAGTGTTACGACAATGTGCTAGCCAGTGACATGGCTTATCTTTACATTCATTATTATCTGAAGACAAAAATAACGCTTAAATCAAGATTTAAAAAGAAAAAATTCACTTCCTTTATAATTCCGAAATCCTTAATTAAGATTTTGCTCCCAATCGAATATTCATTATTATTGAGGATGGAAATTTCTTTATATACTTGCAAAAATTTGCAAAACTCATACCATTAAGTTCACAATGAGGGCCATGATATCCGGCATTGCAGTAACATTGTCCTTGAGTTCCATCGAACAAGCATGCACCTCGCTGATTGCATGTCGAGTTACATCGGCTACCTGCAGTTTATCCTTTTATAAGTAGGATATTCAATAGTGTGAAAATAATCGATAATACATCATCATCTCATTCGCTTATTCATACATCCAAATACAGTTTCTATGGGTAGATTAAATGAAAAATTCTGAAATTTGGTATTTTGAGTCACTTTTGAGGAATTCTTGTACAATTATTTGACATAAGATGACCTCCATTATGCTGCAAAATGGTTGACATCAACAGTTATGTTTCTTGTAAAGTTGAAAGATGAATGCTATGTTTCAACGAAGAATTTCTTTTTTATTGAACATTTTCAGACTCTTTTATCAGCTTTAAATTTTAATTTTATTGATAGGAAAGTTAGTCATACTTGAAAGCAAGTGGATTAAATGGAAAATTTTGATATTAAATATTTCGAATTTCTTTGAAGAAATCCTGAAATGATTGTCAAGAAAACCGAAACTTAATATTGCTTTAGTACTTGAAAAGAAATGCTTAATCGATTATGGAAAATTTCATTTTTCGACTGTTAATTTAAACAATTCAAAAAAGTTAATTGTAGTTGTCACCCAATTAAGCTGAAGAATAAGTTCATTAATTTGTTAGATCACTGATAACAATTGTGATCCTTGATTTCTTAACGATTGTTGATTGATCAATTGAATGAATAAATTTTTTGACTAAATATTTTATTCTGCTATGGTTGTATTTCGGGTAGTTAAATTCAACACTTCTAGATTCTAATTAAATTATTCAATGTTACTGAACAATAGAAAAGGTTTCGGGTAGAAAAAAGGATATTGCATGTGTAAACATAGTAGATTTGATTGATTAACGTCCGGGCGGACATTTCATGGTTTCAATTTTCACAATTCTATTACAATGTTTTTTCTTCATTCTAAATGAAAATTATTGCACATTCATATGGGATATTGTCGAGTTTTTTTTCTTCGAATGAAAAAATTACCTCAACCGTTTACAGATAAGATGAGATAGAATTTTGACAAAAGAATTCCGATTCGCTGACTCTTCAGAAATTTTTAAAGCACATTTATGGCGTTGTCGTATGAAGGTGAGGTGAGGCACGGTGGCAATTTCTCGTAACTGTTACCAACTCATTCATCCAACAAGAAAGCCAAAATGGGAGAAGTTCATTGGCACCAAATGTATGCTACACTGGTGTGAGCAGTTAAAACAGTAAAGGATTTAAAGAAAGGCGTGGACGAAACATTCTATGGTAAACGAAGAAGAAAAAAAAATTAAGTGATTCATTGTTTCGACAAAAAGTTTCCAACTTACTGCAAAATTTTCAAGTGAACCGAGGAAAAACTCAGTTTATTTAGGGGAAATAATATTAAATTATAATTACTCAAAATGAAAATGAAAAATGAATAAGTTGGCAGTTTCAATTTCTTTTATGTTTATTTTTTCCGAAATAAATTTTTCATTCATCATGACAAATGAGTAATGCGAGTTGAAAATCAATAATGCATTTGAAATATTACTTGAATGATCACTTCTGCTTTCATTTGGTTACAAATGGCTTTTTGCATGAGAGAGAAATGATTATTTTACTGCTTTACGATATGCCAACCAGCATATTCCTTATTTTTTTATCATTTTATAAATCAAATCGTAAACTTTCCTTTCCGGAACCAGTTTAAGAAAACGAAATTTCCGGTTACACAACAATTTCCGTCATTTAGAATGTGATTTTACAGCAATCACAAACACTACATTTTTATTATATAATTGTAGAAAAATTCCTCAACTCTCGTGCTTCTCTTCAAATCATTTTTTCCACCTAAGTAGAAATAAATGAAGATAACTTTCGTAGTTTTCCTAATGGTTTGTTTTAAAAGATGGATAATTTGAAATTAATGGACAGTTTGACGTAATTCCCATCTGGTGATGAGGATAGCATACAATATAATCAAAAAACGATAATATTTTGTTGTGTTTGAAAGGATGGAAGTGACCGGTTAGTGGCATTTTTTGAAAAAATTTTTAGTAAAGATATCTGAATCGCTAAATCTTTTCAAATTGAACTGCTTCAAGATTCCGTACTTCTTTTATAGAGTCTTGACATGTAGTATAAAATCTTATAAAAATTTGGAAAAGTACCACAGTATGGAAAGCTTTCGTCGTGCATTGCTGGATTACTGTAGCAATCTGGCTTTCCATCGCATATGATCGAGATCTGATGCAAATGCAAATCATCCGGATGAGGCGAATGTTGACAAATGACAGTGCCGGTATCGAAGTTGACAACAAATGTCGGCCGCATGTCAGGCATCGACGAGTTCACAAAACTTTTTGTGATTGCATTGCTAGGATGCAATAATACGCCAAAAAACGTCATCCATAGCAGTAATAATCGGTCCAACATTTTACCACCAAATCGTTTGTCCCTCTACCAATTCTTGAAACTTCTTGCCGTCGATCCTGGAGATGACTTTTGAAATTTAAAATACTATCCGAAACCTATTTCAGAGTGTTTTCGAATCTGCGCAGCTTAACATTTTACGGAAAGCAAAAGATAGACAATAAATTACAAACATAATACATGTGCAATGCTGATTTTTATTTGCCACCTTTGACCTTCTACCTTAAAGTATCCATAGACTTTTTAATTTTAAAGTTGAACATATCTGTTCCATTGATTGTAACTGGAGGAGAAAATTTTTGAAAAAGTAAAAGTGAAGAAATGCGAATAAATGTAAATCGCCTCTATCAAATCATTTACTAAAAGAAGAGGTGCTTTTACCTACCATACCTAATTTCTATAAAATCAAAACCATAAATAGGCATACTAATAAATATTAGTGACAATTCTTTTCATCTAGAGATTATTATTAATTTTAGAATTTTCACCACACAAGATTTAGTGAGAAGTCTTAGATTTTAAGTATGTAAAAGGAAGAGAAGAAATGTAAGCGTGATGATCATCAGAATTCATCTAACTTTTGATCATATTTTTCAACAAGTTCAAATGATCGGCAGAAGGCAGAATTAAGCAAACTGATTTTTTGGAGGTAGTGATATCAAAATTTGGCGTGGAAGTAGAGATTTCTTTCAAATAAGAAAAAATTTGAAATAGGTAGGGTTGCAAACATTTGCACTACTGTAAATTCAAATAAACTGGTAGACAAATCCAACAGTTCACGCAATAATCGCATTGTCTTTCCAGTTGAATCGATCGGTGATAATCTTAAAAGCGCTTAACATGATATGGTAATAGTAACTATCATTAATAATTCAAGTTTGAATTATGAAATGCTATGTTAAATATTGTCTCAGCTTAACTTCTGCAAATTGTATCGAGATCTTCTGGGCTCTTCATCATTCACTCAGCGAATCAATTGTAAAATTTAATTCAAATAAAAATGGTTTCAAAGCAAAATAAATGGTAATACAAGTCAGTTGAGCATTCAGAAAAAAAGCATTGGACTTTAATTTAAACAATCTACCCCTTGTAAAACAAATTCACTAAGAGGAGGTCATTTTGGAAAAATGGTGAACAATGGTGAAGTTTGCTGAATTCAATATTATTTAAAGCTTCAAAAAAAAGAAAAGGTATGCATGGGCGAAATTGATGGATGAAAATCTCGATGAAAAATAAGAATAAATGAAAAGACATCACTTCCTCCCGTTCTGTCTTGTTGGTTCCAAGTAGTACTAAGAGGAGGGGTTTAGTCGGTAGAGATCGAAAAAGAGGAATGGAGGACTTGGTATTGACGGCAAAAGTTGATGATGGAACCGAAGAGAGCGGTGTCAACTCCCTTTTATATGATGACATCGATACAAAAACTAATGCAAACAAAAATTTCCATTTTCTAGATGGGACGAAATTTGCCAGTTATCTTGTTATTACTTTTTGGCTTATTTTTCAAACCACTGAGGTCAAACGGGAAATCGAAATTGCGAGATATGCATGTTTGATTTTACCTTTTAATAGAAAACTATCAATGTTTCAATAAATAACATCAATAAATTGATGGTAATTCAATACAAACATAAACTTATCCACAAGGGCTAGTGGATATCGAAAAAACAGCTTCAGGCATTTTTGTTTTGTAGTTGGACATTCTTTCAAAATATTTTGATGAAGTCAGATGGAAAAAGAATTTAGAGGAGTTAATAATTGCAAAATAAGTCCATCTAAATTATTAAGCTATATATTTCAGCATGAATATAAGATCTAATTTATGACAGTCATTCAATTCACAATTTAAGTCAATTACGAGAGTAAATGTACAACATTTTATTTCGCAGAAGTACCGCAAAGAATCAACTGAGATTCAGTTAAAAATTTCTTTTTTGTTTGCTTGATTTATAATGGTTATATTTTAAGTTGAATAAGAATGAGAGGGGAGATCCTACGCTCACTGCATTATCCGTCATTTTTGACGCAATAAAATTTTGCACTCTTTTCAACCTTTATTTATGGAATGTGAATATAAAGTAAACTAGGCTAAGTTTCTTATTTATTTTTCTACCAAATAGTAGCCATAATCCTGTTAGGGATTATGGATAAGCAGGAATGCTTGTGTATGGGATTGCATATGTATAACTTCGCACAAGCAAGTAAAAATTTGAGGTTAAATTCGAAGTTGCAACTTGAAATTTTCCGATTTTCAAATTTCAATTTGTAACAGATTTTTCAATGCCACCTTATTTTGCAAGAAAATTCTAGTGGGATAGCATTTAGAGAGTTTGAATCTGGAGCAGCCCTATTAGCTAGCCATTATTCGCATGATATATCTGAAAGAACTTATCATGGCAACTTAAAATTTTATCCCAAATAATAATATTTTAGAATCTTTTCTGCTAATAATTCAAAATAAATTTCAACAAAAAAATTTCGTAAAATATGCAACGCCAAATGTCAAAACAGTTTTGTAATCGAAATCACCAACGATAATTATTTGTCTAAATTATTCAGATAAATTGTGCAGAAATAAATAGTTTTAGCGGTTGGATCAAACAGAATTTTACTAGAAGAATCGATAAATTGATCAAAATAAGTATTACACAGTGAAGATTTGTGAGACTTCATTTTCATTGAAATTTTATAAAATGATTGGTGGCCGGTTCATAACATGGCCAGCTAGTGAACGATGTTAAGAATGAATGGATGGAAGGGATTTATCAATCCGTGATCACCACAAATAGGCTTGTTAAAAATGATAATGAGGACATGACAATTAGAACATGAGATAGGGAAGAGAAGGGATGACTGACAGATCTTCACTGTAATCATAAATCATACAGATCATTAAATCTCCGATAGTGAAATTCGGGTCAGTAAGCATATCGTCTATTGGCTTATTCAATTCAATTTCATTTATAACATTAATTTTACTCTTAAGTTAGCTATCTTCTTGAAACATATCATAAAATGATTCCTATGTGAAGTAAAATAAAAGTATGAAAGTAACAGAACTTAATTGATAAATTACAACGATAAATGAAAAGGCCTCTTTTACTGAGGTTCTATTCTTCAACACCTAAAAATAATCTTAACTATTTCTAATGAATTTTCATATAAAAATAAACAATTTAGCATAGACATGATATGTTCAAATAACTGTACACCTATTTTCCATTATTGTTTGAAATTTAAGAAACTAAAAGTAGTAACTAAAGTTAGTAGATGACATTTGAATAAAATGAATCAAGAATAGTTAGCCATACTAGAGCATTTTAAACAGCAAATATGACTCAGAAGTCGATTAAAAAGAATTTAAGAAGTATAATACATGTTATCATATCCGCATTTCTTTGGAATCCGATGTCACTCGCCATATACATTTCTTGAACTTTCTGGGTCATCACCGCCACAAACATCGAGTAGATTCTCAAAAGCTTCCGGTTAAAAAAAAAAAAAATCAATTAAATGTAAAAAAGAATAGTAAGACTTGATGTCGGTAGCCTTAATATTCCTCCTACACCTTTTCAAGGTGATATGCAAAAGTTTTGAAAAAGAAAAATAGTGAAATAACCTCAGAAAAAAAAAAAAAGAATTTCGGTACAATTAAAAAAGGAAAGAAAAAGTGCTGTAGGAAACAAACGTACAAGGATGGTAACAGTTTTTCAGTAAAGAATGCCATTGTTCACCTTCACCTAATTCTCTTCCATCTCTTTTCAATTTTGACACATAAATTGAAATAAAAATTACAAGCGAAGCTCATATGCAATGTATTTTAAACGATGAAATGTTCATGATAGGATATAGCAAAAAAAAAAAAAAGAAAGGAATTAGTCCTCGTGGATAAGATCTTTTCGTTTTTATTTTCTCTCTTTTTTTTTTTTTCAGCATGTCAAATTCTTTAAACGGACAAATAGCTGTTTAAATGTATAAACATAGATAAGAGGAAGAAAAATTTGTTGAAAAGAGTTACTTAAACAAATTTGTTATACGCTAAAGGTCGAGATGAAATGATGGGATGTGAAAGGCACAAGCAATGATGAATGGACAATGATTCTAGCAATTATAAACTTTCTAATTAAAGAAGCAAAAAAAAAAGGACAATAGTGTTTTTTTTTTTTTTTTTTTTTTTTGTTGATGGAAAGTATTATTTGATATTGTAGTAACTTGGCCACAAGTAAATATGTTTGATTCTAACGTAGTCTTCCATATCATTTCAATTTTGGGGTAGTTAGCGTAAGCAATTATTCATTTTTTATATTTCATTAAAAACTTTGATATTTAGTCAAGTCAAGAAATAAATATATTGTTGAATGCAAATGATATTTGTTTTGGGCCAGAAGAAATTGGAAGTAAGGTTTGGATAAGAGGCTGTCCGTTTTTATTTCTGAATGACCTTGAAATTTCTTCAAACTAACGAAGAAATGTCCCCAGAATTTGGAATTCTCGAGAATAATATCTAAAAATTATTTCACATAAAATGATCTTGCATATGTACATTAGTCCAAAGTCCAAGTAGAGTCTAAAACAACGAAACAATGATTGTTATTTCAGTTTATTATGAAATTTGAAATATCTTTCAAAAAGTGATTAGACTTTAAAATACTTTCATGATAAGGATCAAGAAATGCAAAATGCAAAAAATGACTTCTAAAAAGTACCAACATCTTTGAAATTCCAAATTACAATGGTAATGCAGTAAAAATTTTTCAATTTCTGAGAAATTTTTATTCGAGATTTGGATAGCAAGGAAATTGCAAATATTGATTGGTATCTTTTTGTCATATTGTCAAATCAAGAAAAAGTATTGTGAACTTATGATTATCTTGTGCTATTATTAGTTTGATTATTGCTATCACCAACGTAATCGGGCAACTTTTATTGGTAGCTATAGTCTGATTAATCATTCTTATCACTGTCTCTCTTTTTTTCGAAAATGATGAAACAAACTTGGATGATAATTAAGCAAATTAAAGATAAACATTTTACCATTTACTATTGTCAGTATAGGAATTTTGCGATATCATTGCGAAGATACAACCTTCAAATGAATGAAAAATCTTTAGCCGTATGGTAGATAGGCGTACTTTAGAAAAAAATTAATTGTCAAAATTATCGTACTGTGCATTCTTTGATTTATGCAACTTATATATGAAAATTTCACGGGTTTTGTTGAAATAAGCTGTTTGTTAGAGATAAATAGCTCAGTTGTGTTTAAATGGTTTTGAAAAGTGCGTGAAAATTTCTATTAAATGAATGGTTCAATTATATTGATTCGAGTTCAAATCGAAGGTCAAAAAGTTGCACAAGAAAATTGAAATGAGAGTAAACCATTTTCTAAGGGTTTTTTGTAGTCTTTGAAAATATTATCCTAACTTGGTTTATAAATCAAGTAATGCTGGTCTCTATACTCATTATTAGACTTCAATTAGCTTAAGCTTAGTCAGTACATAGAAGAGATTGATTATTTTTTGATTATATAATAATTGATAAAATAATATGATTTTGGAGTGAACTGTAATTATCTTAAGTGGAATTGGTGTCTTACGCATTATGCTACCCTATGTTATAATTATACGTAGAATATTCTTTCACTAATTTATGATTGGTGTTTCTTTCGTACAAATGTTCCTCCTCAAGACACAATTGAAGGTCATTCTTGAACTTTCGAAATGAAAAAAGTAAGATTTAAATGTCGAAAAGTTTAATTGGGTGGAAAAAAGACATTTTTAGACTTTGAAATTTATGAAAATCTTAGATGTGGTGTTGGAAAAAATGATGGAGCAATATCTTTCTATCCAATGCATCGTACCGGAAATAGCAGCGGCAACATTACCCTTTTACCTTGACTGATCTTTTCACGGTCCTCTTCTAACTTCCTTCAATTCCCTATTACTGTAAACCCTGCAATTCCCTCCTTATTTCAAAAATCAATTATTAGTACAAGAAGGAGTGAAAGTATGGAACGACGCGACAATTTCTGTCGTCATTGTTATTTTGTCAGGGTCAAATAATCCACAAACGACAACTAGATGAGCTATGAAAAGGCAAAGTGACATGTGAAGAAAAGGAGAAACATGTCGTTTTAAATTTAATATCAGACAAAGGAAATTCAAAACATCAAACTGATTGCCCATAGAATTTCAAAATTTCTTCGTAGAAGTGGCTTAAATTTTCATTTTGGCACAAATGGGACTTCTTTGCTGCGTTCAAATTGTAATGGAAAATAGAATTACTGAAACACGATAATATTATGGATAAATAGCGGTATTTCATTAAGTTTTCTACAAAATGTCTAAGAAACAGTACTATGCTAATTAATTGCCTCAGTATCTTTGTCCATTCTCCGACTTGCCCAGTTCTGCAACAATGCTGAAGTTCCATCGACAAGCAAATGTTACCTTCCATAACAATTATTTTATGGCTTTTTAAATTTATAATCTAAGTCTAGATTTTATGCATATTAATTACTTATTCAGTCTAAGCTAAGATAATGCATAAGGTTAGCATAATAATTGCAGCTTGTCAATTTCTTTTAAAAGAATCATTCTCGTCAAAACGATAGCATCACAATTCCAATTGCTTACTAAAAAATTTGTGAAGATGGAAATTCCATTATAATTTGCATGAGGACCAATAAAGCTAATTCAGTACTGCTCGGGAATTTTCCAAAAAGAAACATCTACATAGATGAAGCGATGATTTACAATTAATACCACAAATATTGCTGCTTTATTTCTTAAAAAGTTCTCGAGCTTGCATGGAAACGCCTTCGAGGTGGGTCAAAAACAAAGCCAGGTTCTGGAGGCCTTTGATAAATACAATCAGGACATGAATATCAAGATAAAACATTGGTATTGTTGAACCATAAAAGCAAAACATTGATGTCGAAAATATACTTTCTTTAAGCAGTATCCATAAGAATTTCAACATTTGTTGATTTTTAGATGCCTTTTGATCTTTTAAATGAAAAAAAAAAAAAAAAAGAAACTATACAAATTTGACGAACAGAGAAGGAGGTTTAGAGTTAGTGTATTTTTGTAAAGGTCAATGCATTATATAGAAGATATAATTATATTAATCTTTTGCGGTAAAAGTTTTTTTTTCTAACTCATGTTTGACAACAGTACGTCCTTGAAAAAATGTAGAAAATAGACATTGGAAAGTAAGAATAGTATGTTTAATAGCGGTAGTATTAGTTGCATAATATCAATAGTGAGAGTAATCCCATAAAAGGATCGGTTAATTTAGCCTAATTTTGTTAATTACACTTCACGTTCTTTAATATTTTCGAATTTTCTACAGTAATCAGTTAAAAAAAAGGAAAAAAAAATTCCAATTCATCAAAAAAGTTAGCATATGTTTAGGAAACATTAATTCAATAGCATGAAATGATCTCTACAATCATTCATTTATATTCTTGTTAAATATTAAAAATTTAAAGATCGAATAGATTTTTTACATGGAAAATAATTAGTTTCAAGAGTGAATTAAAATTTTAAATGGTACTTTACATGGTGCAATTGAAAGTGACTAAGAATGTATTAAATAGTTGAAATGTGTCAAAAGATTTTTGTCATAGATAGTTAATTGATTTAATTTCTGCTTAAAATTGAAATATTAATAAATGAATGACAGAGTTGAATCATTATCATCAACAAGGCTTCTTAATTATTTAATATTTGATTTTAGTGTAGCTCTTTTCCAGGAAGCATTACCGTATTCAGACTTTACAATAGGAAATAGTAACGTAGCAAATTTATTATGCTTTTAAATAAAGTAATTTAAATCGACAAACGTTTGATAGTTGTAGTCTAACTCGGTATTACTTTAAATCAGTTATTATACAATATTTCAATTTGTGAAAGAAGTTTCCCCGTGGATACAAAGTCCATGGTGACTTGCCCGTTGCTAATTACAATAATTATATCCATCAGATATGCAACTCTAATTTATTTTAGCTTACTGATGTTGAATATGACGACAATCAAGTAGAATAGATTTTTAATTTTAGATTGCAGTTGCAAAACGAATCCGAATTTGAGTTCGAACTTGAATTGAAACCACTTCATCTTTTTCAAACCACCGAACTAAATTGTCATCAGATTTATCGAGCTTGAAACCTTAGATTACTAAGAACTAAATGAGTTTCTATACATTTTAATTAGATTAATATTACTTGTCGATACTATCATTTCAATCACGCAAAAAAAGACATTTGAATGCCAAACGGCTAAATAAAAAGGCCAATTTAGAAAATGATGAAAGTCCAAACAATTGTAATGAATTTCTAATAATGAGTGATATTTCACACGTATTTGACATTCAAAATTAATATCATCTTTGTGCCAAGGAGAATACTTAATCCGATCATCGGCGAATTTTAGTTACTTCTTAAGAAATTGCAGAAGTTCATAAATATTTTAATTTATTACGTAATTCCATAACAAGTTCTATTTTTCTTTTCTATCATTCATCTCTATTTACTACCATAGAATAATCAATAATAAAAAATCACTATGAAATGATCGACCAAATGATACATGTATTGATGGAAATCCGTAGTACAAAAGCAAATTTTGATAGATTTCGCTTTTATTTATTACTTGCAGGATTCATTATTTTGAGCTCATTATCAACGTCCAACACAAAATGGGTACGATCGTGAAAATCCGTTTCACCGATTTTTTTCTTCGTCAGCGCTTTTACATCTATTGGATCGTACTTCGGCTTACCTGAAAGAGGTCACCTGAGATACAATTGAAAGGACATTAAAATTATTATAAAACATGATAAGCATCACTAGCTGCTCCATCATATCATACATTGTTATACCATATATCACATGTCAGTTCAAAGTCAGACTTTTGACTTTAAATCTAATCTAAGTTTTTCTTGATACAAAAAAAATTTAAAGTCTACAATGAAAGCAAAAACCTGCAACTGTCGTTCGAATATAAAGACCGATATTATTCGCAGTACGATTTTTTGTCAATCTCTGGACCTGTATCATGGCGCTTACCATGTCAAGAACTGTACATGCCAAGGGAAATATTATCGGTTTCGTGCTACTTTCCGATTGATAAACGGAACAGAAAAACATACATTCATCTTTGCCCTAAATGATTTAAATAACTTAAATAAAATTAAAATATTTAAATCTTTTTTTAGCATGAAATTGCAGATAAATGAATTGAATTAGGTAACAAGCTTAAAATTCAAGTGCTAAGCTCCAAATACTGAATTACTGTAAATGAAGAATAAATAAGAAGTATGTGAAATAAGAAGTCCCTTTAAAGTACATGAAAGCGTAAAAAAAAGAAAAGAACTCACTGGTGGTTCTTCGGGTGCATCATCGGGACTTGCTTTGATCAATTTGGCACAGATTTGACGCATATGTGGCGCACGCTCAGATATTTTCGCAATTTCACTTTTAGTAAGTCGATTAGCACATCGGAAAATGGGACAGTATGGTAACTCATCTGCAAGTATGCAAAATGTTTAATTTTTTATGTTTTCATTTCTGTTTAAAATGGTGCCTGTAATGTCATCAATCTTTAAAATCAATTAATATACTGAAGTTTAGAACTGAAACGTACGAGCTGCAACGGCGACGTTAATACGTGATGTTAAACAATCGAAGCAAAGACGATGACGACAATCCATCAACGTCATACGTGCCGAATTTACACACGCAAATGCACCTTTAAAAAGCGTTTAATTAGAGATTAAAAATGTATATCACAGCAATCTGAAATTTATATAGTATATCGTGATAATCTATTAGGTATCGCCCATCGAAGATTGTAGTATCAGGAGAACTTATCTCTTCTCACTAATATGGATGTCACTATACAAAATTCTATAAAGGGAACCTCTTCTGCCATCACATCGTTGTCGTTCTTCGAGCTGTAGCATCGATGGTAATTTCTGGCCAAACGATATCTTTTGTGTCTCTTCATCACCCTGAAAAATATCATTCCGCATTACACTACTGCTGAAGGAATTTTTACTAAGTGATCATATCTCATGTATGATTTCATTTTCAAGCAAATATTCTTCTTAGAATCCACGGCGTTATATTCCGTCAACAAAATTAATATGAACAAACATGCAGCCAATTAGGGCCTAGGCCTCAGTTACATGTTCCACTCTTGCGGCTGTAGGATTTATAAATCAATAGTCTTCTAAATGTTAACAATCTACATCATGAAGATCGGAATGTTTATTTTGCATCTATCATCTCTGACATTTATATGATTAGAAAGTTTTTAAAATAGGTAGCAGTTTTACCTCATCTGCTTCATCAATGACAACATTTACATGACGTACGTGAATGCAACAAGGAGCAGGACAAAGCTGCGACGTTGAACATTTCGATATGCAATCTTTGCAAAACATATGTGAACAGGGCAATTTTTGCATGTCATTTGGCTGTTTGCACTCCAAACAGATTGAACATACAGTCATGTTGACTGAATGCTGCAAACAACTAAATGAATGGTGTAAATTGGATATGCATCATAAATAATGAATAGTTCGTAATAGATATGTAAAATTCATGTAAATGTAGAGATTTATGCAATACAGTGACAGTGAACTTTTTGCTGCCATTATTTTATAAGTATGTAAAATTATTTCATAATTTATTGTTTATTGATTAGACATTACCGCGCAATCACATCCATCTGAATGGAATAAGAAGATGGTAGATACACTGGAGTTGGATAACGAACTTGAACGAATCTTCTATCATGGACTTCTCCCACATGCTGATATTGACCCATTACTTAAAGAAGAAGGCGATTTTGTCATTCGTAAAACGGACAAAGATGGTAATAGCTTATCTCGGTAATATATAATTAGAAATGATTGCTCTATCGATGCGAGACAACCTTTTATCACGAATATTTCAGCTCCTGTTGACCTTGTCACCTTCAAAAAGTATCACATGTCGGTTGAGCACTCATTTCAAAGCATGTGATTATGTTGAATTCATTTCGTAATAGATGATGGTGAACTAAAAAAAAATTTGGGGCAAAAGTTACGTCGAAACATTATTATTAAAATTTTAGGCCAAATCATCTTGGCTTTGTCAGTGAGGTGGAACAAACAGGTATTGCATTTTGTGGTCAATCGAGACGAAACCGGCTACTTTTACTTTGAAACTCATAAGGTTTATCTTTTGGTAACTTTGCCTGTTGCTATCGAAAAAAACGATTTTTGAAAATATGAATTTTGAAGGAATAACGAAAAATTTCAATTAACCTTTAAATTTTAATTCGATTAGACGTAGTGAGGAGGAAGAAGCTTTTTGATAGATTACCATTAGAATATAAATGAACAGTTAATAATTTAGGAAAAAACAATGCAAGATTTGATTAATTGGCACAAAACAACAGGAACTCCAGTATCTGCAGGAAGTCATGCGAAACTTATCAATGGAATTAATCGACAATCATGGCTTTTGGATTTTGATGAGATTCAATTGCAAAGAAAATTAGGCGAAGGAGCCTTTGGCGAGGTTCCTGATTTTACTACAACAAATCTTGGGAAATTATTCTAATCTATTGACGTCACCATAATCATCTTTCTTACTGGTACTAATTATGGAAGGACTTTCACGTCTGTTGTATAATTGGCATAGAAAGCATTTATGTTTAACTGTTAGCTATATTTAAGGAAGGCAGTATAGCTGGGATAGGAAGAAGCTTTTCTAGCAAACTATTGATATCAGATCCTTAGAATTTAAAATTAATTACACATATTTCTAATTTACTAATAATATTGTTCGTTCACTTTAAATTTGAAACAATACTTTTGAATTTATTTCTCTTCAACTTTATTACAATTCAAATTTCCTTCCTATAACTATTTCGACATTAAAATGTAACGAACTTCAGTTTAGCTTCAACGATTGCAAATTACAGGTATATTTAGCGCAATATGTGCAAATGAACAAAGTAATTGGTGTGGCAGTAAAAACGATGCGAGAAGAAGCATCCCGGCAGGCACGGCTTAAATTCATGAAGGAAGCTCGAATAATGCGTAAATTCTCGCATCCCAATGTGATAAAAATTATGGGTATTATGGTATACGAGAATCCGTTGATGATTGTCATGGAACTATGCCCTGGTGAATTTTAAAACTTCGTTCATCCATGCTTTTGAAATCTTATAAGACATCATTGTTTCCTCAATGTAATAATGTAAATCTTAGAAATGAGAATCCAGCTGATTCCAATACTGAAAATAATTACTTTTCAGAGGGTTCGTTGCTCAGTTACCTTAGAAAAAATGCTCCTGTCAATTCAGATTTAAAACTACGCTTTGCTACGGAAGCTAGCGCCGGCCTTGCATATTTAGAATCCAAACATTGCATTCACAGGTTTGTTGTTGATTTCTGACTTTCCATTACTAAGGTCTTCGTTTCTAGATCAATCATCTAATCTAATTTTCCATTCTACAATGAGGATGTCTCAATTAGCTTAATAATTATGCTAAGTTTTCCCCTTGAAACGTAATGTTACACGCGATGAACAAGCGTTAAACGGCGCTTTCATAAACATACACCATCAGTACATAAAAGTATGTTAATTTCAGGGATATAGCAGCGAGAAATTGTTTATTATCAGAGCAGCTGGAAGTAAAAATAAGTGATTTTGGCATGTCCGATGAGCGAAAAATCATTCATGACGAAAAATTAGAAAAAGTATACCTACAATTATTCGAAGCTTCGAGATTTTTAGGTGCCAAAAGGCATATAATTCAAGGTAGTTTAAATGCGTTTAAATTCAAGTTTAAACATCATCAAACTGAAATATATCTCAATCAAATGTCAGGTTCCGATGAAATGGCTTGCGCCAGAGACCATGCAACAACGTATATTCTCGTCCAAAACCGATGTTTGGTCTTTCGGCGTATTGGTAAGCTATTCTCAAATTTGCCGCCTAACTATTGATGCAATGAAATATTTCATTCAAACTTTATTACGGTTAGTACTTTTGTTTTTTCTAACTTTCTTGTAAAACTATCGAATATTATTAGGTCTGGGAAGTGTATGCGGACGGTAAGGAACCATATCCGGGCTTGTCAAACATTCAGACACGAGCCAAGATTGTTGTTCAGAACTATCGAATGGAAATGCCGAAGGTTAGTTCGGTCAAAGTTAATCATATAGGGCCAACAAATTAAGCAAACGAGGAAAAAGATGCATTCTTCGCAGCAGCCAAGAATATGATTCAAAATTCAGAAATATAGACTTTCAATTTTTGTTTTGCCAATCATTTTTTCCTGTAATAAAACTACACCGACTTTTTAATGTCAGAAAGTTTTTTGTTTGCAGAACTAATCCAAATCGTTCAATTAATTAGGCTACTTTGTACCTACACTTATTTTTAGACAGCGCCGTCAGCTGTGTCAAAGCTTGTTTATCGATGCTGGAAAACGGAACCCAGCGAAAGGCCATCATTCGCTGAAATTCACGACAAGTTGAATGCTTTAAAGAGAAAGTAGAATAAGGAAAATTCTCCTGTCTTATTTTCTCATAGCAAATTATACGATGCCTTCAAAGCTTAAATCGGGAAACCCGCTAAGGCAAAAATCCATGCAGGCTTGAAAACGAACTTCGATAACTACTAACCTTATCGGCAAAGCAATTTCCTGTTCTTTCCCCTCATAATATTTGCTGAAAACCGAAATTTTTGTGCCGGAAAATCCTATTCAGACACTTTGTATTTTATATTCCATTACCATTTACAAGAGAACAATTTATGGAACTGGAAATACAACAAAAACAATGGTGAAATATAAATTGCCCATTCCCCAAATGCTTTTTAAAATAGTTGCCTAACAAAATCAAACTAAAAAATTAACGCAATTATTATGCAGTAAAACCAGAAAATGATTACACAAATATAAAAAATCGAATGAACGATATTAACAATTATATACTAACCATTTACACCAATATAACAATGACCTTAGCTGAATGTCATTCAGATCTGTGCAAAAAAAGGAAGCACTGAAGAAAAATATTTTTAAATAGTTTCTTCTCCAGTCATTAGCTGCAAAAACAGTTAATTTAACCTCTACTTTAGACAACTTTCAAATTCAGAAAAGAAAAATAAAGCATGGATAAGGAACCGCATTTTTTAATATGGACTGTTTGAGAATGAAATAAAATGGATAATTTACTAATAATATGGCGTTCAATTTCATACAACTCGACGAACTTCAAAAAATCGTTTTAAGTAAAATATTTGTCCAACAGTCATCGAGGCAAGTACCACAGCTTCGAAGATAGCCCATAGAACCACTCTTGAATTGGTATTCTCATTTACTGCAAAACAAATATTGTTGAAGCAAGATAAAAAGATCCAGCATCTTCAAAGCTACAGAAAAGTAATGATAATTAAACACAATTGATAACTGATCACATACGGTTTAATTCATCTGAAGACTTGAATTTAAGTATTCAATAAATAAAATCTTGTCTACATTCAATAACCATCACAATAACATTAACACTCACAAATGATCACGGATAAGGGAAGATGCTTCTGATAAAAATTCCCCACGCTAAGACTACGCTGACTACTCCCATTTTATGCGAAACTTTGAATTCCTCACATCTCCCAGCTTTTCTCACTTTATCTACTTCAAAAATTAACATCATACTTTGCCCAAGTTTTACACATTGTTTAGTTCACATTCCTTACGCAGCAGGATACAAAATATGGTGATGCAAAAGCTGAATAAACTGAAATCCAATGACAATTTTCAATAAACTTACTTGACCTATGCACACGCTCTCGCACCTCCATATATTCTTGCTCATGCTTGACGGACGTCAATGCCGATGATAGTTCTCGTACCATTTCTTCCAGTTTAAGGCTATCCGCTAAAAAAATAATCTCCGTATAACCTATAAAGAGATAGAAGACATAGTTCAACATTTAGACTTAATATATGCACCTATCGTGAAAGGAAATCAAGGAAGTGAAAGCACTATTCTACCTGAAGAATCATTATTGCCGCCTTGTCCTACTTCAGATGGTATCCGTTGTCCAGGTTGAGCAATTTCCATTGAAAACATGACCACTTTTGGAGTCATTGTTGACATCTGATTTCCAAAACAGTACGTATATGGTCCATCCATATGTGCGGCAAATGTATACTTACCCGAACTTTCTCGTTCTCCTCTATAGATTTCTTTATTATCAGGGCCAATAATCTAAAAAGGGAAACATCCTCAAAAATTTATTACATAAATACAATGCAATGCGTTTGCCATTAGAAATCCTATATTATTTGCCGATTCCACAGCATTCTGAAACCTAACATTAAACGAATGACCAATCCATGTAAAATGAAAGTTCTGCATTTGCTGTATCACTCATACAGTAAAGACAGCAACCGACAAATTGTTTCACTGAATTTTACAAGCAATCAGAATTGTAAAAGAGAACCTTCACATCGATATCCAAAAATCCGCCTTCAGCAACTTCAAATATTACACCCATCTTAGTGCCAGCTGTTACGCGATCAAAAAAGCACTGCTCCTCGTTTGCATCAATATGTATGAAGTAAGCAGTCGATTCCGTCAAACAGTAAGCAGACAACAACAATCCGATCAACATTACAACACCCTTAATTTACCGCGTAATACTTCCATCATGATTCATTATAACACTTATAGCACTAATAACACCCCACCTCCCGTCACCCTGGTCCCCTGCCCTTCTAATACCCCGACACACCATCCTCACACATTATCATAAAACACCCCACCCTTCCTCCCAAATCTACCAAACTTCAAAAAACAAACAACACGTTGCCAAAAGCATCATTTAACGCAGCCCACATATGTGGGATGTTAAATTTTGGTCCGTAATGTTCCTATATTGGCATTAATTCTGGTATGAATGGTGACTGCAACTCCTTGCGCTTTAATGATGACATGAATGATATAACGATGTGTAAGAGAGTACTTCCGTGTTATCTGTTACATTACACGTTGATCACTTTGAGTTCGATATGATGATCGAAGGTTACTTGGCCATAACAAGTAATAAGTAATAGACTAAGTGTGAGCCTTTAGCTTCATTCGAAATTAAATTAATATTATTTTTAATTGGAAATAACTCAATCAACGTATAATCCAGTTGATTTTTTCTGTTTTGCAAACTCAGCAACAAATAATCCTTCCACATTGCATCTGCTCTTGCTGGTTGTGTAAGTTTGTAAGATTAATTTTGTTTTTTTCTTTTTTCTTTCAAAAATTTGGTCCTTCCGAAGTAGATTGGATTTATACTATTATTTCCCGAAACAATGGTTTCTTTTTACATACATGACATTGATTCTGAATGAGCTGTATCAACTCAATATTAACTTTATACAAGTTTAGCTAATGAATGAGAATAAAAGACAGACAATGTTATACACTACTCATAGATCTTACAACATAGTAGTATGAATTTAATTCTGATCCCCGAAATATTGATTTTCATTTCTTTCACTTTCATATAAAGTTTGTTGAATAAATTATTGAACTTTGTCGTCCATATGAGAAGTTAGGATGAAGTTAGGGAGAGGAGAAAGTTTTGCTTCTGCTTCATAATAAATCTGATCCACTCTTGACAGTTTATTCTTAAGTGTTCCATTTCTTTTATACTTTCGACACAAACTTTATCCTTTTCCTTTTCTATCAACATTTCTAAAAATACTTTTAGGAAATTACCATGAGATTTCATTACTTCATTTTGTTACTAATTTTGCCTAGAAATACTAGCAGCTAAGTGTCTCGGAAGCATAGCTTCATATACTTTCGAGAGCTCCAAGATGAGAAATATGTAAGAACATTTGGGAGATATTCATCACATATGAAATTTACAAGAATTCATTGGAAGAAATGACACGTCTTTGCCCTTCTTACCTTCCTGTGGGTGGTTACTGATGCCTTTCCGGACGGTTCTGCCAAATTTGTTAAACTGTTGGAATTATTTGACAACGTGCGTGCTTGCAATTGTCCATTCAGTGCACCTGAAATTAAACTTATTACTGACAGAATAATTATCTTATGGAAATGTTTCAAATCAATAAGTAATTTTTCATTCTATGCAATTGTCTAAGAGTGACACGATTCTTAGACGAGGAATTCTGAAAATTAACTAACTTCTATTTTCTCTTAAATTCCGCGGATTTTTACATCCCTTCTTCCATAGTTTCAGCATCAGCTGATTGCAAGGCACGAAATCTTGCCTTTTATATGAAAGATCCGGGGGATTTTTTACTGTGGTAGAATTGGTATTGAGGTTAACATAACTCAACAAGTCCAGAGTATCAAATTTAATCAATAAATACAAACCGAGAATAATTCACAAAGATGTAATTGATCTTTAGTCCTGACAATGATTGTTTTTTGCAGAAAAGATGTAATGAATATTTTGAAATAATACGTTATAAATATAATTTACTTAATTAGTTATTTCTTTTATATTCACAGAAGTGGCTGAAATAATTCGAAGGCCTTCTTAGCTATAATAAATCTTTTTTCTTTCAAGCTTTTTATTCACGAAATGCCTTTTTTGACTTGAATTGTTGAATCTAAAACGAATTCCTTATTTGGTGAGCTTTTCGAAATACGAATCTTACATGGCACTGTTTGTTTGCTTCTTATGTTGTTGCTTAGGAGTAGTTATGACCTAGGTAAATCTAAGAATTTGTAACTTCTGAATTTATCTCTACCGTAATAATAATATAAAGTCACTAAATTCTCAAAATATTAAACAAAATTTAAGCACAAACCATATAAAATCCAATTTATAGCAGAATTAGTAAACGGCAAAGCATGAATGAAATACATGAAGTAAACGAAAATGGGTGGTACATTATTATTCTTATCACCGGCATACTCCAAATAAACAGCATAAATAGTTGCCAACCAAAATGGTGTCCAGCATAAAAAATAAAAACATGCAACAGCTAAGGTGTACAGAGAGATTCGCATCAGTGGAATACGGGAAGACTGCAAAATAGACTTAATTTTTAAATGCTAAAATATTTAACTATTTATCTCATTTTGTTACACATAAATAATTTAGAAATTTTATAGCATTTGCAGTAAAAAACTTGGAATATTTTTGATTGAAATGTCAAAGGAGGTAAAAGATGCCGACCAATAATTAATAATTTGCACTCTTATACCATCGAATGGATTTGATTCATGAAATATTCTACGACTTCCGAAGAAACCATAATTTATTTAATGTTTAAATTCGTGAAATTTTCTTACTTTATAAAATAATAATTTAGAAAAAAAAAAAAAAAAAAAAGATTTATTTCTTAATTGATGTTAATTATCTCTATACTAGATATCATTTTGCTCATTAAATCTTACTGCTTCCTACCATAAATAGAACGGCTCGAGACGATAAGCCTCTTTCCCATTTTATTTTTATACATATACATACATCACTAATGATTTTTTTTTTTTGTACCTACAAAAAGATGTAAAGCACTAAGCAATGACGTCAACAGAAAATATGAACTTAAGATGAGCTAGGTTGTTTAGTCAACAGCAGAATTAACTCTAATGATTTTTCATCTGATCCCCTCGATCAGAACTGATCAGTGATTAAAAACTGAAGTCACAGATTTGAATGGCTTGGTATACTGAAATGATATATGATCATAATTAATTTTTCATGCCTTTCAATTCATTAATTTTGTTAGGCATATTACCATATAAAAGTGTAGCATGGGAAAGCTAAATTCCATTCTTTTTTTTTAAATCGAAATTATGATTTTTTAGATCTTTCTCGAAATACACAAGCAAAATAAATTATGCATATTCTGTAATAATTAAAATAACTCGTATCGCAAAAGTCAACTTAAATTCAGAAATCCAACATACCTTAAATTGTCGTGCATGTTGTCGTAACCGTCTTAATAGTTTGGCATAGAAAAATGCGACTAGTGATAGTGGGAAACAATAACAAAATATGAATAGATATATAGTGAAGAGTGTAAATATAAATGATGAGATATTGACCATCGTACACTTTTCTATTGTCATACGGGTTAATTTCAAGGGTGCTGTTTCCTGCAATATTTTATTTAACAGAATTAATAGACCCTTCATTTTTCATCATTAATTTTTTCACTTCCTTTGAGTTAAAAAAAGCTGAGAAAATCACTGCTATATAAACCAAAGAAATTCAAAATCAAATTTGATATTAAACTTTTTGACTTTTAGGAAAATTTACCTTCTCAAACAGTACCAATTCTCGAGCTTTAAAACTCCACAAAAATGGACATAAAGTAATCGTAGCATAAAATGTTAATCCTAAAATGTAATAATAAAAATTGTTAGTTAACTGTCTAATTAACGAAACTGACAACCCAATGATACAAGAGTGTTAAATTTTCAAGTATAATGAATGATAAACTTGTTATGTTGATTGCAGACATAAGAAGCAAGATAAGAGTCGAATCGCGTTTGCTAGTCTGATATGAGTAATGGTCGGAAGAGACAAATCTCGCAAAATCTGATCATTTGTAATATTTTAGCTAATTCCTAATGAACTTGAATCATTAAACTTTTATTCAAAGTCTGAAACAATCTTTAAGACTGTCCAGTGGCTACTATTGCCCCTTCTTTTTCTTTTTTGTGATAGTAAATTTCCTCAAAAACTAAACATTAACTGATAGTAAATATAGGTAGTACCAGTAAGGATGGTAATAGCCAAACGTCTAGATCTAAGCCATTTCTGTTGCGAATGGCAAACACTAACGTAACGATCAATGGACATCGCCGTGATAATCAACGATGAAAGGATTTTACCGAAATTCTCCAACACAGCATGCAATTTACATACCACTGTGCCAAACATCCAAAATCCAAGGATCTATAAAAGAACGGTCTGAATTACACGACATAAACATTCTTCGTTCATTTTTTATTTCCTTTATCTCTTACAAATCGAATTTATCAGTTGAAGTTTTGTCTTCATTGTTTTTTGAAATAATACAGACTTACTTGGTCAATTACGGTAAAAGGTAATGAAATACAAACACCAAAATCAACGCATGATAAAACAATTACATAGATAAGAGTATTATCCAAAGATCCTCGATTTGATCGTGCCTGAAAATAGTCTAATCTGAATTTTGAATATCAACAAGTGATACACAGTCATTTGAAAAATGAAATTAAGAAAGAAAGTTAAATGAATTTTGATTCTACCATTTAACTGCTTTACTTCGTCTATAAAGATAAGGATGCTGTAATTTAATTATAATTTATTAGTTTGAAATCATAAGTAATATTCTTTTCGAGTATTTCGATTTGATATCTTAGTGCAAAAGTTTAATTCTAAACCATTTTCAGCGGAAACAAACCACATGATAAATGGTAGTGAGAACTGCAACGTTGCCGGAGGTGCCAAGGAGAAATAGCAGCATGTAAGTACCTGCCATCACCAAAACCTGAAGATTCTCGTGGTTGGGCGGTGGTAGCACATCCGTTATTTCCATCTTAGCTCGATATTCGAGTCCCAGTTGCTGTAATAGTACCGTTTACAAATAAATTGATTAGATTAATAAGGCTTTATAATATTTAGTTTCAAGTAATGTCAAACGGCTGTCATATGGTATAAAAATGTTCGAAGAAAAGTTAAAAATTTAATTTTTAGTATGATTCAATTATCAAGGAGCAGAGGAATGTGGACAAATAAACAAACTCGATCAATTTAGTGATAAGATAAGTATAGCATACCCCTCTTTCATCCTCCGTATCATTAGTCCAAAGTTCTCGATGGTATTCCATTTATTCCAGGGATAAATGCAATTGATTATCAGATGTTATAGTGGTTTGTTTAGGGAGGATGAAGGAATTAGTGCTCCATTTTATTTTACATTTGAATTGGATTAATTTATATTTCTTCACGGAATGCGCAAATATTTATTCCTGAAAAACAATTTGAACTTGATCTGAGACTTGAACTTGCTTATGTATTGTTATGCACAATTATTTCACGTTGCTCGACATATCCCATCTAGTATTGTTAGTGGCAAAACTGTAAGAAGTATCTCAAGAATTGCTTTAAAACCTGAAGCAATATCATTATTATTCAGTGAAACATGAACCATTACTTTTTTCATTTCCAAATATCACAGAATTGTAAGGTTACTTCTGGAACTTCAAGAATTTTCCACACTGATGAAAAATTTGGATATTATTAGAAGCTGATTCATATTTCGATTAATTTGTTATATATTTCCGAAACATTCCCAAATGATCCTTATATCAAGCAGCTAAAACGTAATCCCTTTCTCACGCAGCATAATCCCTTTTTCCTTAATTTAAGATTTATAACAAAGTTTTCTACCTCTAAAATCGGCTAAAATAACTCCCTAATAACAGTCAAAAAATCACGATGCTAAGAGATCAAAAAGTTAAGAAGATGCTGAAGAATCCAATGATATGAAAGATTAAAAATGTCAACAATCTGATGATAGATGAATGATAGAATGATCTTATTTGACAATTAATATTATAAGCCTCTTTCGAGATGTCCATGGGAAAGTATAATGATGTCACCCGGCAAGAAAAGAATGCTTCATTTATAAAACACACAATCCTGATAGCTTTGCTCACGATAAAGTTCACAAATTCTTTTCAATAAGACGGTAGGTCAAAGGGATACATGGTCAATGATGTGGACACAAGGTGAAAAGCTCGAGAAACAAGAACTTAAAAATAAACTCAAAAGACAAAACTTTTCTAACAAATTTTCCCTTTAAATAAGAATTTGTTGTGCTTCTATGCTTCGTTTCATATTTCAATGCACTTTGATGAAGCTTGCAAGACATAGAAAGAATACTTTTATGCTTAAACTTATTTATATGAGCTCCATTTTTTTTTTAAGTAGCGCTATTTTCAACCGATCATAGCGAAATAGAAAAAATTTCACGGATGTGTGTTTTGCAATTTAATATTTCAGTTTTTCGAAACTAATTTTCCTGTTCTTTTACAAACTTCCAAAATTTCAGGAAGCATCACAATAACTTTTGTTCCGAATAAGCATTACTAAAAGGTCATTTAAAATATTTCGAAAATAAAAGTTTGAATGAAAGGAATAGTTATGATTACATCGGACAATAACACCTAGGCCAGAAATTTTTAGATCTTTATTATAAATGTAATTAAGCTGAACATGTATCGGGGATAAAGTGTTCTAAGCTTTTCATTTCCACTTTTCAAAAAAGGATTAATATAGCAAAAAATTTTTTGCTATTTGTAGGCCAAATGCTTACAGGATCATGCTATTCTGCTAACATCAGCTCTTCTATTTTATCAGATCACTCCAAAAGAGCTTCCAAATTATAGTAGCACAATGTATTATGGAAATAATTGTTCGCAACATTTACAATATTCAACAAATTATTCTGATATATTAATGAATAGAGAAAAGCAATTTGTAGTAATGTTGAAAGTGTTTTGCATTCTATGAAAGCATAACTATCATTTAAAACTTGCTTATTTATGAGATAAATTAACTGTAAAGTTTGAAAATGATCATAATGTATTCGCAAAAACATCTACTATTAATATCTCTTCACGAATTAAAAGCAATATTAGTACAGTGAAATTTTGCAAAATGAAATATGGTAAAACGAAAATGCAACAGACGAAAAAAAAGGGAAACTTAAACGACGCAAAAAATTCTAAGATCGATTGTATATTTGCATCGTTCCATTCTTTTGCCCTTTTATTATCTTTCAGTTTAGAGATTTTTGTAAAAGCCAAGAATTTCGTATAATTAAATTAGCTAAAAAGAGCCATGAAAGGGGCCATAAAAAAAAGCAAAAAGATTCTTTTGTTTTTTTTTTCATTTATTTGCAACATTCAATCTTCTAGCATTCTTTAACTGAAATAACAGCAACCTTTTTTTATCGATCACCTTTCATAAGGGTCTGTTTCTTCACAGTAAATGCTTTATAATTCTTGTCATCGACAAATTAAAACCTATGTTGTGCTGTCGTTGTAATCAACGAAAGAAGGAATACTGCATGTACTTCGCAAGTAGCAACCTATTACTTTACAGCTGAAGATCAACAATAATCCACTGGTCATCAGATTTATCATTTTTTAATCACATCTCTATGACAATGTAATACTTGAAGAAGTTCATTGTTAAAGAATCCCAAGAAAGATATGATCTAAGAAGATCAAGCACATCTAAGAAAGTGAAAGTTTGTCATAACTTATTTCGAAAGCTTTGTTACTACCAAGGTAAGGAGAGAAAATGGAAACAATCTGAAGTTGTTCAAATAATCAGATGACGAAAAAATTCTTCCATAATTATTTTTTTTGACTTGGTTTTAGTAAAGTAATGGCTTTCATATAAGGTTTTTTAACTACGAAATTTCGAAAAAAGTAGGAGAATAACTAATAATGTGGAAAATAATTTCTTCGAACTTTTGCTGAAGACCACGATGGATGAACAGATGGAAAAAACAGCCATATATTAAGATTCACTAGGATCTCTCGGGTAACACTGTTACTATATGAATATTATCGGAATATTTCCCGGACCAAGTTCATTTTTTTAGATATATTGTCAACTGTAATGACTCATTTGATAACTCTCTGATCTGTAATAATTTAAGTTATTTAATCATTTGAAAATTTGTACACATCAATAAAGCATTCATGAAAAGTATGATAAATATGTAAACAAAAGCTATTAACCGCCAACTTTGTTTTTGAACCGATGAAAATTCATTCATATTTTTCGTACATAATTATGACCAATCATTTTGACTAACTAAGAGGTTCCAATTTCAATCTGAATAAAATATTAAAATCACTCTTGCCAGAAAATCCGATTTAATGAGAACAATGGCAATATGAGAACTTCATTTTAATAAAAAATATAACGTAAATATGATTATATTATAGCTATCACTCATATAAAATGACAAGAAAGAGCTTTAAAAATGAAATGAAAGAGAAACTGGAAACAATAGAGTCTCAAATTTTAGATGTAATTAGTTTTTGCCGACATGAAATTTACTCCAATGAATGATCATACAGAACAAAAATCATTTCCCACAAAATAGGAAAGCTCAAGGAAGGATTCCAACTTTAGTTTACGCATCCATTATCGCATGTTTAGTCGAGTTTAATTCTCAGGCGTCTTCTTATATTCATCGCATTATCTAGCCAAGATGAAAAAGTACCATTTACCACGAAAATACTCCAAGTGGAAATAAAAATTCTTCAGAGAAGAAAGTTTATGTTGGATGCTTTAGCGGAATGTGAGAAGAGACAACTTATCGATGGATATTTCAGAGCGAGGAAAAATGTTTTAGAAGCTTCAAATAAGTCTTGAAGATTTTATGTTGCGTGTTATTTGGTTATTATCCTGTAAAATAGCACGATAGTAATTATTATCAGGTGGTCTCGATGGTAAATGTGCTGATTAACGGTATCCGGAAAATGTATGTCCAATGAATAAAATCATTCTGATGTATTTAGCAACTTAAACAATAAAAAAAAGATAATTTCAGTTTTCCTTCTTCAAATCTCAGTCGTGATCATTTCATGGCAGACATACAAATTAACTACTTTTTCTTCAAAAAAAAAAAGAATTCAATATTGCACATCAGAAACTTAAAAAATGTTTAGAACTATACCTGAATATAGAAAATTCAAAAGCCCACTGACCAGCTTAATTTTAAACATTAAAATTGCAAAAAGCTTTTAAATATCACGAAATTAGGATGAAACAAAATTTAATCCGAAAAAGGATTATAGAGCTCTACAGTAGCAACGATTTCCCGAATAATATGAATGTGTAGAGTTCTCCATGATTATCATTTAACTAGGAATGAATAAAAATTCTAAAAATGGACTTGCATCAAAACTAGATCCAAAACAAAATTTAGATTGAACTAATTTCATTCTTTTGACAAATTTTAAAACTGCATATGGAAATGGATAAGAGGAAACTGAAATCTTTTGGAAGTGATAAGGTTGGAATATGTGTTTCAAATTAACAATTAACAGGTTTACATTTACATTTACCTTAGTATGATTCATAACATTTTATTGCTTGAAAACAAAAACATAAAGGCCTAAAAGATGAGAAGTACAGAGAGAGTGCAAGCAAAATCTCTAGTTTATTGAGCCAAGTTTTATGAGAAGAATCAAACATTGAGCTATGGGCTTAGCAAAAGATTCTTCTCATTGTCTTCCCTCCACTTTAGAAATAAAACAAAACCCAATTTAATCCTTCGGTTCACTTTTATATGAAAAAAATATGAAGAATTATATCAAATGTTACAATTGGCTTAGTAAAGAGAAAGACAGGACAATTGTCTCATGGGTCTTGGCTCTCAAAGGTAATATAAGATCCCTTTCAAACTAACTATCTCTAAAAAAAAAAGAAAAGGTAGCATATATATTGAATTAAAAACGTCTCTACGGGTTTATCCTATGAAATTTAACATCTATGTGAAATTTCATATGGCAAAATATTGCTGATTCAGTTCCGTTCCTCATGCTATCTTATGAAGCCTATTAATGGGGCTAAGTTGATGATCTTTTCTCGGAAGCTTTTTTGTAAATAAAGAACTTCGCTAGTTTCATCTCATACTCAGTCAAGATTTTTTTTTTTACAAAATCACAGTGGTGAAGATAACAGGATTGTAATAGCAATGATGTCGGAATTGGTTATCCAAAGAGATGATAAAAATCTGCTAGTCGAATCTCGAGAACTAGAAAACCAACAGTCATAATCGTTGTGATCATTTTATTTGATAGTTCCATTGAATCATAATTTTGAGACAATCAATTATCATCTTTGAATTTATCCTGACATTTCAGATTCGGTGTTTTGTCATGAACTATTTGTCATTTATACGGGTTACATTCACTTAATGAAAGGGTTCTCTTTGACTTATTGAGTGCACTTTCTACTTTCTCTCTTTGTAGTTTCAGACAAGTCACAACATCGTCTGCTAAAATAAGAGGGAAAAACATATGGCATGCTAAATAGAGTGAATTTGAATTAGAATTGGAAATCATTCAGTTATTATTAAGGATAAATTTTTTGGACTAAAAATCCTGGACACAAAAAAACCTTCACTAATAATAAGCTAATTGCAATGTTTTAATGCTAGCAAAGCTAAAGGAATCTTATTACTAAATTTCAAATAATTCCTTCCTTTCCAATTGTCAGGACTCAATAAGTTGTGCATCAAAAGTAACAAGCCTTCTCTAGACTTCTCTAGGCTTAACTTTAACTGTTTAACTTCAGTTCGGTAGCAACCATTCTCTCATAACATTGCTAATTTAATAGCTTCATTTACTTTTCGGCGATACTGTATCCCAATTGGTACATTATCACAATTTGTCTTTCACAGCAATACCAACAACCTCTTGCGACAATCACTGTATGCACTTCCAGATGCTCAACTGTCACAGTAATGTCAACTTCTTGGAAGAACCATTACTCTATGGATTTTCAGATGCTCGACTACCTTTTTTCACTAAATCTCCATATTTTGTAAAAATAAAAAATTTCCACAAAATCTTAAACACTGGAAGAAAAAAGTCTGAAGAAATAAACAGAATGATATCAGCTGTAAGATGAAATAAACATACATTATGACCGTATACCGACTTTACTATAAGTATAAAGAACCTGTTAGGTCCTCTACTGGGTCTCATTTCTAATTGTATTACTACTACAAGAAGTAATCAGTGATAGTGGAGCGAAACCTGGCCAAGCCAAAAAGAATGAAGAACCTAACACGATCAGAAACATTATCCATTTTTGTGCATACCGTATCTCGTATCGAATGATTTCCAATTTCAGTTCAAATTCACTCTCTTTATTTAGCAAACCATATCTCTTTCCATTTTTCTTTGTTGCTTCTTCTTTTATTTCTTTCTTTTGTTTGATAAGAGCTGAGGAAAACGGAAATGCAAAAAAAAAACCTATCTCCTATTGTGCGAGGAATAAATTGCTTCCTTTTAAGCACATGATGACAACTTTGAAGGAATTTCTAACAACTTTTTTTTTAATCTAAAAAAATAAACTGCATCTTCGGGAATCTTCACTAATTCCTTCGAAATCTATTCGAAATCAATACCATATAATGCCTAATTCTCCATCTACTCTCTTCCTCATTAGTCTTTAATTTTCAGCTGTTCTCTAATTTTTTTTTTCATATCCTCATTAGATCTAAAATAACATCAAGAAAAAAATAAATTAAAGGAGAAGACATGAGCTATGAGAATGTGAAGATAATCGAATGTTGACTTGAAAATGCCTCAGTTTAAAACATCCTTATTAAGGCATACTTCTGAAACACAAAAGTCTGCTGAGATTAAAAAACTCGTCCATCTTTCACGAAAAGTTCAGCTTAAATCAGAGACTTGAGACATCCATCTTCTCTGAAGATATTTAATGTTTAAATTTTTTGAAGTGCTTCTTCAAAAATTTTCAATAAAAGTAGAGTTTTCGGTGAAGTAAGGAGAAACCAGGGTATATCAAGTATTGATTGTAAAAGGAAAAAAAGGGTTTATCAATTAAATGGAGATATGATCAAATCACGCAGAAATATAAATATCTGATAATCGTTAAGGCAATAGGATATAGGCTCAGAGAAACAGAAACACAACAGTAAAAGTTCATATTTTTTTCCTATGCATAGGCTTTAAGCTTTTGTATGGAAAAGCAAAGTAGATATATAAGCAAACGGAAATCAATTTCTTTATATGATGAATTTACTTGACATGTAACATGGGAGAAGTATTTAATGAGAAATGTGAGTGGCTAGAAAGTAGACATCCGTGCAAAAAATTGCAGGAAGTCTTCACATTCTGTGAAAGATAAATTAATATTTGAATTCTTTAAAAGAATGAATTATAAGGAAATAACAAGGAAACTGTATTTTAAAGGAATCTATGGTATTTCACTTTATTTTCTAAAATTTATCAAAGACAAATCTGACCTGAAGAGAACGTGTCATCAACTACATTGAGCGAACATTTTAGATTGGAAGACTAAGCAAATAGGCTACCATGACAAAAAAGTTAAGTAATTACAAAGGGCATCATCGCTCATCTCGTGCTTCAATTATATGATTTTCAGCTCATTTGAATACAATCAAGCTACTAGACATGAAAAATGAGATAGAAAGACCATAACTGAAAGAAAAAAAAAAAACAAATAGCAAGTTTATTTGAGAAAAATAATTTTTTTTGAGCAAAATATTATTTTTTTCCAGTTATAGTAGTGAAATACACCGAAATTCTATTGAAAAGATTGAAGGCTTTAAAGCAAGTAATTTATATTTTAAGCACTATATGTACATGAATTAATTACAGTAATTCAATACATTTTGCGAGATTTTCTTGAGTAATGTGGTACCAGTGCAACTGATTAACAATTATATTGTAGTGTGGAACTATAATATATCAAAAATTCGACCTTTCATATAGTAGGCAGAGAAAATTATTCGCAGCTAAGTTTTTCATTACACTTGAACTTCCCAATAGTATTTAGGCACCTAAATCGCCCACAAACCGTTCTTCCACTGATCGTCCTAAACCACAAGGCCTTCGAAACTCTTGACCACGTTCGTGTATCCATTTATTTGAAACCCATTTCGTACCGGTTAACACAGGACATGCAGCGTGACGTGTTCTCAAATCACCTTCACCACTGCGTAACAAATTGTACCAAAATAATGCATCGTTCTAAAAAAGAAAAATTCTTCTTTGAAATCAAGAATTTGATTAAAATTAACATATTTGAATAAATTTCATACTGGAATTTGTCTCAACATTCTAAAAGTCTGGAAACCTTCAAGAGTTCGCACCTGGAAAATCTCACTCGAAAAATTTAGGTCAGATATTAATCTTCAACTCTTCAATTTAATCGCTACTTCTCACTCAAAACGGAAGAAGCTCAAGTAGTAATACTGATTAATAACTGACTTTGGAAGGCATAACTGTTGTTTTGACCTCCGTAAATACGGTGGCACCTCCTGATTCAGGTTGCGTCATCTGCAGATTTCTTTTTTAATTTCCATTAATGAAATGAATTTTTTCAGCAATGGCTACGAGGTGAATAAATTCAAGGACCTCGAAAAATTAAATAAAAGCAAACTGAAATTTTACAAAAGAATTGTGTTGAAAAAAATTAAATTTCCAAAAACTTTACAGAAGTTAGTGAGCAAATATTTCACTTTTTCTTTTTCTTTCAGCCTCCTTATGCAATATGAATTGAATACTCACGTAAAACAACAATGTTGCCAAACGGTTTCCCGTGTTAAGCGATTGAAAAGCGTTCACTTCCTCTTTCTGGATGAATATGACATTATTTCAACGTGATATACTCAGCACAATAATGAAAAAAAATAAATCATTGTTGGAAATTCTAAATAAGTTTTATTTTTTAAAAACGACAATACCTACCCTTGCAAAGTCAAAATGAGGATCGTAATGACCACCAATACCATAATTTCCAACCTAAAATTTACTTTATTATGAAAAATACAGAAACAGTAGAAATCAATGTGTTAAAAAAGCATTTTTACTATGATGACTACAATTCTTTGCCAGAAAAACTAAACAGAGTGATTCTGTGGTTAATATCAAAACAGTACTGCAATGTTAGAAACCTCTTTAGAGCAAAATGCTGTTGAGGAACAAAATTTTCGAATAGTTACCCTGCAGTAACAAAAATACAAATTATATATGTGAAAAATGGGATTAATTAAATCATAAATTAGCTCAGTAACAGGAAAATATTTATGGCAAGCATGAAACATTCACAATTTAACTTTGAAGTTTATGTTTTGAATAAAACAAACCTGCAATTCCTCTGACGTCTCTTGCTCCAAATTAGTCATCAGGTCAATTCGTTTATTGATTCGATGGACAATTTCGTGTTCCTCGTCTTTCAACCATGCACTATAAACAAATGAATAAATCATTCGTTCTCTTTTGAATCACATCTCCTATCAGTGAATAATGTTGAAAAAGAAATCGAAATAATTCCATAAAATACTGAAAATTCAAAAACCTTATAATTTTTTTCAAACATTATAATAATGTATCACTACACTCATTTGAAATAGAATATGTCACAGTCTTCGAACTTTAAAGGTGAGTAATGAAAAAATGTCATCCGTTTCCCCGCAATCGCGATCTTCTACATGCAAAAACGTTCACAGGTTTTTCTCGTTTGAAAATTTTCACGGGTTTTTTTTTCGCTAAATTATTTTTTTTAATTCAAAGCAAAGTATTAAATCATGAATGTGACTGCGTTTATAACTAACCTTTTACTGGTTCGGTATGACGCTGTTTCAAGTTCACCAGTTATCGAGTTTTGTACAGTAGCTCTTCGCAACTGTGAAATAATAAAAGATAAGAAGATAGAGAATAAAAAATTAGAAAAGATGAACTCGACATTACATTTTGGTTCTAAAAATTCTTATAACTGATTTGCAAGGGAATATTCTTAAAAACTGTTTTATGGGATCGTACAGGAATAGAGGATACAAAGAGAGACCGTATTATTGTATTTATTACGCAACGGATACCCTTGGAGTCGCCAACATCTGGATCATTGTCACTTCTTCGTCCGTCATAACATCACGAAACAATACAACAAGAGGACTGAATCTCAAAATCTCAACTTTGAAGGGAGCCAAACGCAAGAATGGACGATCCATTTTGTAATAACAGTATAGTTTTGACGTTGCTTTACTGCTCTGAAAATTTTTATGTTGCAAGTGAAAGCGAAGAAATAACGGTAAACAAAGAAGCACAGACGGATCCAAATAAGCACAGATTTTGAATAAAAATTTAGAAATTCCAAAATTCCACAGAAATTCATCGCTTTTTTGTTAAAAAGCGCAACTATTTGTTGGAACTTTTAAACCATCAAAAAATGCCTTGGACAAAACCCTCCGCTTTTTGCATAAATTTTTATCCCCAGAACACTTTTTGCTTTTTATGAAGTTAAGGCATCACATAGAGCAAAACTCGAATAACCGCTGGTCATCGACTTTCAGAATGAAACTGTGCTAACAGTTTAACAATCTCTTCAATTCACTTCTTGACTCAGCAGTAGGAAGAAAATTAGCTACTTAACAACATATACTTTGTATTTCAAAATTTCGATGTAATTATTTGTCAAATATTTACCAAAATAGTTTTGTTCAAATGTGAAGAAGATTTAAAAAGGTACCACGGGTACTTCGTTCCTACATAAGGCTTCGTAGATGTCATGCTCCGTCGTTTCCAAGCCACTCTTAGGTCGGGGATTAGTTACCGGCGGAATATTTCGCCGATAGTCAATCGGCTTCACACCTTCCTCCGCCAACAGGTCCTCATACCATCTGATGTTGTTTTTTGCTCGCGGATGATCTGGATCTGTAATGAGGAGAAACATTATTTAATCGTAAGCGTTGGCGAAGAAAAATGATCTGATCTAAATTTGAACTCGGCCTGTTCAGTTTTTCATATCTTGTGTACATTTCTATAAAATACTACAAAATATACTTTAACATCTTGACAATTGCAACTTGTTGAAATTATGAAAAGAAATTAATACTTTGGGGTAAATAATCCAATTTCGAAACCTGAAATTCAATTCAAACAATCAGCATCACAAGAAGAAATAAAAAATTACCAATTGTATGTAGCTGTTCAGTGAGCAGTAGGGCGCGTTTCAGATTACCTTGTTTGAAGAGCGCAAAAGCTAAATATTCCAAAATTTCTTTTAATTGCACAGTTTCGTGTGGCATTTCATTCCGCAACCGTTCTTGTGCCTCTTCCATCCATATTAAGGTGTGGTAATAGTCATTCGCATTGTACGCTGCTCGACCAATATCAAAGCAATCCCTGGCTGGAAACAACTACACTTTCAAATAATTAAAAACCCCCCATCTTGTCTTGAAGTTTAAAAGCAAGATTTGACATTTGATCGATTTCCCAGACTCTATTTTAATGGGAAACTAAAAACCTATCCGATATTCCAAAACGTTCATTTAGGAAGAGGATCGAAACTACTCCAAATAAAGATTAGGGTCTTCAATTTATGATGCATTTGTTTTCAAACCTGTAAATGGTTGGACGACAGAAGAATTCAGAATTTTGCCGTCAGCTATCTCCTTAACACTCAGTCGATAGGTATCTTGTAGCCGAAGTAAGGCTATCGCAGCTCCAACCAAATCTTCCTCAAAAATATATTTCATTGGCAACAACAAGCCATTTCCAATTTTATATTAAAAACTACTGAAAATTCATCGTAAATCTTACAAAGATCTTGAAAAATAATCCGCCAATATCACAAAATGGGATAAATTAAAAAGTTAATTTACGTAGAAAGAATACCGTGGTGGGAGTTTGCACATAATTCATTGCTCGTAATTCAGAAATTTCTTTCAGCAACTCTTCGCCAATATCACTTCCTGCCAACCGTTTTATATTATTCCATTCCTCAATTAGCCTTTTGATAAGCAGATATGCACTAACTGGATTGGTTAGCAGTAGTAAATCATTTCTTACGCTATGATTGTGGTGCTGCTTTTTTCCCACTGAAAACCTGAAAAGCAAAAAATTTGAGAGATTTGAAAAATTTGTTATTTAGGGATCTATTTAGGGATCTGAATTCATGTTCTTCTGGTAATCGATAAACATCTTCAGTAGTAAGTTATATTTGCAAAAAAACGGTGTCGAATATCTCACTTTACATCTGGAAAAATTACCAAAGCAGAGAGGAAATCTATTTCGAAGCTAGAAACATTTGGTCTTTATAATTCAACTACTGCAATGTTTTAAAGACATGTAGAATTTTAACTTCCAAATATCAATAAGTAAAACAAACTTTTTAATTTCATTCAAACGCTGCTGAAATCTTTCGACGTACAAATCTAGTAAATCAGGAATTCCTTTTTCAGCTTCCAGAAGTAACTCCATTTCTGCGATGGATGTAAATAGATCCGCATTTGCAGCATTCCGCAGCGCCAAAATCAACACCACGGCAGCTATCATCATTGATACCGGAAAGCAGGAAATATCAGAATAGCAGATAACGAAGACGTTTCGAAGCTTTCAGAACATGTACATTATAACAAAAGAAATAGTGCGACCTTTGTACAACGTTAAAATTTCACTTTTTTTTTTTCAATTACATATGCTATAACTCAGATGCCTCAATTCATTGCCTCCCACATGATTTGCTGTTTCAATGAAAAAAGAAAAAAACTGAAAAGAAATTTGCATATTAGATGAGGGCTTATATCAGATGATATTACACTACGTTTAGCCTTTTCCCAAAGAAGGGAATAAAAATTGTAGAAATGATTTAATCATGCTATCTAAGAGAACAAAAGCTAAGAACTAATTTCAACTTTAAATTTGAAAAATTAGAAAAGAGAAATTATAACTGACATTAGAACACAATCAGATAACAATAAACAATAATTGGAATTCAATTAAGATAGAAATCTGATGATCGAGAGATAAAATAGAGGACAGTTAAATGAAATCAATGCGTAGACAGAAGCAGAGAAAGACAGAAAATGATAGATATGACCTGAAAATGTTAAAAGAAAAGGCAGGCGGAGAATGCAATCTTCTATCCATCCTGCCCTTTCCTTTTTTTTTTTCCTATGAACGATTATCATCGAAGGGTTGTTGCAGTTGCAGTTGCAGTTGCAGTTGTAGTCAGCTGCGGACAGACATTAGCGCGTCAATGGCAGACAATTGCTGCAGCAACTCATTTATCTCAGTATCAGAGAGGGGTCACAGGGTATCGTTTCACAATACTATCAAATAATGTGATATTAGTATTCTAAGGTTATTTAACTTTTTCTCCTTGTCATATAATTCAATTATTTCATCATAATGACCTTATATTTTTAAGTATGCAATTTTTCAATACTTTAAGTATGCCTTCCATTTTATTCCCATTGTGACATTGAATTTGTTTATTTCCTGTAATTTTGATTATTGTTGAATACAAATTATTATTGTGTATAAATTGTAAGTTATTATATAATTAAAAGAGAAGCCAAGATATTCTAAACTTCAGTTTTGTTCTGTTTCTCCTAGGCTTCAATGAATTATTTTGAATGTCTAGAATAATTTGTATTTTTCATGGATAGAACAGAAGACGAAGTGTTAACTAATGGCATAGGAAATAAAATACAAAAATTAAAAGAGCAAGGAAGAAAGAAATTGGGACATCTATCTTTGCCATACGTTACTGCTCAGTCTGCGCATGACCTAAATTTTGGAAATTTTGTGGTTCTTTTTCGTTCAGAATATATTTATTTCCCCTCTATACAACCATAATACAACTGCAGTTCGATAAAACTTGAAATAAATTGACTAAAAGTGAAACATACGAAACAGATTCTCTTAAAGATTCGATTCTAAATAAAATCGACCTGTTAGCATTATCGCCTATATCATAAATACAAACAAATGGATAAACTAAGATTCATGAAGTTGAAAAGTTATCGTAGTGAAAAGTAAAAAGCTTTAAGATTCATTTTTTTTCTCTGAAGTGAAGAGCATTTTAAATTATCTTAACGAGAACTCATCAAAATTGGTTCTTACAATTTATAATGAGAAGATTAATTCTATTGAAATGAAATTCATTTTCGTTTAGCCAAGAATACATCAAATAATAACACTTAAAGTAAGTCTTTTGCATTAATATCAAAGTTAAAAGTCTTCATTTTTATTCACTTTACCTTCCACCAATCGCATAAATCTTTTTATTCGTATTTCTTGTTAATCTCTTTGTTATTAGGTGTTAAATAATGGCTATTGTTAAATGTTTGTTGAATTCTAATATGAATTGAAAGCTTAAGGCTTGCTTAGCACTTCAACGAAAGAGAAATTTTTTCTACTTGAGCGACTGAAGCATTGAGCAAAAGAAAAATTAATTTGGCTTCTTTGTTCCCTAATCTTTGGCCATAATTTTATATCATTTGTCCATCATTTTATGTTTTCATCTGATGAGCCATCAAAATAGTACTAAATGTTTGTCTTATATCATTAAGCATTGATATGTATAATAAAGTTTACAACGTCTTATTCCCTACACAATGGCCAAGTTCCTGGAACTCCGACCACTGGGCTTAGTGAACAAAACTTCCCTGTATCGCCAAACTGGCATTATTTCTATGCTGATTTCCACTTTACAACAGTACTTAATTAATTAGTTTCCCCCTTGCAGAG